>JAHREE010000118.1:5569416-5675525 GCA_033628505.1 Tringa tobata
TTCCTCCCTGCCTTGGTTATGTCGATCTGCGAGGGCTACGCAGACAATTTGTGATTTTTAGGTGGTTCTACTAGAGTAAGAAAAAAATATCCCTAGTTTCAGTCAGTCAGCATCAACTGAAAAATCAATATACCAGAAGCCTCACGTCCTTGATGATGTGATTTTTTTCTTCTATGTCCTGTGTAGCAATCCCAGCAAGCGTTTGAAGACTGTTCATACTGGCTGCTCTGAGGCCCCAAAGTACTGCAGAGTAGCGTGACTTCCAACATTACCGGAGTGGTTTCCAATTTATAATTTATGAGCTTCTTCAATTTAATATTTTAGCCACTAACTTTGCACTTTATCCTCTCCATGTGGGATCTGAAGGCAAATATATGATTCTGCAGATACTGCATTCATTCTTCTCCATTTTTCCGGTACTTTGCCTGTTCTCTGTGAGGTCCTGAAAATAATTACTAATGGACACGAGATTATGCTAACCAGTGGTTTTTACAGATACAAAAAGGTTCATCACACTCAGATACTTTGAAAATATCTGACCTCTAACTACTTTCCAATCTACTCCTGCTCTGCTGAAAGCAGAGATCTTACCCTTCCGTTACTGGCCATCAGATTGCATTAAGTCTTCTGATAAAGACATATTAAAAAAGAAAAAGTGTCAGTTTTTTTAACACTTCAGCCTTAGAAGTACCATCTCTCTTCTCCGCAGAGCAGACCAATATTGTCGTTGACCCTTTCTGTATTTGTCACAAGTAGGCATTTACATTTATGTTGTTTGGGTGTCTCCTTGATCCTCCAACAGCTACTTTCTGCATTCCTCTTCCTTGTAGGACTGGTCAATAACAGTTTAAGCAAATTTGTGTCTTGCTCCCACTCCTATCTTTCCTCTGGGCTGGCAGAGTTTGCACCCTTCATACCATCTAAGGAAATATCACATCTCACCTTTTCTCTAACTTCAGATCTTCCCTAACAGGGTTTTGGATTTTTGCAGTTTGCCTCCCTGCAGTCCATTATTTTCATTTCATTGCTCTTTTTCCTTCCTTTACTAAGGATCACACCTCCCTAATTCCACTGTCATTCACATTCTCAGTAAATTATCTCCAACTTCCCAGAATCAAATCTGGAAGAAACTCCCTTCCAGGTGCTTATCTATTTCCTGTATCAAGAGTTTTGAGAACTTGCTGGCTAACAACTGTACTGCAATTCCTTTCCCAAAAGACACTGGAATAGTTAAAATCTCTCGTCCTCAGCAATTCCTGTGGTTTGACTGATTCTGTTAACTATTTAAAAAATTCTAATCGTTTGATCTTTCTGAAAGGATGGGCAACAGTATAACCCTGGCACCATTAATATTCTTTTTTTCATCTATAATTATTATGCATTATCTTTGTAACTTCCCAGTCTGAATCTAACTGTATAGCTATGAATCCTCACTATGTATGGCACCATGTTCTCTCCCGGTGCATTGAATATGCTTTCCGAGTAACTTATATTCTTTTACTTTAAAGTTCCATTCATTTGATGAACATCCTCCCAATCTCTACAACATTACTAAAAGTAGCAGCTATTTTTATTTATTCCTCATCTGTGTTGCTTTAGCTTACAATAAACCAGTCCAGCATGGAGGACTGCAAGTATAAAAATGTATAGGCATTTTCTACGAGTTCCTTGTTGGCCCAGTAGATGATTTTATTCCACAGTCTGGCTCCAAAAGCTGATCTGTTGCAAGGGGGGAAGAAAAACTCTCTCAGGTGTGACACTCCTCTCCTATGACTCTCCGTGCACCAAAAGCAGCCCTGTATTCTAACAGCACTATATTTTCCAGAAATCCAAATTATAAAGTAAGGAATACTCACTTAAAGTATTTCTCATCTCAGAATACCTGAACCTGATAAATGCAAAGACTTTGTAGCTCTGTAACCGTGTAACAGGTATACTCAAATCCCAGGAATATGTTAATAGTCCTATGAGGGCCTTCATCCCTCATATAATAAACACATTATCTCAACATGCAGCCAGTCTTCTAGGATTTCCTCCTTTTACTAAATCTGCATGTTGCAGTGATACCCAAGCACAGCTTGTCAGTTGAATTGTACAAAATTTGAATATGTCTTCCCAGCATATTGCTACTGCCATCCCATCCTTAGGCTCTAAAAACTTGTGCTTTCTGGCTGCCTTCAAACACATCACTGCATCTATTCTGCTTGAAACATGGGTGAAAATCGTCGTCGCTTACCACTTATACTAAAACAGACTCTTACCTGAGCTTCTACCATGGCTTCCTATTTTACCCTGAGGACTCAAGAATTTGAAGCTTCTCATACTCAGCTTTTGTAAAGATCTGTCTAGTTCTGCACGTGTTATGGAATGAGTACAAAGCTTCAGAGTACACTGGGGAAAGCAGCTTCTTCAGAACTGGCAGAAGAGAAGTCCCATGGAAAAAAACCACCCTGATTTTGCTACGTTTTTATTCTTTCTTCTCTCATTCCTTTCACCTAATTTAATTGCTATACATTGTATCAAAATGCATTATAAGTACTTATTGACAGTGACTGCTACCCATTTTGTGTTTGCACAGTAAGGGGATTTGGCCCGGTAGCTGCCTAATTAAACAATAATTCCACAGAACTGGTGCTTTCCATTAGAAATGACGAGAAGCAGCTCTAGAGTGACAGAAAGGGCAGCGTGTCATTTCTTCCTTGTCTCCCATTTATGTTGTAATTTAATATTTATACTTGAAGCTAGCAAGACTATTAAATCAGAGTCTTTCTGGATTGAAATAAGGGGACAGATTGTAATAAAAATGGCATAACAGAAGTTCTGTATTTTTCCCCGAAATATGAATAGTCATGTTTCATAAGAAAAAGTTGGCAATCTCAGTGTTTGTTAATAACAAGAACGGTAAAAGCTTGTAAGAGGAAAGACACTTACCAAAAACATGGAATCCTAAAGTACAGGTGTAAGTGGCCCATTCTATATCTCTGGTTGTTTCAACACTCACAACTTGTTTACAGGCTGAGGGGACCCCTACAAAAGAAAAAAACCGACCACATGACAACGTTTTAATTTCTCAAATTGTATAGATTTTTGATTGCACCAGATGAATTAAAACATATGGTCTATCTTGGCAGTTGTATGGTCTCATTTAAATTTTAAATCTGTATTAGACTGCCTGAACTTTGCACAAAAGGACTAAATACAATTCTTACTCACAGTATAAGATTTCATAGTCTCCTGAATTAGACACAAGATACTGTGAATTAACAGACCAATCCAGATGAGTAATGAAGCTGGAATGACCCTACAAGGAAAAAAAATATTGTATTAACTGCACTAACAGTATCTCTCAATGTGACAGTATTAACACAGTGCTACAAAACATACTTAAAGTTTTTAATATTTAATCTGGAGAAAAAAAAGGTTACTTACCGAACATTTCCCAATTCTAGTGTACTTTCTTCCATTTTCACTTACGCCATATATATAAATACAGTTGTCATGGGAACCTATTGCCAAGAAGTTTCCATCTGTAAACACAAAAGTGAACAGTAATTATTCCTGTAAGAAAGAACTCAGGTTAATTTTGAAAAGTTAGTGTGTCACAGACAAGAGGAACTGTTCTTAAAGACCCTGGTCCTATAAAGTGAAAAAATAAAACTCTTATTTTTTCTTTTTCAGTTGCATATTGATTCGTGTTTCAAGATTACAAACCAGCAAGTTTATAGAGCAAATATTACTGTTAAAAACACATGACACTTTTGGAAAGCAGCTACAGTCCAGTTTGGGCTAACCTGGGTGCAACAACCTGCACAGTTACGTCACCCTTGGTTTTTTTCTTCCCAGTGAAACAGTATTGAACATGTGGGGGAGGGAGGGAGGTAAAAGAAAACTAGAGTTTAAGACACCACCCAGTCAGTGTTGGCAACGTTTCATGGCGTATTTATTTTTAACTTCAGTATGGCAAGTGGGAAATTATTTTAAAACAAACCAACCCCAAATTTAATAAAAATAATTCAACACTCTTTTTTTTTTTTTAAAGCAGTAAATAAACACTCTCAAACCTGGTGAGTAACGCATTACAGACAGCTGTTCGTTTCCATCTGTGTGTACAGTGACCAAGTCTTTTGTTTCCGTGTCAAACACAAACCACCTGTTGTAAATACAGAAAGAGGCCAATAAATCATTCCATAAGGAATTTAAATCCACTGTAATCTTGACCAACTTTTCTTCTGTCAAAATAGCATAAGTTTTACACCAAGAAAAGAAAAACAGCAACTGCTACTTGGTTTGGTTTATTTTTACTTCAACACAAGGATAGTTTCTTTCCCATGTTTTTTAACCAGAAAAAATGATCAGACATTGATCCTGATAACAATCTTCAGATTTTACTCTGTTTCCTTATGTCATGCATTAGAATAGAGTAGGCATTACATATAATGACCCTTCTCCTTTAATGACCCTCCTTCTATGCTACGCTGATGTTTAAATTTATACCTACATTCAATCATAGACTCACAGAGCAAAGGAAAACACAAGCAAGAATCAGGACCATTCTCTTTTGATAGAAGGATTAGCTTTATTATTTTATTTTAAGTTAATTAATTTTTATTACATCTGATTTTTTAAAATTAATTTTAATATCAAAAAATATTTTGTGGAAATGTGTAGAAAAGAAAATATAGAATTTGCATTTCAATACTTGCACCAAAGACAAAGTAAAGATTCCTCTCAAAGCTTCTCCTTTTGATTTACTTTGTTCAGTAAATAAAGTAAATTTAGTAACCAGAGTAAATCCTTTATTTAGGAAGGAGAAACAATCCGAAATAATCATGGGTCATAACCTATAAGCATTCTGTATGTTCCCAGTGAAGTGGAACTGTTTTCAATAGTAACAGCAAAGTCTGCCCTCAAGTGACATTAAAGGAGAGGATGAAGTTACAGCAAAGAGGCTCCTTTCTCTTAGGACAGGTTAAACCCAGGGTCTGCCCGTGACCCACTGCACGACTGAGGGCTCAATCTGCCCTGTAACATGGAGATACTTCTTTTCACCCTGGTTTTGTCTGCTTTGTTTGTGCCTTACACTCTTCAGGCAGAACAAGTCTCTTAATATGCATTTTTACACTATGTCTAGCACCGTGGAACATTTGCCAAATTTTTATTAAAGCTTCTGGTTGTCACTGCAGTAGAGAAAATAAACCACTTACTAAATTTTCCAATGAGCAACTTTTGTCTATGTGATTCCCTCTATACTGCCCTAGAAGCCTCAGAGAAGACCTCTGCATGCAACTGTAAAGCTAACCCATTATCTCAGAGTCCTCCCTTAGCCTCTCCCTTGCCACAACGGATGCAGTTTTAACATTTAGGTCACTGGTGTGGTGGCAGGACCTCCCGCGCGTGGTCCCACTGCTGACCTGGACTTCCTCCCCTGTCCAAATCCATCTCCTCCCACTGCTCTCAGATCGCTGCTCTCCCAGGGCTGAGACCAGCCCTAAGTGCTGTGTCCCTGCAACACCCAGCAAACACAGGGTACTGGCCCCAGACGAGGGTTTCTGGAAAAGTGATGTAGTGTCTGTTGGTGCCCCAGCTGTAGCTCTGTGCATCTTACCTTCCGGTCAGCGTCCCTACTGCAACAACGGATGCCGAAGGATGAAAACCTGAAGACTGTGCTGGATCCTAAAATGTTTCAAAAGGAAACACTTTTTTAGCAGTTATAGGTTATAACAGGAACACAGTTCAATTATCTGCCTCATGAATAGAGCAAGTCTCTCTTGTTGGTCTTCTATGATGTTTGGTTTGGGTTTTTTTTTAAATATAAACTTGAGGGGGAGAAGTGCATTTTTAACTGATTGAAATATTACCCAACAGACTTTTCCCCCCTCTCTACAAAGCCAGTGTTTTCTTTTCTTCACTACCTAAAAATAATGTGGCGAGCGATTTCGTAACAATAACATTGGCGAAGGCAGCTCCTCAGCAAATCACAAACAAGTAAGAGATAAAAATAACTTATTAAATTAGACCTGACCTGAGAATTAAGTATCAAAGCTGCAGTTTACCCACTGTCTAAAGGACAAGCAATACCTTGTTCAACAAAAGGTAGGTATCACTTTGCATGGAGGGGTAAAGTCTAACTTCTACATGCACCGACACCTCTTCCAGCATCTGCCAGGTGCAGCTTAGTGGGAGATTAAGGGCATAAAGTGGGTTTCTAATTTTGATATGCAATTTTAAAACATTTTACTTTGTATATTGTATTATTATGGAGACAGGTAGAATTCCAGTGTTTTTCTTGCTATTTAAATGCATGGCTAAAAACCATGGGAAGCATTTTCTTTCTAATACTTGTTCAGTTACAAAGAATGAGCTCCAGAACATTTCAGGTCATAGAAAGAAGTCTCAAAATAAATACCTTATTTTTTATGATACCTGTCAAAAATAATTTTAAAATGTAAGCAAAAATAAATCCAGTAACATCTCACAGAAATATTTATGTCCTTTATTTTCTATATTCTAAAATAGTATCGCATTGTAGCCATTTCAGTAAACCTGTTTATATTTTTATCAATTTGTAATCACTTGCCCTAGAGCTGTGTATAAGGGTTATACTCATTAATTTTAAACAGGTGATTAATTTAAAAGACATTAGTAACCCTAAAGAAATTTCAGAGAACTGTTGAGATGCAGGATTTCTATAAACAGGTTCTAATCCACTACAGTAGTCCAGAAAGGAAAACTTGCTGATTTTTTAAAGTATAATTTCATATTTAATGCCAAAATATTCTCCTGAACAAACCAGAACTTCAATCTGAGCAATAACTTGTAGTTATAACTACATTAAAAAGCTTTTACATAGATCTCTATGATAAACAGATTAACATGAAATTATTTATTTAGATAATCAGTTACTGATTTATGAAACAGTCTCAGACATTTCAAGTGGTAAATAAGGAGATTATTGTCAAGATTGATAATAGAAACCTTGGCTTAATGAAGTGGTGTGTGCTTGGGAGGGGGAAAAAATAAGTCTAGTTTAATAGTCCTTCTGCTGTTGCCATTGACATTTTCAAAAGAATCCAGGTAAAGAAAGCAGTTTTTTAAACATTTCAATAGCAACAGTTTCTTATAATTGTCTTATTGACTTATAATAGTCTTATAATTGAAAAAACACAGCTAAACATTAATTGAAATTCACTGTAAGTCATAATCAGCTACCTTCCAGTTCTTTTTTCAGAGGACTCACAGAACAAAACAGTAGAAATTATGTTCTTTTTTGAGTTGATGATTTCTTAAGTAACCTTATTTCTGAGATAGCAGCTTATCTAATTAATAGATTTGTTCCTATTCTCCATATTGTACTTATCTCCACTACTGATGTTTCACTATCAACCCAAACTTCTAAATGCTCTCTTCTCTAGACTCCAAGAGAGCAAAGTGCCAAATTTTGCACTTCTCTTCATGACTATAGGCCATCCTCAGTGTATCATTCCTGTAACGAGAAATATATCAGAAGTACTAACTTATTCTCCCAGCATTTTGGAAAGCGTACGTGAGTATACAAAACCATACACCTTTACAGTGAGCAAAAGCTCACATTAGTACCTGCAATTGAATTACATGATGATTTTTTCCCAAGAAAAAAGAAATTTATTAGGAAAGCATAAAAATTGGTACCAATGGTACTTTCCACTTCAGGATATTTATGAGACTCACACAAAACCAGTCGTGCGCCACTCGTAAGTAATTAAATTAAGTCTCCAGAAAAAACTACGGTAAAGACCAGAAAGGTCTATGTACAAGTTTCCAATTGTGTCACTGTCTGAGTTACTCTGCAGAAATCCTTCATGTGCAATTCAATCTAGTGTGTTCCTATTCCATACCTCACAACACAGCACACTGCTACTGCTGTATCTCAAAACAAAAAAAAGGCGCTGTTTTTTCTCTTCTTATAGAGTATACCAAGGAAAACTGATTTTTAAAAGTATGTTTTATTGTTGAAGTTTGTCACTCAAATGTGCTGGGTATTTATATGTTCTTGCATTTGGCTTCTTGGTAGCAGTTCAAGAGATTTGCAAGCATGTGAAGATTTTGGTGCCTCTGGAGGATTGACCGCTCCCCCGAGGCCCAAGCACCGTACTCCTACCGACTGAAGGGGAGAGAGCTTAGCTTTAAATCCCAATCGTATGAACATATCTTAAACACTGAAATGATCAGAAGGCAGGAAAATGCAATTATCTACTTGCTTCTCAGGCCAAGCTCTTAGTACTATTGATTTCCATTTTTTTAGATCAAAAGAACTACTGTTATTTTCCTGTCTTTTAATTTCTTATACTAGAAGCTGATCTGTCTTTATAACCGAGGCACTGAACTGTGAAAATACAGCTCCACCTCTGGGACAGTGGAACTGTCAATTTGGTCCCTCCAATTAATTTGGAGGTCAACAAAAATATGGACCTTAGAACATATGCCCTTGGTTAGACAGAACAAATTCCCATTTCCACATTCATCAACCGGGGATGATTTAACAAGTGCATGCAACTGGAGAGGGATAAATGCTATTCTCTTAAAATTGCTTCACCCTGATGCCACAGCATACACTCCCTGCAGATGCACTGTGTTCAGTAAGTGTTCCCAATACTAATTCTAACTTAAAGTGTTATGTAGGCCTGAAAATGAACAATCTTTTTATGAAAAAAATGCTGCATGATTAAGATTTTCTAAACTTCATGTAAACTAATAAAGTATTGTTTGTTGCATCACACGGAAAGCCCTTTTGTCAGCAACATGAGGGTCATCTGTAAGTTACTGGCTACGATTTGATTTGATTTGCAAACCTGTGTGTTGGATATATATCTACCCTGGGTGCTGGTTTCTTTCTGCTGAAGTCATTTTTTACTCTTTCCAGATAAGAAAGACTGAGAAATAACTTGCTTATTGTGATCAGCGCTTGTATCTCAAAAAAAAAAGTTCTCATTTCTATTAAAAAAGTAAAGAGAGACAAGACTGTTTGAAAAAAATATGATAGTGGCATTTCAAACTAGAGAGATAAAAGCATCTTCACTGTCTCTCAGAGATAAGCCAATGTCTTTTTATGGGTAAATATTTAGAAATGTGATCAGGGGTCAAAAAACATACGCTAAAAACTCAGTTCCTTGTTATGCATGTAGACAACAAGATCACATGTCACCACAAAGCCATTAGGAGTCTGCAGATGCACAACTGAGCATCTAAATCCTAAACACAAAGTTTCATACTAGAGACAGGAAGTGAAATTCTAAAAACAAAATTGTTTGCTTGTGAACAGGATGTATAAAGACATTGGTAAATCATAGAACATAAATTAAGAAGGCCAAAAAATGTGACAAAAAAGTATTTTCCTCCTGAATTTTGACTACCGTGCTTAGGATAGTGGTAGTACTAGTAGTAATCCAGATCAGAACTACTTTTAAATTATAAATTCCTAGTAAAAAATATATATGTCAACAACCCTGTACACTTCTCTATGATACAACGTATAGATCCATATAACCTAGGGCTTTAAATTCTTGGTTTTAAGGGTTTTACATCTATTTTCTGAAAGACAAATTTTACGACTCTCACATTTTTTTCCTCAAGTTAATACTTTAAGGTATTTTTAGTCAATAATCATATGAAAAAAACAAATTACTTGAGAAGTTCTATGAGGGGAGTAGAATTGCGTTTAATAAATTTATACCTCTATAATCTTGTTCCAGATAGGACGATGAGTTGTAGCATCCCAGAGGGTAATGTGTTTGTCATGTCCACAAGTGAAGAACTGAGGTTTAGAGGAATGGACTGCAAGTCCCCAAAGCTCATCAGTGTGACCCTACACAAGCAGAAACGTTTCTTGACAAGGAGGACAGTACCATCAAAACCGAACATGTTTAAACGGGATTAAAATGACCAAACTATACATTAAAGCATTAGAAAAGTACATTGGCTTAGACAGATGTATATTTATGATGTTATTTATTGCCAAAAGCACTGCAATAAGAAATCAAATGCATATTTATGCTACTTAACTTTAAGCAATACCTTTACTGCTATTACATGTAAGGCAGCAGCTTACCTGGGTAATTGGGAAAAAATCTCCTGATAGTGTGCCCTGTAGGACGAAGTTTCGAGTGGTTCCTATTAATACAACGTCCCCTTTTCCTTCTGCTACTGTTCTTATTGGACCAAACTGCTCTGGAATCTGTGGTCATAACAGACAAACAGACAACTCAAACAATTTGTCAAGCACAGCTATTTTTAAAGACACGTGGCCTAGCAAATGCATTTTAATAAATGTTGCACAAAGAAGAAATGAAATAGATGAATATATATGCCCGACTTTCAAAAGTTTATAACAACTTGCATTAGCTCAGTAACTGTCTTTATAATACTACAAGAAAAGACATCCTTATCTACAGAACATTCTGTTTGTGCAGATAAAACAAGTATTTCAACAAACAGAAAAGGCTCCTTCATGCTGTGTTAACTCAATCGTAATTTAATTGGAGCTGTAATAACAGACTAAGCATTTCTACTCAGAGATAGTGTCAGGCTTTGAATCACCAGTACTTTCTTGCAAGGAATGTTGCTTTAATTGCAGCCTAGGTTCTGAAAGAGCCAGTGCAAACCTCCAATGTAAAGTTCAAGGGAAGATGTAAAACTTAAAATAACAAGGAATACCATGGTATGAAGAAATAAAAGAGAAAGAAGGGTGTCATGGTTAGAAACAGCACAACAAGCGCATACCTTGTGCTGTGGTAAAAACTGAATTACCAAAACAGACATGCCATTCCAGTTGCGTATCTATTTGCAGGATTTAATAATATATAGTAGAGTTCAAACCCTTCCTCAGAGTTTTATGCTGATTGTTCTCTTACTTTCAGTATGTAACAGTCATGTAGTTCTGTCCAAACAAATTCTGCTTTAATCTTTTAAGTTCCCACATAGCAACTGAAATGATTTTCAGAAATTCTTTAAAAAACAAAAAAACCCAAAACAAAACAAAACCCAACACTAATCAAAAAATTAATGAAAAAAATGTAAGTACTAAAACCCCCCAAACCTCCTCACATCATTTTGGAAAAGAGGAAAGCACAATAACATTTTAATAGTGTAATACTCTGAAATGAAAAATGATCTCACATTATTAATTGCAAAGAAAGGAAGAAATAAAATTAAAAATTGGGAATAGAAGATTTGTTTTCCAATTATGATAGATCTTAAACAGGATATATTATGTTAATTAATAAGCTATCACAGGAATGACTTGATGACTCAGATGATGTTACATTTTACTGTTGATTTGCTTTCCCACAGAATACACATCCATACGAAAAAAATTGATTTAAAAAGCTCTGGTTCAGAAGACAGCTAAAATTTCATTCTGAATAGCAGAGTCATTTCAAGTAAGGTGATATCACCTCAGTTTTGTGAAGTTTTTGGTAATTTCCGTTCCAAGATATCAGCTTTCGGTCTTTTCCTCCTCCTGATACTAGTGTGCCATCTCGCAGCATACACAGCGCAAATATTCCTCCTTCATGTGCCCCCTGAACTGCGTGGCTTATTCTGTTGGTACCTAGACAAAAGGAGAAAAAGATATTACTAGCAAAATACTCAGCTTCCCCCCTTTTTTCCCCCTCCATTTCTCTACTACCTGTTGAGGATTATATTTAAACAGTGATATAATGGTGGACGTGGAGTGTTGCACAAAAATGCTCAGACCCACAGAAGTGATTTCGTGCATCTTAAGAACATATTCATCTCAAAAATGAAAAGTGTACATACTCCTTAGTCTAGTTCAAACATGAAGTAAAATAGGTTTGTTTAAACCTTTCCTTGTGATCATCCAGACACCGGACTTGCACCAAAACCTGACTAAGCTAGAGGTCTCAGCACATCTGGCAAAAGGTGCTGAATCACTCTTGGAAAGAGCCTGTACTTCTTTATTGATGAACTTGGCTTGTTAGAAGTAACTTCTAACCAACTACATTGGATCAAATATCTCTAATTTGATGAACCATTACTATTATGAAGTATAAAGAAATGATTACTAGGGATTTTGTTACTGAAACATGCACCCTGCATCAAAGCTTGGCTAACTTTAGCACAAGCGAGGGGCTGATGCAAATTAGGAAGAAAGAACTGCTTTTTCCTTTATAAATCCCATGTGCTTCTACCCTCATCTATGGATATAATGTGTCAGTTACAAGCGATTCCTATTAAGGGGGCTCCAAACTGGTGGAAGCAGCCCCTGCTTGAACATAGGGCTCTGAGTCAACAGTAGTAAAGACACAGAAAGTACGCTGTGCTAAGATAGAAAAAAACGAACAACACTTTTCTCCATCCCGAAAGAACCGGCAGAGGTGAGGAGACCTTGCAGAACACAAAGAATTCCCTTTGGTTCCTGAGAGAAAGGACAGAAGAGGCTGCTTTGCAGTCAAGGCAGAAATTAGCCTGCTGGTATGAAGGCAAACCAGGCCGGGAGCACCGCACTGACCCTGCTGGGCCAGCAGCTGCCACTGTCTCCTTTCTCTGTTGGCAGCCCCAAATAACAACCAAGAATGGGGAGGAGATAGGACTATGCAATTTCTAAACTGTGTTTGGAAGGAAACATGTTCAAGAGTCTTGCTTTAAATACCCACCCCTTTCTTCAACAGTAGTGTACTGGTGGAAAGCACGAGGAGATAACAGGCTGATAGTCCTTGGCTGAAAAAAAGCCTACAAAAACAGCTCAGTGAAACTCAACTGTGTAACTGGTTCACCATGTTGCTTCATGGGTCTTATATCTTTTGACTATCCTGGGAGAAGGCACTGAGTAAATAAGAAGCAGCTGTCATCCATATCCATCCCTTCTTCCTTTACTAATAAGGCCTCCTTCAGAGGATTCTCCTTATCCCTACGTATGGAATCTCACGCACTACGTAAAGGCTTAGGATGTTGCTGCTGCTTGCCTTCCGGCAGGCATTGCCTCCTACTGCCTCCCCCCCCTTAAAAAGAAGTCTTTTCTTACTAGAAAATGCTTTTTAAGAAGTTTGCCCTATCCATCTGTTCTTTTGAAATAAAGCTGAGGAATTCAATTAGATCTGCATATATTTTAGCTTGACCTCCTAGAAAAACAAATAAAGCTATTTGTTGTGTTTTTAAAAGTGTATGTCAATAGGCATAATTTTTGCAAACACTACAGAGCAACAGTATAGAAGACTGGAGATCATCGATTGCATTAATAGTGTTTTTTACTGTCATATTCTTAAGGAAAAGAACTTTTCCTGCCATTCCTTCCATCAGTAGAAGCCATACATGTTGGCATAGCTCTATGATTAAACATTTGACTGTAGGGAACACATTCTATAGAACTTCGTACTCTAGCAGTCAAGTATATGTTCTTTAGATGCTCGTAGAGGATAATCCAGACATAATCTGCTGGATTGGTTTTGGCAGAGAACTCAAGACAAACAAAATTTATTCTTCTTAAAATGAGGTTACACTCATGTAAAAAATTCAGAGTCTTTCACATTAAAATTTCACTATTAATTTCAGTCTTATTCTTACCTTTCCCCCAAACCAAAATGTTTCCACTTGAGTCTCCCGTAATAGTATCGCCATTTCCAGAAAAGGTCACACACAGGACAAACTTTGGCTTCTCTTGTTTCTGCGTGGTTATGAAAAATATACACTCACAGCAACACACAACCCGTTCGCTTTAACTCTACGCATCTGAGTAATTTAGTTTAGTCTTATACAGTTCCATTATTGTTTAAATGTCTACACAGGAGTTAAAGACATTCCTACAGTCTAAACAGTTAATCTGTGCAAGGGCAAAAGAGGCATCAGCTGAGGATGGTGGCCTAATCCTGCACCCTTTAATTACAAATTGTGGACAGAGGGAGTGGGAAGGTCTGCCAACTTTTAGCGTAAAACCAGGAATACTCTGAGATAAACAGAATCCCCCAACTCCCACAGGCTTTAAGTATTTAGAAATGGCTACAGATGCAAACAGGCTTTATTACTGCATTTTTTACCTCCAAAGTTACTAGGAGAAAAGTATTCCTAGAGAGTTTGGCTGCAATGTAAGAATTGAGGAATCATCTCTTGAAAGTATCTTAAGGTTCAATAGAGGAAATGTTGCTTTGAAACCCTGTATTTAAAATACTCACAACAACAAAATAGTGAAATATATAAGGGGACAAAAAGATTCACTAGCTATAGCTTCCAAGGACATTATTACAGTGTTTGTTGACTACCAGTGTGTATGGCCTTTTCCTCCCTCAAACCACAAACGTTCCTAATGAGGGCCACCAACCTTTTCCATCTGCAACAGCCATCGAGAATAACAGAGGCAGAAATCTGCCCAAGTAGCTCAGAAGTTAAAAATGAATGAAAAATACAATGTAACAAAATTTAAATGGCAACTGCATTGCAAAACTCCATTGTGGAAGTTTTACCCATGTGTCATACCATGAATGTTACCTGAGTTTCTGCAAAATTTCAAGTTTAATAACAATCGGTTGTTTTGATTTACTCAAACCTTAGTAACCCTTACTTCTGTATGACTGTACCTTTAATATAAACATAAAATTAAGGAAATATTTTATTTTACCTCAAATAATCCTTGCTTTTTAATAAGGGAATTCCCTTCCAGTGTCCAAAAAGAAAGGTGTGATTTTCCACAAGTAACTATTATATTTGTATCAGTAGGGTGAAAATCTGCAGCAAATACAGCCTCATTAGAGCACTTGGAAGGAAAAAAGAAAAACATTGTATCAAAATTTAAACTTCAAAAAAACCAAAACAATATGAAATGGTTCTCTAGTTAGATAAACTGATCAACTCCTTATATAAGCAAAATTCTGAGCTATTCATTGATTAATATAGTCTGGAATACTTTGGTAGAATAGTTCAAAGTCAAAAGGTTTTATGTTTTTATAAGTTAGTATCAAAAGTTATCCTTCAAAACCATGTCAGATAACGAGAAGTTCTACACTTCTTAGTTTAAGACATTTCTTTTCTACATATACTTCTATCATTGCTGCCTAGACTTTTCTAAACAGTTCTAGAATAACAACAATAGCGAAATTAAAAAAAAAAAAGCTATTGGGATAATCTCAACAGAGAGATAACGTTCTCTCTGTGAAAGTGTTAAAAGGCACAAATTAAATAGGGAAAGACATTTTATGACAAGAAATCCAGATTTACATACAAGCAAGTAGTACAAAGTATCTTATTGCCACACCTTGACATCTGCCAGCTTTTCCTCTTTCTGCCAGTCCCACACAGAAAGCACGTGGTCGTTGGAGTCATCCACGGAGCAGAGGCTACTGCCTCCATTCTGAGGCAAAACATGGAAAAATATTAATGCATCCCCCAACCAAGACGAGAAACATATAAATACACATTCAAAATAATTAAATACTTTTGTGTAGATGAAAGTGAAATATTTACACTTTAACACTTATATTTTTATTTATCCCATCAATCTCATGAAATACAATAATTCATAGGATCATTAAAAAATAGGGCTACAGAGAGATCTAGAGGAGGAAGTCTTGTGAACTGTAGACAAACAGACTTTGTCAGGAATTAGGCAGGTACCTCTCTAAATATTCAGCGACTGAAATTCCTAAAGAAAACTACAGGTCATTATCTACCAAGAAAGCTTTTCCTGATAATTACACTGAGAAATTACACAATTTAAGATAATTACTTCTTGTCAGATCTGCTATGGACACAGGGAACAATTTTACTCTTCATATAGAGATAATGGATCCAAATCAGGGAACGTAATAAGAAATTAGAAAACAACTTATTCCTGACAGGTGTCTTTTTTATAGTTATGTCTTCTATCAGTTTTTCTAATCTTAATGACCCTAACTCCTTTAATCTTTCTTCATGCATCATATTTCCTAGACCTCCAGTCAGTACCCATCATTTCTGATGTGAGAATCCAAAGCCTGGATGAGGGGCTCCAACTGAGACTCTTCCTGAGCTGAGGGGAGATGACCAACATCTGTCTGACTAATGATGGTCACTGCAGTACAACCATAACATCTTTTTCCAAACAGGAGCTATCCAGAAGGTACCTTTTGGACCATTTTTTCCAGTCTTCAGTGTTCATTCCTAGCCATGTGTCTACAGTGGATTAAACCATCAAGTAATGCCTAATTGCTTCTCAACCCATTCAGATATGATTTTTGTATCCTGATGCTCCGGGCATCAGCTGTATTAGCTTTGACTGCAGACGAGCTTGCTGGAACAGCTTGTGTTTCCACAAGCACTCCTTTGGCACCAATGCTGACACAAACAGTCCTTCCACTGCCACCCAGAGCTCAGCCACTTGCTGCTGCCTTGTGATCTGAGCCACCGCAAATGTCTGGACTATCACAGAGTGAGCCTCTTTGGGGAATGGATCCAATTTGGGGGGAAAAAAAAAAAAAGGCCCAGGCAAACACTGTTTCATTTTGTGTATATATATATTTTGTGTATATATATAATACACATCTCAAGCACAGCTACAAAAATAACTGCCAATACAACTCAAGAGGTGGGACAGAGATGGGACTAAGTGGCCTGAAGAGAGGACTGTCTGAAATGAGGTAAGCAGTACTGCTGTGGGATGGGAAGCGATGTTCAACACAGGCCAACCTACAACTGTGGAATCATAGCACAAAGCAAACTTATTAAACACTTTCTTATGGCATCTGCCAATAGCAATCCTCTGTTACTGAGGACATATTTCCTCCTCCAGCAAGATATGTATGGAGTATTTGCTTGCTATTTACTTTTATTTATCTTTCAAAAGTGATCTTGACCTGTGTTGTCTTTCACCTTTGTATTCTTACCCAGCTCTCCCAATTGACTCCTCTCTTTTCCTACTTTCTATAAAATATTGCCAGCAACAGATTTCAAATACTCATGAAAACTTTCACTGAAGTACGTTTAACCTGCGGAATACACACTTTAGTCCTCTCCTCTTTAAAAATGCTGCTGAGACAACCAGACAGCGCCACATAGACCGCTTACGGATTCTGTTCTGCATGGAGGGTTTCAAAACTTGTGTGTGGCAGGTTACAAACTCACATTTTTATATGAGACTTGAACGCTGTCTATGTCGTCTTTTTTTTTTTTAATCTCTCTTTTAGACTAGGGTTCAAAGGATGGTGCCAAGAGGCTAGAAACAGGATTGTAACTTTTTTTTTTACAATCCTTTATCCATATCGTTTGGTGCTTTCAAATGAAAGATTTTGCTTCTCCTACAAGGACTCTCATTTTCTAAATCCAAAATCAGATGTATGGGCCACTGTAACATCTTTCTTTAGTCACTCTTTGACACAGTATAGGAGGTTAAAAGCTGCTGTGAGAATAACTGTTTTTATCTAGGGAGACACACCATGGGATGATTAAAGAGTAGAAGTAAGGATACTGAAATTTTGAGAACACAAGTACTTCTGCCACTGCTTGTCCATGAAGAAATGAATTACATTTTATGGTATGCATAAGGTAGACGTCTGAGACTGCTGAGATACCGCTAACCTTAGTAATGACATAAACTGTTGTAAACAACTGGCCTGCAAACTTTCCTCCTCTAAAGAGGAAAAGAAAGCTCAGAAGTTTGTTTTTCTTAAGGGAGCTAAATATCAAAGACTTCAAAGACCTGTTCAGCAGACATTCTTAATATGATTGTTCATTTACTTTACTTACAGACTTAGAAAAAGCAATGCAAGTCACAGCTCGGTCAAAAAACCCCATTCCGATGACATGCAGGGTATTCAGAGTTACGGAATCCCAGACTCGCACGTGTGGGGGCAATTGCTATAAAACAGACACAGAAAAAACAGCTGAAACAATGGTGGAAAAAACCCATCAGGATTTAAAAAAATTAGACTGCATCACAAACGCCCCACATTTTATCACAATTTAAGGTACAAAAATTATCGGAACTTCTCCAGAGTCATCCATGTAAACAGAGAGTGTCTACAAATGATTTGCTGATTAACATGCTTGGGACCAATATCTGGGACCAGTATCTGGGACTGACTGTCCAGACAACATGTCAGGTCTCACGGATCTCTGTTAGTTCACTGAAGTTAACGGGCACTGAGAAATTCTTCATTAAGTGAAAATTGTTGATGACCTTGCAACATGGGACTTACTGGAATCATCAGCTTAAAACTGTAGCAACTGAGATAATTCTGGTCAATCACAAACAGCAAGTGCAGCAAAAAGATTAAGAATGTCTAAATTGTAATTCATTTCAGTGATATAAAAACGGCCGTGGAAAAGAATTGTAGAACTGTAATCAGAACTAGATTGCTTTTTGTACACGAAATTCAAGATATAGGTAATGGCCCAAGATCAGTTCCTTATGAAAGCTCAGGGGTTCCCCCTGGCTTCCCCTGTCTTTGACTTCTGCATCACAGACAGCCCCTCGCAGGCTGAACCTGGTAGAGACAGAAATGCTTCTCAAATCCACTAGAGGGCAACCCCAGGAAGTGCTTGCCGATTAAGTTTTATTTAAAAAATAGTTAGGAGTTTAACACTGTATCATCAGCCTTTGCAGGAAAACAACAAAGGTCATATTTTACTTCCTTCCCCCCCCCGCCCTTTCAAATGAAATGAACATGTATTATTACAATATCAGGGAAAAATAACAGCAGACATCAGTCTTTTTTGCTCATAAGTAGTGAAATTGCCTTTTAACATAAATTAAAATATATATTTAAAACAAAAATCAAAGCTACCCCAGTATTTCCGTTATATAAATGGCTTTATATAAGCTTAGTTATATACCGCATTCCCCTCAAGCACAGACATCAAACCTTTAGATTTTATTTCACAAGCACAATGGTAAGTAATTGTATTTATGGAGTTACAAAAATAAATATCAGAGATTTCTCCAACACACAATAAAAAATAATAGTTTATGTTACTCAACTAAGTTATCTTTACATAAACTTATATTAGAAAACTGGGATTTTGTTTTCCTCATTTACTTAATGTAGTTAGCACATCGATAATCCGTTTTTATCCTAAAATTCTTCTTTGACATCCACCAAAAATTTTGTGCTAGTCTGGCTGTGACATCAGCTACATACTCTGCTGAACAACTTTTTCTTCCTGCTTTTCCTGCCTCTGCTTGTACCCATTCTTTCTCACTTGTCTGAGCTCTTTGGAGCAATGTTCATCTTCCTCTGTTCAAATAAATTCCTAGCCTACAGCTAAGCTTTACAATAATACAGGTAATGACTGCAAGAGCAAGAATTTATTTTTTTTTCAGCAAATAACCTAAAGCCATTCTTATTTGGTAGTTGTGGTCAGAAATGAAGTTGTATAGTGTAAAAGTTAATCTCTGCTACTTCTCCTCCTTTTCCCCACATCTGCCCTCTCAAGTCTCCTTTGTAGCCTCATCCTTCCATGTCTCTTTTGGAGACCAGCTCCAAATTTATCTTCTGGTCAACCAACCTGGGTCAGTAATGGGAAACCACTAACTGATCTAGATAATGGAACTGGGTAACTTAGATATTGTGCAATAGGAACTCTCAAGTTTTGATTGTCTTCAGTCCTAAAATGCAAGGCCAATTTAACTACAACATGGAAAGAATATAGTCTGTATCTTCTGGGTAGCATATTCCTGTGAAATACATCCAACAATATGTCAGCAAAAGGGTCACTCACTTTCCCATCCTTGGATGTCCCTGCAACTTGACCTGTTGCTATAGTGATCCTATCAGGATGGACAGCCAGGCTAAAGAAAAGAAAGAGAGGCCAAAATTTAAAGACATTTATTATCTACTTCATCAAACTTTTATTTAAGCCTGTAATAAATAGCCTTACTTTAGTCATATGAAATACACAGCACACATGTAAACATTTAAAATATAAAACCAGAACTGAAAAAACAATTTTTGTGCTCTTTATTAAAAAATCTGTTCCCTTGTGAACAAGGCAGCAATTTGCTTAAGTCCTAATACCACAAAGCACGTATCAAACAAGCCTCAGTCTAACTTATGTCGGGATTCATCTCACCTAGATTTAAAGTGATTGCAGTGTATAAGGAGTTTATAATTTGCACTAATTATCTAACTTCAGGTATCTCTAATTAGAGGTTGTAGAGACCTGGTCAGTACAGTCAGTGCCATCTAGTGATAATCCTCCAGAGCAAACGTGTGCGTATCCACTCCAGCACTGCTCTTCAGACTCTACTGACCAGGTATTCAGTAGCTCTTGATAGAGAGATCTTCTCTCTAATATTTTCTAACTTCTAACTAACTTTCTAACTTTTTCTAACTTCTCACTAATATTTTTCAAAAGATTAACAAGGTCCTTCAGTAAGCACGAATTAGGATGCAGAAAATAGGAATTGAATGATGTGATTTCTAAAATTAAAACTGAGATTTTTGAAACCATAATGAACATTAACTAATGACTCTATGAAAAAGACAACCTAAACTTTGACTTTGTATTAAACCCTGGAGTACAATCTACTTTTGCTCTAAATCCTCTCTCAATTCTTTTTTCACTGCAGCTGCTTTGCTTACAGTTCTAGAGGCAGTGCCCTGCAAGAAAAAAACAAAACAAAACAAAAAACTGTGGCAATAATTCATCCAGCTTTACAATGCAGAAAGGTATCCTCTTTCTAAGAAACCTGAAAACTTTGAAATATCTAGAGTCCGATCATTTGAAAGAAAGAAATGAGATGGAACAGGTCCAAGTTAAAAATCTCCTCCTAAAACAACTAGGTTATATAAATAACTCAATTTTATGAAACATACTCACAATGGAACTAGATTTGGTTACCAGGTCTATTTGGGGCTTTCAGGGACAACAGGTGTTTCATTAATGCTTGATCTAAAGAAGTGATGTCAAACTCATTTCATACATTAGGGCCCATCAGATAATCTGGGTGCTCTTTTTCAGCTACACTCAGCAAGCAGACAGACACTCTCTAGATAAACCATATGTTTATTTAGATTTCAATTTAATGATACTGGTATTTCCTGATACCTAGTATCCTCTAAGCTTGAACACAGCTAAATCCCTTTGAAGGCCCAGCTGGCAGGCCTGCACAGCAGCAGATAAACCAGGCTGCTCAGGACTAGTGCAGAGAATATCTGCCACGATGTAGACATGCCTGAAGACTGCCAGGAAGACCATAGATGAGATTAAAACTGGTTTGTTGGTTAAATTGAGCCTAAAGGATCTGCATCTGGCACCTAGACCCATATGAAGATGAGTAATTCAATCCTACTTAAAAAGGGGAAGGAGAAGAGTCTAAAGAAGTCCTAAAAACACAATAAGAAAAATGAGTAGATCTATAAATTGTCAGATTTCTATTTTCTGTATTCTCAATGTTAAAAGTATATTAATTATGGAAAATAAACTTTCTCAAGTAAATCCAAGGAGTAAATGCTAGCAACTTAGAGAAACAAGCAGTAACTTGGAGGACATCAACAGACCAACTTCATATAGACACATCCAAATGAGGTTGCACAGCACAGCCCTCAAGGCAGGTTTGACAAGCAAGCTCAGGCTCTGTTAGAAACATATTTGGATATCCTCAGGTCTGTGCCATCATATCCTAAAAACAATTGCATTTTGTACTGACTAGATAGAGCTATAACAGACTTCTAACACCCTTACCAGCACTACAGTCAGACCTTTATAAGGACCCAACTTATTCACAACTTAGAAGTTAACTCACTTCAATTTTCAAAACTATATTGAAAGAACAAAACACCACCCCCCATACAGTGTTTTACAAATTAAAAAGAAAGATTAGGTGACTTACCACTTCACATCATCGTTATGACCAGTGTAATGTCTCTGAAGTTGCTCTTCAACATTGAATAACACAACTACAGACGCGATGAAATATACAGTTTCGCCCGTTGGAAGAAGATAGAGATTACTGCGACAGTCCCGACCCCTATATCCATAGCTAGCATGTTGGTCAAGCTGCAATAACGTTATCTACCAATTAAGAATATTACAAATAAGGAAAAACAAAATAGATTTTCTGTTCCTGAATTTCCTGAAGTCGGCATCTCTTGGCTTGAACACAGCTTTATCACTTGACAGCCTTCAGAACTCCCTCCCTTAGTACAGTGAAAAGCTAAAGCATTTCACAGATTTTGAGTTACTGAAAACCTACATATCCTACAGAAAATAAATGATAAAGATGATAGGAATTTGTAGATTCAACTATCCTTTTAGTATCCTCTAGAATTTGCTAAAAGCCAGACTAGGGCAATATTAATTTTTTCCCAAGTGTATTTACTATTTACACTGCTTGACTAATTAAAATAAAAATTTAGACCTGATGGAAAGGCTAATAAGTCATTCAGTACATCTCCCTGCATTACATTAGGATTGATTGCATTACCCTGTGTGCAGGTTGATTGATTTCATTATTCTGGGCATGACCAGCCAGATGGATATGAGACTGTAAAAGGGTTACGTCATCCGTTCCAATTTATTTCTGTAGTATTTCAAAGGCAGTGGCCCAGATTCTGATGCTAGTCATATCAACACTAATCTAAAATTAATCCAATGAAATAGCTGGAATTAATCCAGAAATAATCTCATTTAGACCGCATGTTAATTCAGCCAAATTATGCAGTTTTATTCTTCTGAAGAGTCATTAGGGACTACAACTATTTTGGCTTTCCTTTTTTAGGAGAACAGAGAGAAACAGCATTAACAGAGTCTTGGAAAAACAGAAGTGCATTCTAATTCAGTCAATATGGAGAAACTGGCTGTGATAAATATATGGAGAGGTACTGAACCCCCAATTATACGATATTGAATAGATACCTGTGCACTATTCTCCATAGTCACTGATAACCCAGTCAAACTAAAATACTCATGTTAACAGTATCCAAGAAGTAGGGACTACAGTTATTTTATTTCTAAAGTAGAAATTTAAATAACAGCTTCCTAATTTTTTTTTCTCATAAATGCAAAAGAACTAGAGCTGCATAGCCAAGCATCAAAATGTGCATTTGAAAATACAGCTTTTGGACACCTAAATTGAAATATTTCAGCCAAAGTTCCTTCAAGTTTGAGATATTTAAATTTGAAGACATGGAAATAACCAATACCCTCAAATTTCAAAGCATTTACTATCAATTTTGAAGGTTAGAGATACTACTCTAGATTGCAGGACAGTGTTTTATATGTTTAAATTTATTTTAATCTGTAATGCCAGACACCATTACCAACTGAGGCCAACTTAAAATTTTCCCAGTTCAACAATATACACTCAAGTTTATCATGAACTAGTAGCTGAATTTAGCATACGGAATTGAACTTTTAAAAAAAAGAGAAATAAAAACCTTATACAGACATTTGTAAGGAACAAATCTCTGTGCATAAAAATAGCTATTAAATGGGAAAGATTTCATTCTTTAGGGAAAATCTCCTTTCTTTACAATTCTTCCTGTGAGGAACAATGCTGTATTCAACCCTTTGCATGACTGCTGTTGTCAAACACTCAGTTTCTTTCTATCAGCCTTTTTTCTCAGATGTAAACTCCTGGGGTTGACCTCTCCTTCTCCTCACGGTTTCCCACACTCGGATTCGGGGGCTTCAACTTGGATTTGGTGAGCAGGCACTTCAGGGAATGTTATCTTGACCTTTTCTTTTCATTTGGCCTGCAGCCTTTGTTTCAAACCTCCCGCTTGCTAAAGGAGCTGGTCTCAAATGGATCAGGGCAGACCACCACTCCCACCCTGGGTCCCCATTAAGGGGGGTTTTTACCAGGTTTTACCTCCTCTGCTCCAGCCCTCCCTCACACTTCATCACTCAGCATTTCTGTTTCTTCATGTCTGAATAAATCTGATATAGCCTGAACCTTTTTCAGCTCACCCAGACAACTGCTAACACAAATGTAAAACCCCTTTATGGTTCAGGTACACCCTGAAATCTATACAAATCAGGTTTTTTTTCTGTTTCTCACCATAGTTTGCTTTGCCCTTTCCATTTGGCCATTTCACCTCCAATATCTTGTTTCTTTATCCTCCTCCTTACATTATGAAGCATTTCTGGCTGTAATCCCAGAGCCAGGCTGATTGTCCACTATAAAGATGTTTTCTCCTGCTCCAGTTCTGTTACCCTTCAAGCAAAGAGCTCAGCTCCTCCAGCTTAACTGGAATGAATGCCTGCAATTCGGGTTGGGTTTCTGCTGCCTTTGTCTCTCTCCTTAAATTATTTTATGCTCCTGGCCCCAGTTTTTCTCCTCAGCATAATAATCTGTAAATTGGACTCTGGAGTTTTTTTGTTTGTTTCTTTTTTTCTCAAGTCTTGTATATATGTAATTATTGGCGTGACTTTCCAGTATGGATATCATGAGTGGGTTTAACTACAAAGAAATTAAAATCTGAAAAATAAATTAGCACAGTATTTTTGAAAAAATATGTTTCCTCCTCAGTAACCATTCAGAGTTATTTAGACCATTTTATTAATTCATACCTTTTCTATTCATAGACAACCTTTATATATAGGATTCTGCTTTGTATACAGACACACACCTGGAAGGACATATGAATATTGAAACTAAAAATAATACTCCATCTGGCAAATATTCAGTCATTTAAGGAAGCTTAAGTGAGAAACTAATGAGACTGAAATCATGACCTAGTCTAATTATCATTCCATATAATAGTCTGAAATATTAACTTCAGCTTCCACCTACACTCTGTTAATGACAATAACTGTTGTTTCATGTTTGGGCTTTTGTTGTTTCACCAGGAATCCTAACACTTTCTCCCCTACCATCCTTAGGCCCCTTAAGCAAGGGGCATCCTACAAGTGCAAAAAGACATCATTCTATTGAGATATATGGTGAGAGCCTGTACAACAATTAGATGGTAAAATGCTGCAAGCAGTATTTATCACTCTAATCTCAGCTGTTCTATTAATTTTGTGGATTTTTTTTTTGTTTTTTAACTCATCTTCAGTTATTTCTGTATGCATTATCTACACAGTTTCAGCAGAGCGGGGTAGAACGCACAGGCTCAGCTGCACTAGGAATAAGAAGAATAGTTACTAAATCTGTCATTAATCTCTTGTGAATACAATGGGACTTTTGGAAACTCTGTGTGCATTCTGAAACCACATGCAGTTCTATTTATCAACTTTGAAAAAGACTATATGCAGCCTGTCTTCTATTTTATGAAGACAAAGCAACTTCCTATTTGCACAGTTTGGGACCCAAAAAAGAGTCATCATCTTAAAATAGAAAACCTTATGAAGACTTCATCTCTCTAAAGATAGTGGATATTAGAAACAGACTCAGATCTTGTTGTGTTTATATTTTATCTTGAATCATCTATTACATATACTAGGATTATACAAAAATGAAATGTCATTTCTCTTTTCAATAAATAATATCTTTTCTCATTGCATTTAAAAGAGAAACATTAAAATTTCTCTATGTAATAAAATGTGTCCACTTATAGAAATCAGTGGAAAATTCTGGTTGGTCATTATTTCTGGTGCTTAAACACAGTTTAAAATCTGAGTTCAAGCTTTATTTTATATACAATATCTTGTTAATTTTTTGTTAAGCACCTGTCAGTTGCAAAGTGCTATTCAATTCAGGTATTATTCAAGTAGTGAAGTTGATTATAGCATCCTCTAAAGGACAATGGTGCACATTTCATAAATCACAGTTTAAAATGATAAACAACTTCTGAGAATCTGCAAAAAAACCTGAGCTTGTTTTATGCATACTGTAATTAATAATCACAGGTCACTACTTTCTTACAATATGCGTAGTTTAATCTTTAGCTAATTAGCATGCTTCAGACTCAACCTTCAGGCAATATTTAAGCAAAATCTTTCTTAAGCTGCCACCCTGCACTTCACAAGGTGCAGAACAGCAGCCTCAAGAAATTAATGCCCATATCAATGGAATGTTGCTTCACTAATGAAACGAACCCTATTAATAAAGATCTTAATTTTGCCATGCTTTAGCTCAAAAACTTATTTAAAAGAAATCATTAAGAAATGATTGCTTTCCCATAGTAGTCTAGCACAGAAAGGATACACCCATTCCAGTTTAAGTCTCTTGGCTGGTAGTTCTACTTTTGCTTCCAAATTGTAAGATTCCACTTGCTCTTTGGGCATGTACATGGTAACAGGACGTCCACGAAGAAACATTTTTACATATCCTTCCTCTACAAAAGGTCAGAAACGTTTAGCGTTACACAAAAAAACCCATCAGTGGAGAACTTCAGTGTTCCTCCATCCCTTCCCACCTAAACAGTTTGGTGCGTTACAATTACAGAATGACATGCAATCTCAAACTTAGAAATTCAGCAGCTTTTTTTTTTTTTTCCCCCTAAATCATAATCACTAAACAGATTTTTGTTTTAAACATACAAAGTCCCTTTTTCCTCTAAATATTTTGAGCAGCAGAATTGGAACTAAACAATGTCATGAAGAACTACAAAACTGAAAGAAGTGAAATCGCAACTTTTTTTGGGGAAAAATAATGTTACAATATTTTGGATTTAATATTAAAAATAAAAGGGAAAACATCAAAGATTACAATTAATTCAGAAATGCCACTTAAAATTAATTTTATTTTTTTAAAATCAATATTTACAGTGGAGCATCAGCATCTAAGGTATTTTCCAACACCCAGTTGCATTCTTTGCATCTCAGTCTAAATAAATACTTTACACTTGATACAGTGTTAGAGATACATTCGAAACAAGGAACACAAACAATTAGTATAAGGAATCATGCTGATGTACATGCAGAAAAAAAGAAGATATGTGCTTTAAGAATTACTAAACATTGAAAGAGGAATGACAACATTGACAGCACATTAAAAGAAAGGAAAATGACATACAGGAGAGAAGCTACAAAAATTGAATTGGCTGACAGAAGTAGACATTTCTAGAATAAAATACTAAAATGTGTTGAACTTTTAAGAAATATTTTGGGGAAGAGAAGCAGGATTAATAACAGATCTGGAAGTACTGACTTGGGGACTTCATGGGGCTTATAAAACTAGGAGATCTGGGAAATGCCATGAAGGTCTGACTAGGACTTTTGGGAACTGGCAAGGCCAAAGTGGGTGTCCTGTGAACTTCTGGTGAAGTTTGTCCAGATTCAGAACGTGCTGGCTCTTGCTGCTCCATCGGCAGATCAAGGGGTTCAGCCTTGTTCTCATGCGAATCAAGCAGTTTTGGAGTCAGTGACATCTGTAGAGTTACTAGACAGAATAATCGTGGGCACAGAGGAAACGGAAGGGCAGAAGTAACAAAATCATGTAAATGAAAAAAAAAATATATACAACTTAGGACTGTTAAAACTATGCTATGAATTGTTACGTATCATTACAACTATACCTTTTTTTTTTTTTTAATTTGAAAACCAAGGCTTTATTTAAATTGGAAATATGTATATCTACAAATCCTGACTAAATGAATAAAAATTACTGGTTGAACAAATAAACATTATGGCTATGCTGTATTACCTAGGCATATGTGTATTTTGCCTTTAGACTAACTCACTTGGGAAGGAGATCTACTCGATCTGTCTCTACTAGTAAAGTTACAGCTAGGGCTCTCTAGCTTCATTTGCAGAATTTATACATAGAATGAAAACAAAAGAAAACAGAATGCTAAAAAGAAACAATAATAATGGTGAAATAATAGGGTGCCTGCTAGAATGCTAGAATACTGGAATTGCTTTTAAAAACCTACTCCGACAGATCTGTATTGGAAAATATACAGGGTAGAGCATTAAATAGCAGGGCATTCCAGCATTATTTATATGCGCATGCAGCATCAACTTAATGAGCTTGAAGCACATGCCAATACTACTGATACTGGTGCACTGGAAGTCAACAGATTTTCAGCAGTGACAACCACTGACTGTGCTTATCAAAGGCTGGGAATGAACAAAAGTTTAATTCATTGATCTGCTTTTCTCACCTGAAACTTATGGGACTCATAAAATTTGCATTTAGCCATTTACAGTGGAAGTATTTGACCTAGTCACTCAAAACTCCTTTTTAAAGCAAATAGGGAGAAAGAGGTACTTTTGGACAAATTAATCCCATTGTAAAGCAAATGTCCAAAAGCAGGTATAGTAAATTATACCAAATATATTATGCCAAGTATATAAATTATGCCTTCAGAATGCCTCTCTCTCTACAAACTATAAAGAGGAACTTAGGCTGACTAGGTCAGGCAGAGAAATACATATTGGGTATTTATTTCTAACTTTTGGTAATATTAATTCCATCTGTACTCATATTTTGTTACTTATCCAAAGGTATTATCTACATAATCATTCTACATCCCTTTCTTTGTACTTTTATTAGCTAAGTTTTTAAGACAGCAAAGTTCTAAATGTGAAGATATAGATGTAAAGACAGACAATGATCAAACCACAGAGACAGACCAATGGTGAAACTTTAAGACAAATGTATCTTTTACATCTGCAATTTTGTAAATTTGAAATCATTGTTGAAAATCACTGCAAAAATTAACAGTTACTGAACTGAATTAAGAAGGCACGTGAATGCTAGTAGGATCTGCAAAGGAGACCACTACTGATTGCACACATAAACTTGTACAAAGAATACACAGAGGTAGAGACTCCCCAAAAGACTTTCTTTGCTTTGTGAAATTGTCGCAAAGCTGATTAGTGGAAAAACTGTTAGGATTTAGCTATCTCTAAAAAGCGAAACAAATCTGTGATTCTACCACAGATATAAACATGCATCAGAAATGTGCATATTTACACTACGGTTTAGCTACAGCTTTAGAAAACAATATGGTATGTTTACCAAATATAACTCTGCTTTATGACATTGAGCAAAAAGCACTGAGAAATTAGTTGGAGGCCTAGGTCTGCTTATTCAACGTTCAGAAAAATCTACAGTCTACTCAGTAAGAAGAAGCAAAGGGAAAATCAAGGCTTCTATAGTCATGTTAGGCTACCAGCGAAACAGCCAACAAAGGGGCAAATTCTATATGAATTTCAGCAGAAGTGCAGAACACCATTTCAAACACAGTGAACATCCACGTGTTGCCATATAGCTCTCTCAACATATTTTCTCTAATTCAAATTCTTCTGAAAAAGTCCACAGGGATCTAAATTATAACCCGCTATTATCATTAAAGTGCACCTGAGGGTTATAATTCAGTAGACTATGTAATAGATATATAGGTATAATATTTTTGTTTCATTCAAAAGAACTAGGAAAGTTTTAACATTGCAAAATGCGTGCAAGTTAGAAAGTAGCTGTTTATGCATGGAGCTTTTATCCCACCAGTACCATTTTGCTTCGAGAGCTATGAGGTTTTGGAAGAGAAGCCTACCTTTGCAGTGTGTCACACGGCGCTTCCCTTGTGATTACAGAGACAGAGACAGAAGGGCTGGATAAAGATGTGTTTGAATACAATAAACTCACTAAATACCTGCTCTACTGGCTGTCCAACTATATTCTGCTGGTTCTAACCTGCTACTTAACAAAACACTGAGCCATACTCCATGCCATATGTTGGGAATTACAGTCAAAACCCTTCTCCTCCAGCAAGGGGCTCTGTTTAGTTCTTCTGTCATTAAAATACTACCTTAAACTCCATTATGCAACTAGATGCTTAAAGCAAAATATCAAGTATAATTTTCTTAGGAAAAAATCATTAATTTCAGTAGGAATTTTGTGCAGGTGAGAAGGGTAAAAGTAGCGCTACATCTTTTTAATTACTGATCTTTATCTACAGGGAAGGTGTCAGAAGAAAAATTATTCCAAATACCTTTGCTTACGTAGTGCAATGGAAGGAGAAATGTTACACAAGAAAAGTATATTCTGAGCAAATCAGAAGTTTCCTTTTTCTAAACCAACGGTTTTCATGAAAAGGACATGAACCGTGATTGTATTGTCACAAGAGACTTCAGTGCTTACTTAGTTTTATATATTATTGAGTTCAAAATCAATTACACTAAACTTGAAGTATGGCTTAAAAGCTTTGTTGGATGCTGATCAATCAGTGCAGTAAACACAAGATTTTCTACTTTTTTTCAGCTTAATGTATGATTACTGTTATAGAATTATACACAAAAATAATATGATACATCTGATAAATCAACAGGGTTTTTTCCTTCCTTATTTTGTAAAAAGAAACCTTTTATTTTAGTTGGCTTTGTTTTTTTCAGATGAAAAAAACCTATAATATTCAGCTTCATATCTTTATTTAGATTATTCAAAAGTTTGTAACTCTCTAATGACAAGGACAAACTCTGCTTTCATTTATACCTACTATTTCACCTTTGAAAGCTTTTTGCAGAGATAATACATAGGCAGGAAAAAATTAAAGTGATTTTCAAATTAAAGATAGTCTTCCAAAATACTGTTTTTATTTCTAATTTGACATTGGGACAAAGGCATTGGGACAGATATGGCATTCTTCAACAATAGTTGAGGGCTCTCTTTTATGACTAAATTAACATGTCAGCATCATAACTGGATCTTGGCATATGCTTTAATTAGCAAAACCTTAATACCGCTTTGAAAGCAAAGACATATCTGGGGTAAGAAGACATGGCCTTTGTCTTCTTTGTCTTCTTACAAAGAATCCTAACTCTAAACTAAAACTACTGGGCCAATAAAAACTAGAGCAATTGATCAACTTTTTAAAAATATGTCATCAGCAGACTGTAAGTATTGTGTTTAGATTTCCAATACCAGTCTCTAGGCATCCACAGCAAATAAAAAATAAAAAATCTATTATGTTGTCACAGTTGTTATCTGCTTAAAAAACTTTAAAAGTTCCTACCTGCACTGAACATTGGTTCCTTGGGCTTGCTGTGAAAATAATGAAGAAATTTCTATTATAAAAAGCATACATATACAGTCTGCACATATAAATGTATCAATATAATATAAAATTTAAACTATAATATAAAAACTATAAAATATCTGTGTGTGTGTACACGTCAATAGAAATACTATTGCATTTCAATTATTTACAAAGTAAATCTCCAGGCAGACACAGTTAAACCCAGTATACTTTGTGGCTCCTCGATGCCAGACATTACAACTTTTACATTCAATTCTCCTTACATTCTCAGAACTATAGATTTTCCTCTGCCAACAAACCAGATCCTTTTCCCTTGCACAGTTAGTCCAGTTGCAGGAGAACACAGAAACTGGTCGTGAGTACCTGCATCAGTTTGGGTTTCCAGTCAGTGAGATTTAGTTACTTCAAAGCAGTTTAGAACCATAAAGGAAAGCTGGGAATACATCCCTGATGACAAAATCTCTGCGTGTGTGGAGTGTGGAGGGGACTGTCTCACTGCATGTGTGGCTGTTCGCTCACTTCAGGGCTTTGTTCTCTCTGGATTTAAGGAGCAAACCAAAGTTGGATTTCTGCTTTTCCAATGAGCTTACGTAAAATGTGGAAAACCCAATGGTTTCTTGGTGAACGACGGTATTTGGTAAAACCCAGACAGCATATGTCTATCATGATTAAAACATCTTTTCTTTCTCAGTGCACTGCTGCCTGGAAGAGAACCTGAAATCGGTTTGTCTTTTTTTCTTGAGAAAATATTTTGCAAAACAGGTGAAGCATGTGGAGAAGGAAGAGGCAGAAAAGCTGAGGAGCTCTCTGGCCAGAAAGAAGCAATCTTTTTTCAAGAAATGCCAGTTATTTGGTTTCTATGTCCTTTGCCCCTGTATAATTATGCTTGAGGGTGTTGTTTCTGATGAAGCATGAAAGGGAGACAAAGCCATATTATGCAGTGCTTTTTCCTCCCAGTTCCATTTTCTCTCTATCCAGTAAAACTTTTGAAATATCACATTACTGCTGTATGTTTCTTAAGGTGATCCCAAAAGGGTAAAAAACCCTGTCATTCTGATGGGGAAATGCTGAAGCATGAAGCATCCCTAGAGCTGTGATGCCATCTCCACATCCATTCCTAGACTGTGGTGGGCAGATAAAGATGAACCAAAAAAAGAAACGAAGCCAGGTTGGATTTCTGCACACAATTTGTCCTAAGCATAAAAGATTTTCTCTCTCTCTCTACAAGAAAAGTTTTAGCAAGTAATTTTACAGTATTTTTCCTTTTGTATTGATTTGACAGTTTTATTGAGAATAACATATTTACTCTATGATAAAACCAAACCAAAATGAATTCTACTCATCCTACCCACCAATTTAGCGACTTCTCATACTATCAGCCTTAGTATTAATCAAAAATCCATGCCTCTGGCTGTTGTGCACAGCCAATCTCATCTATATAAATAGCATGATGCGTTTCCATTTTTAACACCAAGACTACCGTTTTCTCTTACAAATGAAAATATTTTTAGAAACTAAAAAACTTTATGGGGTGGAGCACTAGTCAGAAATGCTGCCATGTTAGAGACAAAAGACTCCCTAGTTCTGAACAGATCATGCTGACTTACTCAAGCTAATCAAGCTAATGTGAAAGGTTGATTCATGACAGTAATAAAGCAAATCATGTGTACTTTCTAATTATACAAACCCTAACCACACACACAGTTCAGAGTTCTGACTACCCTATTTCCTTTTCATGGATTTGAGTCACTTTCTACTTATCTAACCTTTAGGAAGGCCTACCCCTGGCTCATAGCCATAGGCAGTTAGGACACTCCATCGCAGCATGGGAGATTATGGTCATCTCCTTACCCCTTATGCTTAAAGCTTCTTAAAATAGCTTCCTATAGCATTATGGTTTTGTATAACAGCCTACAATATACTATATACTTCGAAAAATGATAATTTCACCATTGCCTTTTTAGCCTCCTGGCTAAAATGAGTGATTGCTTTCCATCACCTTGTTTCGGTTTTCGTCCCCTTTCCTTCGCTTATTAACCTGCCTTTATCTTGACCTATGAGTTTTCTCACTTTTGCTCTTTCTAGTCTCTTCCCCCACCCTGCTGGGGAAGAGGGAGAGAATGGCTGTGTGGTGCTTAACTGCCAGCTGGGGAAAATACAACCAGGAACTTGAAGCAGTACGTGGCAGGAACTTGAAGACCAAGGGAAACCACTATGATAATGCAAAAGGCATGTTTAATGGTTACAAACTTTTCCAGGCGAGTCAAGGTTCTCACATTGTTTATGCTTTGAAAACAAGGCAAATAAATTTAAATCTGAAAACCTGTTTTGTCTGAAATGTTTTAAAATATATTTTTGTCCAACTCTTAGAGCTTTAGGAAAAAAAAAAAAGCACCCAATATTTGCTAAACTAGAGAAACTAATTTCACTAAAGAAACTAATTTCATTATTAGGGCAGTAGGCAGAGAAAGGAGGAGATAGGTATCTAAATAACATTACCTTTCACTGTTCTTTTTACCACTAGATGAACTGCTGGTGGATCCAGTGCGGTTGCGACTCCCTTTGGAATCTCCATAGCTTTCCCTCCGACCGCCTGGGGATACACGCTCAGCTGAACTGGTTCTCTTAATGGTGCTAATAAAAGAAGCAGCAAGTTTTACAGTGGCACTTGTAAAAGCATGTATCTCTAAGACAAATAGTTTTGAGAAACCTATGAAGTAGAATGCTGACCCTAAAAGTAACTACAATTTTGGTTTTACTCATAACTTGATCTGTTAAAGAGCCTACATAAGAGTTTTCCTGAGTACCAGCTGGAACAGAGATAAACATACTGCTTTTTCCTTATCCATAAAATAGAAGATGGGCTAAACCAATATCAGAGTAAATTGCAATATCTAATTTCCAGGTCACATTTCTAATCTCTGACTACAACTCCACACTTATGAACTTCTAGATTCTCTTAATGAGAAGTGAAAGACGTAAAGAGAAAGCATATTACCTGACACCTCCAGCCAGATTACAGAGAATGCCAGAAGTAGGTCAAAATTTGAGCACCAACTTTGTGTCTTTATTCAGTATCAATTATTCTGCAGTTCAAAGCTAGTTTTGTCATACCCTAAAGTGCAATAAATGGTGAGTTTGTCAAAAATGTATCCTTCCTACTTACATGTATGAATAGATTAGATTCCCCACATCTGACAAAGGGTTTCTCAAAAGGCTTAAATCTTGCCTCACTCTTTAACTCTTCAACCATCCTTCCTGCCAAAACAGCTCTCAGGGAGCTCTTGTATGACTTTATGGGACCCCTTAGACATCCAGCTCTCTCTGATGGAAAAACGTGACTGAAATATATATAGTAACCTACTAAGTTAAGGAAAGCCCACTGAGAACTTAGACCTAACAGGAGACAAATTATTGTGGTTATTTGTTAGTCCAAAGAACTTCTCCCTAAAGGAGTGCTTCCCAGCAGAGAAGGGAACAGATAAAGGTGAGGCTCTGAGCTGGCAGATGTTTTTCACTTTGCTGCACACCCTGTGCAGCAGAGAGGTGCAGGCAGCATCGCCCAGACCAAATCCCAGAAAGTTCCCTCTCTCTGTGAAAAGTTCAGTTCTTTCTGTTCCTGGCTCCTTCAAGACCCGGTCTTATCCCACTCACCCCTTTTACTATCCACAGCCAGCTCCACCTTGACCTCTGTAGACTCCCAGGGATGCTCCTCTCATCATAAGGCTCACCTCAAGCATCCTTGAAAACTATTCCAAACCTCTCCATCCCTAACAACTATCCCTCCCCTGTTAACCCAGTCAGCTCCACGGGCTTTGTCCCACTTTGCCTGTGCTGTAAGAAACAGAGGCATTGGCTCTTCAAAACTAAAGGAAACGAGACAGACTTTTCTGTCTGGTCAAAAAATATTCAGCTTATCAACTGTATACCACCATTTAAAAAAAAAAAAAAAATATATATATATATTCCTGCTCCCATCCAGGGTGAGCTCTCCTGAGCAGATGCATGTTAAGATGCATGTCAGGTAGCTTGACAAAAACACCCAACTTTTTAGAACATGTGATGGTAGGACAGACATTCAGTGCTGTATTTTTGTATTACTAACAAGCACAATTCAAATGATTAAGCTGAAATTTAAAAGAATACCATTTCTGTGCAGAGAACGATGTAACAGAGCAAGCCGAATGCAAAGTTACACACAGGCACAGAACAAAATGTATTCACAGGAGATGGAAAAAGCAGTAAAAAGAATTTATTTCAGAAATAAGTGTCTCCTACAGTAGTCTAACATTATCTAAGTCATCACAAAGTCAAATGCATGAGAAAACCTCCTTGAGTAAATTAAATAATACTCTGTTAACATTTAACTGTTCTCCTTGCTTCTCATAACATTATCCAATTTAACTACTCCAGTTAAAAAAAAAAAAAAGTCTGGATACTGAAAATGTTTACTCCTCACAAAATAGCTTTATTAGCATGAGTCCTTCCACTACTATTTACAGCACTGGCAAAAACATCCTCTCTGTGGGATTTTGCAAGATCAAAACTTTATTTTGGCATCTTTTCCTGGTTAAGAGGTGGCAATATCAGCCTACACTGAAGTTAAATTTAGGAAATCACCAAATTATACTAGTGTGAGGGGAGGCGGGGGAGAGGGGGAATAAGTTACAGAAGCAATTTTAAACTAATTTTAATGTTGCTTGGGGTTTTATTTTCATAGCTACAAACATTCAAAAGATGAACTGGTGGATAAAAATTGAATGGGTGGGACTAAAGCTTAAAAGCGTAATGCTATCTTCTTTCTAAATAATGAAGTCTCATATCGGTACAAAAACTACTTTTACCACCAGAACAAAATGAATTTAAACGCTTTTGGCTTACATCCATTGCTGCTTAACCTAATTAGCAATGCTATCTTCTGACAAATTTTATTTTAAACTTTCAACAACAACAAAAGCCCAGTGAGAAGTATTAGCAGGTGGTTGGAAAAGAGGATTATAACTCCATTATATTAAGTCAATTTTGGCATATACACATCTTGGTAGCTATAAACACCAGTGAATATATCCATGGCTACAGTAGCTATTCTGTCACCTGAGGAGGAATTTAAAATGACAGAAAATATTAGTTTAATTTACAGGTTTGTAAGAGTATAACTGGATTCCAGAATTGGCTTCCACACTAGTGATATGAAAGCAGGGCATTTTCAATTATTTAAAACCATAACATTCTGTAACACAATTTTTAACTTGTTTAAGACAGCAATGTGGTCTAATGAAATACCCCCTATAATGAAAACTATGTTAGTATGAGATAACAGAGATACCAGAGCTGAAATTATTATTATCTAAGTTTTGCAATGCTTTTATCAATGATGAGAAAGTTTTAAACAAGTACTTCTGAAAATGTTAAAAATAGGAATAAAAACTACAGCTCTACCATGTTAATGTTTCTACTAAAACAGCCACTTTCTGAGTGCTGAATCCAAGCAGAAAAGAAAAGCAATGGAGCTTCAAAACCACAAAGCTATTAAGGATCCCTCACCTTAGAGCAGGCTTTTTCAGTTTGCATGCATTGAGAAGATTCACAGATCGGCTTAAACCAGATTGAGAGATGCGTAAACAAAGCAGAATAAAAAGTGAATGCAACAATTAAATGTAGAAACAAGACATTTAAAGCAAACTTACATTAGAAGACATAATTGCATGCTTTCAGGATATGAAGTCACATGCAACAGTAAACAACACAGTGCTTATTAACTCAGATGTTTGATCATTTCAAACCATACATTTAAGAACACCAATGTATCTTTGAATGACAAAATCTCAGCAACGCTCCAATACACTGACCGTTTGTAAAGCGACCCCAAAAAAATTTAAAAAGGAAATCAAAGAGGCTATTGGAAGAAACAAGACAGATGATCCAGCTAAAAGACAAAGACTATTAAAAAGGCAACAACAAAGACAAGAAAATAAATCCCCATATATACATACATATACCACTGCAGAGCATGAATGTTTCAGATGGCTGCATTACTGAATTGCGGTGAAGTTAAAAAATATAGATGTACTTCATTAAAAGTTTTTTGGGGGAAAATACAAAAGGTTTTTAATTAAATAAATTCAAAAATAGTACAAAATACTCTTATGATAGTAACTGATGATGTTAATAATATTTTGAAACTTGTCTAGCACTCTTTCTGACCCTCATTTAAATCAATTAGAATAAATTCAAGACTAACATATGACTTTAATTTCACTGTGCCTTTGAGCAAAATGCGCTAATAACTTTAATTGTTAGAGAGAGAGTGAAGCGGCATAATAGTTTTGCCACTTGAAGTTCAATGGAGAGGGATTCCTTTTTTAATTTGGATCCCGTTTCTTTTAAAACATTTTCTTTGAGAGTCATGTTAAATAGAAGACTTAATTGAAGGTTCGATACCGAGTTTGTGTGTGTGCCAGGAACTAACCATCGCTGCCCCCAGAACAGAACGCAGAACATTCATTCCAGGCGACTGAACAATTTCCTAGGGGCCATGTGTTTAGAGTTTGGAAGAACAGGAATTTATCATATTAAACTGTTTTATTCTCCCTCCAAACAAAGCTCTTTATGTTTTCTTTGTTTCAGCTTCTTCCTTTTGATCTCCATTGTCCGAGTTTTGCACCATTGTAATACTTTGCAATCTGCTGGGGGAGAAAGAATGACTGATTGTCTCCTTTTGAAAGGCAAAGAATGTGCTGGGCTGCAGCCTGCAGCAGCATCCCTACTGGGAAAGGTACTGGCTGCATTCTCCTCTCACATTTTTTTTATTTTTTTTTATTTTTTTTTCATTTCACCCCCCTCAATTCTTGGAAACAAAGCTATCCTAGATGAGTCACAAAACCTTAGATTTTAATAGGGAACACAAAACATCACTACTGTGCACTGGCCAAATTCCCAAGACAAGTTTAGTGTTAAGCAGCAAACTCGAGGCCATGTTACGTGCGGAAGGAAAAGCGCAGGGGGAAGGGAAAGCTCTGCTCACTATACACTAAACTCATCTCATTCTGAATGAAAATTGCAAATGATTATTCTAACCACAAAGTTCAGAACAAAAACAGAGCAGCATTCAAAAAGCTGGTAATCAAAATAGCTTATACGCTTCAACAGTATAAGAGTAGTAAATATATTAAGTTTAATATCAATTCCTCTGAGCAAAGGTTTTTTGCTTAGCCAACTCGGAAACACTTTACAAAGGCAGGCGATTCTTGATTCTCTGTGTCAGGTGATTATCCAGCCCATCGCAAAACCACTTCAGCTCTGCATTAGGTTGCAGCTGGAAGCCACCCAGATGTGTTCTCACAGCACCCCATCACCTGAGCACAGCAGCACCTGGAGGTGCTGGACCAGAATTTTTGGTCCCAGCATCACCAGGCTTTCGATCTTGCATTGCATTACTCCAGGTACTTTTATAATCCAATTGACCTACGTTTTGGATGTGTGCTGTTGCTCTATTTGGATTATTTCACTCCTTCCTTAACTTGGATAATTGGGTGTTGACTATATGAGATCTGAATGCTGAAGAGGGGGTTGGTGCCCTCAATTCTAATTGAAGTCAGAGTCAGTTGAGGTTACTCAACATTCTGCAAAATCTGGACCTAATTATCACATTAGGCCCTATAACAACATAGTGATATCCAGAGATACACATTTTACACACGGAAAACCAATATGCATAGAGGTTAAATGATTTGCATAAGGTCACTGAGAGAATATGTGGCAGAACTCAAAGAAAAGCCTGCTAGTTCCACCCTTTCAGCCTCGAGCCTTTTTTATTACCTCCAATTTTATACTCCTGCCAGAAGAAGTCATTTCCATTTCAAATATTAAATGGAAAATCAGAAAACGTAGTGAACTCTGAACCTCATCTCCTTGGTAATCCAGCAAGACAGATAAATCGTATACCAACCTGTGGGTTCAAAGGAGTTAACCAACATATTTGCATATGGCTATTGTATGAAATGAGATTGTGTCTGCAGACATATCAGTAAGTACATCTATTTCTAAGCAGAGGAATGTATGGATGCACACTTGGTCCCCACCGAGATTATTGCCATGTTTTTATATAAATATGCCCAACATACTGTTTTCAAGGGACAGATTGTTGTCATTTCTATTTGAAATACACTTCCTAACCTAAACGGTGAAAGAATCAGAAAATGCAGGAACTAGAAATTATTTTTTTGTAATCCCCCTTTTCATAAGGCTGCTCAGTAAAATGTTTGGGAAGGACCTAATTCACTGGGACGGTTGCCTCTCTTGAAAATATGGTCACAGGTGAGAAAAAAAGTGAAGATTATATTTTCTACTATAGTAATCCTACTAGATATTTGCAATTCCCAACAGCAGACCAAAGGTTTAAAAGATAACTCAGGAAAACAAAAAAAAAACCACCAAAACCCACATTTTTTTTTCTTACTTTTTTTTCCTTCCACTTTTCTTTCACTTTTCAAATTTTACCTTTTTCATATTTTGAAAAATTTCAAATTTTTCAATTCTGCACCTACGTTGTAGGAAAACTACTAGAGGTATCCAAGCAGAAATTAAGTTTCAAAACATCTACAAACACTTACTACTATTTAGAGCTGCTATATGCTACATATCCATATTTTGGATTAAAGAATACCTACACTCCAAAGTAGCAATAGTTTTGGAAAGAGTTTATATGAAAAGAGCACTATAAAAACATGACTGCTTAGGAGAAATCAGAACTTAAAAAAAAAACAGTTAAAATTACACATCATCTATAAACTGTTCAAAACTGAGCAAAGCTTCTCACACAAGTAAACAAGTCCTTCCCTTTAAAAAAAAAAATTTAAAAAAGGAAGCTATTTGATCTTGCTGATGTATTTCCATTATTGTTTTATGCATCCACACATACAGTTCTTGAAGGTAAAAGGGTCCGGTATAAATACAAGGCATGAATTAATTCATCTTAATTAATGCAGAATGAATGATTTTACTTGTCTATTTGTAGGAAAGCTATTTGGAACACTTAATATATCATCTTTGAATACCGAATATTTGGAGCGCAATTTACTATAAAAACATGAAATCCCATCAGTTATTTTAAGGCTCATTATCAAATGACAACAGTAGAGAATAATTTATCAAAAAAAAACTTTTGTACAGTAATTCATTGGTGAGGTCCTTACCATTCCACTCTCTTATTCTTGAAGTATATTTATAGACAAGGCAGAGAAATATACTTTAATACAATTTAATAAAAATTAAAATTAAAGAAACATATTTGCATATTAAAAACAATCAATACAGAATTTTAGAGCATTTGAAAGAAATAACTGTACTGCCTACATAAGAGGAATTATAAATTGGATTTACAACTCCTGTTTTCAGGACTGGGAATAACCCTACTCTCCTAAGCACTCTTAGGAAGTGTCCATCTATTTCAGCAGAACTGCCCACCTGTATTTTTTCTTTTCTAAAACTGAATATATATTTTCATACTGCATATTTAAAGCACCTTCAATCTTCAGCAAAGAGAAGGGATAAAGCATAATAAAATACATTAAATCCTTATCCCGTGGAAGGCTCTCTCGTACAGGAACCAAGACAGTCCAAAACTGCTCCCCAAGGATGGTGCCTAAGGGTCTTCCCACTGGCACCCTGGGTATCCAGACTGCAGATGGGTCAGGTGGAAGGGCTGCAGGGTGTCACTTATCTACAGGGATCCTAAGGTAGGATAACACCCACAGGCTGCAGGCAAAACCTGATGGACCACCTGATTTATGCAAAGGACTCTCAAATAGAGAAAGCACGAGTATGATCTTGATGGGAATTTCATCCACCCTGCGCCAGGGCAGAAAGTCCTACACTGAACCTTGGAGATGGAGCGTAGACTCGAGTATCACACTCTCTTACACACATGAAGTCTGCCAGTGCTTGTGCCCTCTCATTTGTATTGTAATTACCACTTGAAACTCTATTAGTGAGAACGAAATTATGAGGAAAAAAATAGGTTGCAAAGAATTAATTTCTTTAAAAATTCAGCATATACAAAGTAGTACTTCTCTTTGAACACCAATAAGTTTTCTTTTTTAAAAGGCAAGTTCTTTCACCCATTTCAAAATCCTGATAATATAATTCTGATAATGAAGTAGTTTATACAGTATTTGCCTTCCGTATCTTATCTTAAGGGCTAATTCAGACCAACCTGCCAAAACCTGCAGCTGCAGCAAGCCCCAGTTCATAGGAGGTCATAGGAGTTCATTTGCGTGGCACAAACAAATATGGTCTTTCCCAGTTTTAAATGCGCAAAGCAAAACTTCTCTTTTCTCTATAATAACAAAACCTGGAGTTTCCTGGAAAATCAGTCCTCTTCAACACAGTAACAAAAAGTGGCTTATCCTTAGTCACCATCTCCCCTTCAAGGAAAAATTTTCTTTACAAAAGAGACCTCAGACCTTAGTAGGATAATGCTGTCATCTCCACAACTTGCCCTCTTCAGAGTTGACAGCATCATTACTACAAAAAGCTGAAGATGACACACAACAACAGTAAGGTAAAATAACCAAAACACCACACTATTATCTTTTACAGGCAAACCCTACAACAGATTAGCACCACAATAACTGTCAGGTGTAACTTGAACTTGCTGTACCCAATCCATTGCATTCCTTATAACCTAGATGTATAAAGCATGCATCCCAATTAAAAACAACTACACACACACAAAGCAAATTGAGACAGAGCAGTAATTTTTAAAAGGGCTTAAATACATGCTAATAGTAAGATATCTAAAGATGGATGTTTTCATTTGCATAAATATATGCTAGTCAAAGAATTTTCCTCCTCCCTGAGATGCTTCTAACATTGTACATGCAGTTTCTATGATAATTTTTAGTGAGAGAAATCCACCAAAAGTAACATACTGATTCGTAATGATAGCACAGCTTCTCCACAGACTATATATTTTCTACTAGCTACTAAAAGAATTCTTGTACTACTTTTTATGTCCTGTTGTGCAACAGCACAGTAGAAATGCTTTACTCTCTGTAAAGACTCTCTGCTAGACTGTAGTAGCAAGAAAATAACACAAAGCGGTAGACCAAGCATTGTGCATTCTTTCAATAGTCATGGTAATAACCTTAATTCTAATTAGAACAAATAAGTTTGAAGCTTCTTAGAAAGAAATCCGTTTCTCCTTTTCTTTCTGAACTAGATATTTAGACCATTGCTTTGCAATAAGAAAACTATGTATCTAGAAGCTTAAAAGAGGAGATATACCATGTTTTCAATTTTACAATTACAAGGTTTCTGATAGATGCAAACCTTTTTGCTGCTGGTGAAACAGTTTCCTTTCTGGTTCCTGATGGAGAAGGTAAAGAGCCACTTGGTTTCTTTGGTAACACAGTTCCATTATTAACAGTAGTCCTTAAAGGCAGGGTTTGTACCAGAGGTCTTGCTGCAAAACAAGCATAAAATGAAATCATCATTTTCATTTGTTTTTCCTTCGGTTCCCCAGGAGACAGAATATTTAAAAGTATTCATATAGTATGCCATTTTTGTTTCACTATCGCCAAATTCACCATAGATGAAGGTTTCAAAAGGGAGGAATTTTATTATTATTATCATTAATCATCATATCAGACAAATCATCTTCATATGGCTTAAGCACACAATTCTATAACCTTTCCCACCTGTAAAACTCTGTCCTAGCTCAAGGATCTTACTGGTCAGTGCAAAGGTAGTCACTGCCACCGAAAACAATCCTGGTCTCTTAAAAGAGCATCAGTCTCTTGCCCACCTGGATAGTATTCAAGAGGATTGCTAGAAATGAAGGCAGGTTGCCATCCAGAAACTCCTGCTCTTCACCCCTCAATGTTCTTGCAGAGTTTTCCACATACAAATGATCTACTAAGAAATCCCTATCCCCCCCAAAAAAATGACTTATTTCAAAGAATGTGGACTTATGTTTGACAGAAAGGAATTTTACACTTTAGTCAGAAAAAACCATGGAAATGGGCCAAACAGTGGACTTAATGAGCTGACATTATCTACCTACATTCTTCTGATCAAATGTTGGCTCAAAAAACAATATACATGTAATACCTGTAATTCATATTAGAGTAACAGAAAAGTCTCATTCAAGTACGTTAGAAATCAGTTGCAAAAAGCAAACAATGGTTAAAACTGCAAGCAATGAGTACAAACACAACAACTACATTGGACCATAGCCTGAAGCCAGACACAAACATGACCAGTGCTCTCTCTACAGCAGGGAAGAAAGCTGGAATCACTTGAAATCTGACAAAGCTTTGTATCACAAGCCAGCTTTGTAAAGATGCCAAAAGTCTATCAGTTCAGAGAAACAACACGAGAAGGCAGCAGTTGCAAGTCACTTAAGGAACACAAGATACAATTTCACTGAACTTTGAGAGGATGGCAGAGAGAATATCTACAAAATTCTTACGAGGAAAGGCCGAGGGACTTGGGTCTTTTTAGTCTGGAGAAGACTGAGGGGGAATCTCATCAATGCTTATAAATTCTTAAAAAGTGGGTATCAAAGGGCCAGGCTTTTTTCAGTGGTGCCCAGTGACAGGACAAGAGGAAATGGGCACGGACTTGAACATAGAAGTTCCATCTAAACATGAGGAGGAACTTCTTTACTTTGAGGGTGGCAGAGCCCTGGAAGAGGCTGCCCAGAGAGATGGTGGAGTCTCTGTCTCTGGAGGCATTTAGAACCCACCTGGACACCATCCTGTGCTACCTGCTGAGGATAAATAATCTAAAAAGCCAAAGTGAAACATTAACAGTTGTATACAGTCCCAGGTTATATTATGATAACATCTTACCGTAGCACTGATGGCAAGCATTTATTGACTTGTTCACATGAAGTTTTCATATATAGAACAAAAGAAGACAGATGTGAGAGTACGTGCCTTGAGAAGATTAGGTCAGTAAATATAGTCTATTTAGGAATGCAACTTTCAAGACAAACTTTGTCATGAAACTTTGTTAGAATATACACTTACTTCTTACATAGACATCATTTATTTGTTCAGAGGAGAAAACTTTAGAAAACTGCCTATAAGGAAATAATCAATGAGGCTTATTTGGCTTAGAAGACTGAGGGACGACATGAAAACAAGTCAATTAAAGAAAAAAAAGATGAAAATTTTCACCATTCTCACTGAGGATCCAAGAGCCTATAAGCACTGAAGATAGATAGGGTGAGAAATTATTTTTATAAAGGACAGGAAGAGTAAGGGCTCCCTGATTTCAAGGGGAGCTTGAAGGGAAGGCTAAAAAAACCTTAAATTAATTCATGGTGCTTCCCAGCCCTGGCTTCCATGATCTATTTTAACAGACTCACACCGTCTTTAGAGCTTATACAAAACACCTAAAATTGACTGTACTTTGGCTTCTCATGCCTCTATTTCTAATTTTATTGTTTATTAGGGGATTCAGATATCATGATCCAATTTACTTCTACAGTATTCATTCACGGATTTACGGATTCACGGATTTGACGGAGTTGGAAGGGACCTCTTGAGATCATCTAGGATTGCCCAGAGCACATCACTGAGGACTGCATCCAGGCAGGTCTTGAAAATCTTCAGAGAAGGGGACTCCACGACCTCTCTCAGCAGCCTGTTCCAGGGCTCTGGCACCCTCACCGGAAAGAAGTTCTTCCTCATATTTGAGTGGAACTTCCCATGTTCCAGCTTGTGCCCGTTGCATCTTGTCCTATCACTGGAAGCCACTGAAAAGAGTCTGGCTCCATCATCCTTCAACCCACCCTTCAGATACTCGTAAACATAGATGAGATCTCCCCTCAGCCTTCTCTTCTCCAGGCTAAAGAGTCCCAGCTCTTTGAGCCTTTCCTCGTAAGGGACGTGCTCTAATCCCTAATCTAATTCTCCCAAATTAAATTCCTTCTACAGTTTCGTGCTGTATGCTCTACTGCTTGTTTCCTGACTAATTACTGCAATGCCATAATTAATCAGTATGTATAAAACTGATTCTGGTACACACTACAGAATCACAGAAAGCTACAACCGAGCAGCTGTAGGCTTGCTTCCTGAAGATTTCTGTAGCTCACAAAACTTTAATGAGGCTTTGAGATCACAAATTAGAACAATTAAAGTTAAATAAGCGATTAAAATATTTTCCTTCTTTACAGTTATATAAAAAAATACCTATTAAAAAGTAGCTGGAGTGAACTAGCTGGAGTCTGTTTGCTCTCCTAACCTTTTGAAACCAAACCCAGCAGCAGCCAGGAACACACCCCGCAATCCTTAACAGAGGCTGCGCTTCCAATCCAGCCCCAACCCAGAACTCACACTTCTGGAAGTAGAAATTTAAAAATCTAGCCCTGTGGGCAGCCAGTGTAGAAAGCAACACAGTGAAACTTCCACGGCACACAGAAAAACTATACATTATTCAATTAATCCACTATTTCCTCTGGCACTGTTTAGTCGTATTTCCAACAGCTAGTTCACCCCAGTGGGAACCGACATAACTGTCAAACAACCCCAAACATGTCATTGCTGTTAGAAGTCAGTAACTCAAACGCATTGGTGTTATTTCTTTGTCAGTAATGTTTATTTTGGAAGCTCTGTTGCTTCAAGATCTTACCTGTGGTAGCAGGACTGACATGTTTATCAGCCTCAGCAGCAGCTTTTTTAATCATACTCTGATCTATGGATTAATAGGGCTGTTAAGTTTATAAACAAACCAATAATTGTATAAGGAAAGAACAACAAACAAAAGTAAAACAAAGGCAGGAAGCCATACTGAACTCCACCAGGTAGTTGAACTAAATAAGGAAGGGGATTAAAAAAAACAAAACCCCAAACAGAAACCCAAAACATCATTAGTGAAGGAGCTTGACAAATGGACAAGATAAGCAGCTCACTTTCCGTGATGTACGCTGCTTTTAAGCTGCTGAGCTCAAGCCTAGTATAAGAACACAGACTGAAAACAAGCTCAAGCTCTTTTCCATTCTAAGTCTGAAAGCCTGAAACTTGCAATATTTAAATCAATTTTAAATATGAACTACTCTGAAAAATATATCCTTCTGTCCCATGAAGCTTCTTGTGCCAGACTTTAAGCAACATACTGGGGATCCTGTTTTTCCAAAGGCACGAACCTCCCCCTGACACGCACACGCTTTTAATCCTGATTGACTTCATCCATAGATCAAATGAAAGAAGCAGCATAGAGCATGCTTCAAATCCCAGTTTGCATAGACTTAGATCTCACTTTGCTGGATCTAATTCCACTTTTTACAATTCTAAATGTGGAATTAGTCATTCAATGATAAACAGAAAGAAAACAGATCAAGTCCATACAGTCCAAGTGGAAAAACACGAGAAGCCACTACTCCAGTTTCATCCATGTCTAAGCAAACCCCTCTCCTAACAGTCTCCATCAGGAGCCTCTGTAAGGCTATTCCAAGTTAAAATGCTGAAAGTCAACTTAGTCTTATGCTAATAGCATGTAATTCGTTATAAAGTAATTGGGCCTACTATAGGGAAAAAAGGGCATCAAGTGAGATGTATCGTATTTGACAAAACAGCTGGAAGAAACAAACGATCAGGATACTTCAGATTCTGTTTTATCTCATAGGGTATATTTAATAAGGCTGACCATACACTAAGAATACAACTGATATAGTGAAATTAAAGTTCCTTACATAAATTGTTACAGTAACAATTATTTCCAGAAATAAGGTGGATTTAGGGGGCAATTATCAGGACTCATTTCAGTAATTTGTAACATAAGAGCAATTAACATTTGTAGTCCTCCATTTGCATTATTACAGTAAAACTTCTAACACTCTCATTTCACACACACATTAAGTATCCATGCCATATACACATATTAACAAAAAAAAAAACCAACCAAAAAAAAACCACAACCACATAACCAAAACCCAAAAAACAGCCATAGAAGGCACAGGAATGGGCTTACAGTAACCTTTTTCAATGTACATTGAACTATGGCTTTAACAATCTGTCACGACCAAGAAAGCATCTCCTGACTTATAATTCAACTCTGCTCACAGAATCCATGAAAATCTGATCTTTATTTTGCTAAGTAAAGCCACTAGACAAGAACCACTGATTTGGTTACAACTCAGCAATAATTACTTGACTTCATTTCCTCCACACATCAGACAGTATGTATTTTCCAGGCAACATAAAGCCTCTTAATCCCTTGTACAACTAGATTTGGTGGAACATTTTATCACAGTGGAGGCCATGCTTTGGGACAACATTTTTAGTAATATTTAATTTATCTGATATTTTAATATTATTTTTTTTTTCAAAGAGAATACAACAGAAAGAGAACAGAAAACAACATCACAGACATTTACTGCATATTCTGTCCCATAACTAACATGATCAAATAATCTGGCTCTCTAATTCTGTCCCTTTCTCCTTTCCTCATCTCCAGACACAAAACATTACAACAAACACAACATCTCAGTTCAGCAATTAAGTAGTTCCTTACCTATGCTGTTAAAACAATGCCCAAGAGTAAATATCTGTTGCAAAGTCACAAACATCTATCCAAAATGAAAGGTAATCCTTATTTTCAGCTGGTAAAATTATGAATCCATAATTCACATTGAAAGTATGATATGTAATTAAGTTTTTAATTTATATTGATATCTATCAGGACCCCAAAAGAAACAATTTCTTAATTTAGACACAGAGAGCCTGTGAAGTCAGCCATACCTTCTTTCCACATGTAGGTTGCACTACTCTTAGGAGTAAGAGTACCCAAAAATACATCACGTGTTTCTGCTAAGCTGGGGATAGAGAGTCTCCCAGGCTTTTGCAGCCTCACAGACCACAGTAAATGACACTGGTTGGGTTCTAATAGACCTTTATTGCTGCAAAGTGCTGGATGTTCAACTCCAGCTTTTGTGATTTGTGTACAGACACATCCCTTCTTGCAGAGCAGGAACCAAGAGAGAGCCCACATGGGTTGTGGTGAACGGGCACAGCACAGCATGTTGCTGAGTGGCCCCGTCTGTCACACCTGCCACCTCGCTGGCTCTGGAGCTGCTGCTCTGGAACAGGGTCAGGCACCAACCCCAGCTCTAACTTCCCTCCACAGCTGAGCAGCTGCTGTTGCACCATCTCCTCGGTCACGTCAACTCTGTGCCGGCTCAAAAATCTGTCTTTGGCTATATCTGCACCATCCACAGACACTTAAGACATTTTTAATTAAATTAAAATTAGATTTTACTTTAATTAATTTTTGGATAAAAGAAAAAAATCTGTGAGTTTCACCCACAGAAGATGATGCATTCCCTGAAGAGTTTATAAACTAATCTTGATCAAAAGGGAGGAAATGGTAGCCACGGTTAAATGCAGATAGTGGATTAAGCACTAAGAATATGCAAATGCTTCACTGGTTCATGGGAACCGTAGAAGACTCACAGATTTAACCACATGGATTTTTATGTGTTCTTTTTAACAAGTTAAATTTCAAATGCATTTTGAGCATCTCAAAAGCTCTACAGAATAACCTATTTTAATACATACACGATACTGATTGAATTGCACTACCTATTTTACATATAGCTGAAATGCAAACCTTTGGTAGGTCCTTTCTTGTTCTGCATGGCCTGCTGTTCCTCCGTAATATTCAAGCGTCGAACCACATCAGCAAGGGCAGATTTGAGCAGCTGGATGTCATCTTCCTGCATCTGGACACGTTGCTCCAGAGAGGCAATGCGATCCATCACCTCCATACTGCTGGCAGCGGAGGCACTGTCATCTAAGCAAAAGAGCAGAAAAAGATGCATTATCAGCAACATATAGCCATTGAGGAACACCTTCTATAACTGGCTGCAAGTAAACCCAAGTTTTTTCTCAGAGCTGATGACGTCTTGAGGAAGAAAGTTATCACGTGACCAAAAGGAAGAGATGGAAATTAAAAAATTAAATAAAAAGATGAGTACTTAAGTAAAATGTGATAATGAGGTTGGCTTCAGGGCTACTTCGTGTCAATTGGGCCCTGCTATCAATTATCTACACGTCTGAACTGGAGTGATCAACCGTCGCCCTCTTCACTGCTCTGCTCAACACTACATTCTGGCACTGGTAGGCATTCAGGTAGGGAGCTACTCTCTACACACCCTTCCAGATTTTTCTCTCTCACATATATGACAGAATGTATACATTAGAGGTACGTAAGCAATAGAGAGGTTTACACTTTCCCAAGTTATGGTCCACAGACTGGAGAATAGACATTAACCCCATCTGCTAACTCCTAATTTATACCAGCAGTTTTATGAGAACATTCTCTCTGACTGAAATAGAAACATTAAATAAATCAGAATTACTCAGTAATTGTACTCTTAGCCTGCAAATTCTTAAAAGGGTCAGTACTTTGCATACAATTCATCCATTATTTGGAAATAAACCACAGAAGCTTAAAGCCTGCAACTCCCTGATGAGGACTACACATTCTTTCCACCCAAAACTAGTAATAAGAATACTTTTCCTAAATGAGTACTTTCTTTCCACTCTAGTTCCTATCAAATAGAAACATTGTAATTTCTTAGAATACTAAATTAGGAAAAAGAATAAGAAAGGGAGACAAAAGCAATGCCAAAGATGTCAAAGTCAGTGTCTATTAGGGGGAAGAAAAAAAAAAAAAGAGTGCTGTTTTTAAAGAAAATTGCAAGGTTTTATTTAAGGGGCTGAATTTGAAACCTAAAAAAGTTGGGTATTAACTTACTGGATCATTTTAGGTAATATTAGTCAAGTGATGATTGGATTACAGTTTTCATTTGAAGACTTAGTAAATTATACTTTAGCAAAAATGGATATTTATGCTACTATCTGCACTCATCATTTACTTCTCCTTCATTCCTAACATGAGTCCACAGCACATATTTCTTCTGTTAAAGCTGATTTCTCTTTCTAAAGCAGCTGGTATTTGTTTTCATTTCTTGTGTACTTAATTCTCCTGCACTCCAAATCAGAGCTTTCCACTTCTTTTGTACAAGGGCATAAAATGAAAGTTAAATGGCTTGTGCATAATAATAACTAGCGTTGAATTTTAAAACAAAGTAAGTGTTTCAAACAGGAAGAGAACAGCTTCTGAGTGCTTGTAAAATTATGTCAAAAAAATGTTAATACATACAAACTTTTAGTTAGAAAGATCTGGGGGAAATTGCATTTAACATTTAAAAAAAACCAAACCATTCTTCATCTCCAAACCACCCCAGTACAAATTGATTTCGAAATCTGTCCTTAAACTGCGTTTTGGCTTCCTTACCCCTCCCACCCCCAACAGCTATCTGTGGTTACCAAAAACTGAATTGGAAACAAGTCAGAAACAAAGACTGTAACAATACTGACAGCCCATAAACAGCCACAGGCCAAGATAGTTTAAGTTGCTTGTTAATTCTGCTATGGGATTTTCAGAGCGTATTTAAAATATCAACATTAGGCTATTATTAGGCTGAACACAGCGGTAATGTAAGTTCTGAACAAACTAAATCAGAACTCAAGTTCCTGAAAAACACTGCAAAGCTCTTCCCATGACAAAGCTTTCCAAACTTTGGCCTAACCAGACCTCTGCTCGGCGCAGGGCTCTGTCCTGCAGCTGTTACAGGTAATTAATCCCCAAACTCAGATTAGCAGCCGTGCTGGCAGCAGTCTGAGCTGCCTGCAGAATTTAACCTTTCCTTGTACAAACAAAAGGCCCACGCTGCTCTAATGACTTTACACTTTAACTCAGCTGGAAATAACATGGATTAGCATACTGGACAATAGGCAACCAAATCAAAAGCTTGATTTAACCAATACAAGCCAAATTCAAACTTCAGCCATTCTGCCAAATTCAATATGACAGGGCATAGTTTTCTTCTGAATTCAGTCAACAAGAAATAGCCAATTCCCAAAATCAGGGCAGAAAAGGAAACACGGGGAGAAATAGGTTGCTGGTAAAATGATCAACCCTTGTTACAAAAGAAAACATCCTTATTAAAGTATCAATTTCACAACTTTTTGAGTGTGTAGAAACAGTAATTTAGCCCAAATGTAAATCTTCAAGTAGTAAATCAGTGGCACCGGTTTCTTCGCAGTCCTGTAAGAAATCACTGCCACTAGTAACTATCATGATGTACGTTTCTCTTTTTTCTGAGCTGACAATGTACAATCACAGCCCAGAAAACCAGCCCCATCCTGGGCGTCCTCACAAGAAGTGTGGCCAGCAGGTCAAGGGAGGGGATTCTGCACCTCTACTTTGCTCTCCTGAGATCCCACCTGGAGTACTGGGTCCAGCTCTGGGGCCCTCAGCACAGGAAAGATATGGACCTGTTGGAGTGGGTCCAGAGGAGGGTCACGAAAATGATGAGAGGGATGGAGACCTCTCCTATGAGTACAGGCTGAGAAGAGGTTGTTCAGCCTGGAGAAGAGAAAGCTCCGGGGAAGACCTTACAGCAGCTCTCCAGTACCTGAAGGGGGCCTACAGGAGAGACAGAGAGGGACTCTTTATGAGGGAGTGGAGCAACAGGATGAGGTGTAATAGTTTTAAACCAAAAGAGGATAATTTAGATTAAATATTAGGAAGAAATCTTTACTGTGAGGGTGGTAGACACTGGCACAGGTTGTCCAGAGAAGTTGTGGATGTCCCATCCCCGGAAGTGTTCAAGACCAGACTGGATGGGGCTTTAAGCAAACTGGTCTAGTGGGAGGTGTCCCTGCCCATGGCAGGAGGGTTGGAACTTGATGATCTCTAAGGTCCCTTCCAACTCAAACCATTCTATGACTCTTTCCCCTTCTCCCAGCTGCCACTGTGACTCTTGCCCTCACATCCTTGCTGACCAACAGGCACCAGCAAACCCTTCCTCTGGACACAGCATGTCTGCACCTTCCGCCATCACCATTCCTCCTGCTCCTTGGGAATGTAACCCTCATCCTTGCTGCAACCAACTTGCTTTTTTATGGTGGTTACCTTGCTGGATGCAGTTCCCTTCCAAGGGTGGAGAAAAGAACAAGATTTGAACAACTTTCAGTAAGATTGCAACTGAAGACAAGATTCCTTAGAGTCCAGTCACACTTCACTTTGCTTCCCGTTTGCATGTATATACAAGTAAGCTTGAAAAGAAGCACAGAATATAAAAAAAACCTATGTTTTCTGAAGAATGAAAAGTTTAATTATAAAATAAGCATAACCTGTTTGTTATGCAAGTAGAGGATGGAATGTTCTTGCCGTTGAGATCATTACATCTGAGTACGTTGAGCAATAAAGTGGCAACTTTAACACAACCAAATAACAAAGTGGTACGGTATAAGAAAAAAAAAAAAGATATAAACTAATCAAACAACAACAAAAAGTCACTACAGATGTCACCTATTCTGACCACAAGAGTGGTCAGTGGTATTGTTAGCCTGACTTGCGATCTGCCTCTGCAGTACACAAATCATTCTCACAGCAAAGAACGTTTGCAAGGAAATTTTTAGCACACATTTGTAATGCAATTTAGACTCTGAGTAGAGCCATCTTATTATTATTGGTCCCAAGCCAATATGAAATTTGAAATTACTATACATTTTGTAGCACCTAGTTCCACATTTTCTCATGGAGCAAGCATATCCTCAAGGAATTCGCACAGAGTGGGCTGATGGGGGAGCACTACGGGGTTAGGAGGAAGGTGGCTGTGGGATGCCAAGAGGCCACAGACTGCTGTGCCTTGGGGTGGTCCAGCCCGGGGCTACGTTCTTCTTTGCAGGGTCCCTTGTGTGCACTCGGATGTACAGTAACTGAGAGAAAAGTGCTTTATAGGAATGATGTAAAGATCCTCAAAACACTTCAGGAAAATCCAAGGAAATAAAAAGCATGTTTTTAAAAGAAATCAACCTAGATAGAAATTTGTAGTAATAACGCACAAACCTTCCCACAGTTTTACAATATAATAAGAATGCCATTATGTCAATACCTGTTACTTCTTGTGACGCTAAATTCAATAATATTAACAACTCTAACAGCGTCAATATACTTAGATTTGGAGACCTCTCTGCAATCTAGCTGTCCTAAAACCCACAGATATTCACCATCTTGAAGGGTGTATAAAGGAGACTGCAAATCCAAAAAAATTTGCCTTGAAGCATTAGATCTACTTAGTCACTACCACTTTGCCCATGGACAGACAGAACAAACAGACCACACATCACCTACATGGGTAGCATCGCTAGCATGTCAGATTTAATCATTGCCTCTCTTTCATCAACGGGAAGAAAAAGGACTTTTAAAGTGAAATTTATGCAACCTGGTTTTAGAAATCTGAAGTGAATCACTTTCTACAAGTGTTCGTTTCTTCTCATGGATTATAATGCAAGTCTAAATCACTGTCTCAAACATGTAAATCTACATCTCATGAGATAAATGCCACCTACAATGTCCAAAATTAGATAAAATGAGGAGATATCAATTCAGATGCCTGATTTTTCATCGTTATACATATTTGTGGTAAAGCTTAGAAAGAAGAGTCATTTGTCATTTATGCTTTGCTGAGATTCTGCAGGTTTCAAGGAGAAGGCAGCAGAAAAAGGGAATGTTCTTCGTGCCTCTCTTTAAATTTTCCAACCAGCTAATCCATGATCTCATAGATTGGAAAGATTTCTTGTGGCAAACTAAAAGACAATACTGAGTCAGATGATTAATCTGCTTCCAGAGCGTCTTCCAGTTTTGCAGCAATTTATTACTTGAACTTAGCCAAATGTGAAGAAACATCTGAAACAAAGCCAACAACAGGACGTGTATGCTGTTTACAAGAATTACTTCAGTATTATTTCATTGTATGTAGGATAAAGCAAAATGACATACTTACAGTATTAGTTAGAAGGAAGCATATTAAAATGCATAGTATTTTCCATAGATTTTACCTGCTGGAAAACCTAAATCTCAACTGTACGTTAATGGTGTAGGAAATAATTAAAAGAGAGTTGGCAATTTTCCCCCAGAACTACTTCATTAAACATATTCCACCTTTGCTTTATGCAGATGTTACTTTTGAGGCTATCTTGTCCAGCTCAGACCATGGCAACTGATTAAGTAGTGGAAACATTAGGTACAGATCCTCAAAAGACTGGCAAACAAATTTGAGTTTATTCAATCTACGCGGTCTCTTTGGAGCACCATTTAAGAGGATCAAATTGTACATGGAGTACTTCCAAAACTTCTCAGGATATATTCTGTGCATTATATGCTTGTAAAGTACCTAGCACAATGAGGGTGTGGGTTGCTAAACACTATTATAGTACACTTTAAAAGGAGCACCTTAAAACCTTTGCCAGGGTTGTCCCTGAATTTAGACACTCTGCAAAATATCAGAAAAGACAATTTAAGCCTCTGGGGATAGCAAATTCCAGCAGCGGTCTCCAGCAAATATTAAAGATAGTCCACATGCTGGAAAACATGGCAAAGGATGGCAGTGAAAAGGCAGCATCAACTGCACACAAAGATGCCTTTCTTCTAGCATAAAGATATAGATTGTACCAACAAGCCTGAATTGAGCTTAACTGGTAGGAATGCTTTCCATCACTGGGAGATACCAGTGTTTGCCACTCTGCACTTCTGAAATCAATCTGCACAAGTATTTACATTCCTTGGAAATCACTACAAACTTCAGGACCACTACTAGAGCCTTATGAAACATGCACACAGAGAGAAAGCAGCTCTCCATCCCCAGCACACAGCCAACTGGCGGAAGACAGTAGCTGTTGAGAAAGTGCATGACACCAAAGGAGAGAAAGTTAAGAACAGCATTTATGAAAAAACAAACAAACAAAAAAAGTACAATCCAGCAGCTGAATTTAGATAGGGAGTGCTATAGACTGGATTTGACCCAGCATACTAGCAAGCAGGTTAGAACAGTGAAGATACCACACTTCCAGAAACACTTTTCCACCCATAAAGGCCCACGTTTTTCAAACTCCACTAACTCTGCAAAACTGTCAGATGTGGCACATGTCACTTTGTACACATTTGGCAACCTCCTCTTCTCCTGCCCACATCATCACTGAGTTCTCATGCAAGTAATTGAGTTAACTTAAACTATTTTCTTCAAGCTCCCTGGGAGTCACACTACCACTAACTTTCAAACGACCTCTCCGCTTCACCTCTCCCAATGCCATCTGTTTAGCTTGAAACTCTAACAGTGCAGAAAAAAATCCCTCCGTGGCAGGCATCTCCTACATCTTCAAAATCCTGTCCTCCCTTTTTGGTTCATTTCATGCATCTTTGAGTCTGGGGCACAGATGTCAGCCAGACCACCTATTTGATAGATACAATCTGTCTGAATTGACAGCAACAGAGAGGAAAAAGGAGAATTAGGAAGAGAGAGAGCCATCAAAATCCATGGTTTAAAATGAAAACGTCTCGCAAAATGAACACAAGCAGGTCACAGTGGCACATAAACAGGGGAATGCAGCCCCGACACCGTTGCCAGGCTTAGATGCAAGATCTGGAAAGTACCAAGTATTCTCCTTATAGCAAGTTCTGTGGCATAATGTCAGCGGTCATTTGCAGACCAAAAGACTCTCTGTGCAAGAGAACAATGGGAAAATAAAACAGCAGGTTTAGTTTCCTTTGACAACACCACGCCAAGCGTCTTTGTTTAAAAGATTAGTGTCCACAGTATTGGATACACTAAATATCTTTCCTCCATCCACTTTTCTAATGCAAAATATTGTACCGTACCTGAAACACAGCAGCAGTTTCCAGGCTTGTCTCCTGGGGACAATGACAACACATATGGGCAACAGCTTATCATAAAGTCTGGTACATACTGGACTGGTCTGCTAGACCCTGATTTGACCAGATTAGAGCTTTCCACTGTGAGAAGCAAGTGGATTTAAAGTCCAAAATAATGTTATCCTATTTAATCTTGTTATTTTGTGTGGTTAGGGAAAAAAAACAGACAGAAATCTGTAACTACAGCTAAAACTGCAAAAGCACGTTACTTTTACATGCAGTTTCAGAAAGCCAAACTGGTTGCCAGTTGAACACTAAAGGAATGGCCTTTATTATGTCAAATCCTCTAATCGTGTTTTTTTTTTAATAAAAGCATATAAAACAGGGTAAAAGTGCAAGCACCATATATGCTTTTTTAGCCGGAAAGCTTTGACTGTGAGAAGCAAGAAATCATGTCTAATCTTTAAACCCGATAGCCATTGGAATAATACCACACCTACCTACAAACTTATATATGGACATATGCATTCAGTCTCTGAACAGGTAGGACAACTTTTCAGTTCAATCCCCATTCTAATGCATGTACTTAAGATAAGAGTGATTAGCACCGCAAGGAGATGTCCTAGTTGGGTACAATCAGGTACATCTCCCAGTAAGTAATCTGAACAGACCAGATTAGTTTTTCCATGTCCTCACAAGGTATGTGTGTGTGGGAGGAAACGGGAAGAAGACATCTCTATCCCACACATCCGCCTAATGCCGTGCTCTGGACTGCAGTGGGAACCCAAGAGATAGGTGATCTAAAAGAGACCACAGCAACAGTAATGTAAAGCATCAAAGCATCATCTTGTGGGAACAGACCACTTCTAAACCACACTAATAAAAAAAAACCTGCAATCCAAATATTTGTTCATCTGCTATATATGGACCACAGATTTTTGTGAACAGTATTTTCCCTCCTCTAACACAGCTAGCTATTGTAGTTCAGTATTTATAAAATATTATTACTGTATTTCCCGACATTCACTGAGGAATAACTTGTCCTTTTACAGTTTTACCAGTAGAAACTTAAAGACGAGGAATATAACTTCCTAAAATTAGAAGCAGAATTTGAAAGAATAAATCCATAATAGCAATCATCACTCAGAACCTCACAGCTGGGGGCACTGTATTCATTAACAAAATGGCAGAGAAGAAAATGATCTGAACAGAAAATTCTCAGAAAGTTCTCTGTGGCTAATTAGTCAGCAATCACTGTAGCAAAATTATAAGCATGTGCCCTTGACCGGCCTGTAGCTGTTCAAGCTATAACCAGCAGCTTACTGGTTTTTCCCTAACAGATGGTAGATGAGCTTCTATTTGGAAATCAATCAGTTAAAAACGATCTTCTCCAATAGTGCTTAAGTGGAAGATGGAAGAAATTTTTGACACATCAATAAATTAGAGGAATTTTCCCCAGAAGAGGTCCATCAACGTAAATGCTTTACAGTTCACAGTTACTGCGCTGAGTACAGAAATCAATAGAAAACATTTTAACAAATTATCATTCCTCCACATTATGCTGGAATCGGTCCGTACCATAAAAAAAAACCCCAAACATTGTGAACAAAAGCCAGGAGAGTAAAGACGACCTTCTGTGGCAAATACTAATGCAAAGACAGTAGTTTGAAAAAAAAGTGATGTACTGAGGATGTGCCTGTCTAACACCCTTAAAAACGAGAAGAAAAGCAGATTGTGAAACATGGGAGAACATGTACAACTTATCTCTGCATCACAGCTACAGCTCACTGTTCAAGTCACCCTACAAGAGCTAGCAAGGGATGAATTCAAATTTGTCACATGATGTACATTAAAAAGACTTCAGTTTTTGTTTAGCCACTTTAGACAAAAAGAACTAACTGCGATAAAAGATTTGCTTCTCCTAAACCTGTTTTAAACCAAGTGCAGATAAACACCACGCATTGGTAGACACAAACCGTTTTCTTAGAAACTTTATCAGCACTTAGCTCAATATATTTTTACTGCCTTTAAAAAACCTGGATATCTCCCCTGGATTCTTCAACTATGCCACATGCAAGTAAACCAGAAGGGTTTAGTTTTACTTGCAGTCAGGGTAGATTTAAAAGGCAAGAAAACTGATTTAAAACATCATTTAAAATTTACTGCTGTTAGCCTGTGATCATGCATTACAAATCAATTTTATTTTATCTTGTTTGTTGCGTACTTCTTAAGCTATTTTCCTAGAGAAAAGTTGATTCACACTGGCAAGAAACCCCTGAGACATATCAGCCACAAGTTGATCTGCAATTAAATGCAACTTTACATTACATTAGAGATAGCACTCTATAAACACTTAAGAAACAACTTATGTCTGCGTACATTTCTTCACTTTCCTAACTTCCATATTAGATATTAGAACAGCAACTGATACTCAAGTTTACTCAGACTATTAACTTTTTACTTATAATTCCTTATAATCTGCATTTTAATGAAAATTATAATCATATATGCATAAGGTTTTAAAAACCAAATTGAAAATGCTATTAAACTTCAGAAATACATAAGCAAATACAACACTTTTTCCATTTAAGAAATTAAAGATTTACTAAAACTGAGACTACATCAATAGCAAGCAATCCATAGTTATTGATTTGAAATAGATTGCGTTTTGCTTATTTCATAAGTGTATCCTTTGAGAATTAAGAACTGCAAAATCTCAGCCTCTAATCAATAGCATTAATTTGTAAGATTTAAATCCCCGCGAACATTCTGCATTTACATTTTTTACAGGCTTATCAGCTTTTTAAAATTGTTTTCTGTAGACTCAAACTAAGCAACATAATACGAACAGAACAAAACATTCCTCCTGCACCTGCAGAAGGAGTTACTGATGTCAAAAGCAGATTTATCACTTTTGCAAACTCTGGTTACTTGTTCTCAGCAAATGGCTTCACTTCCAGCAGTGGTGTGACTTTTCTTCAGAACTCTGTACCTCGTGAATATTTTAGTTTCTGAAATTAATGTGGTATGGCATTAGATTTCATTACAGGTTGTCACAAAGACAAATTACAATCTAAATATTTAAAGGAAAAATTCGTTCAAATTTAGAGAACTATTTTAAATCTTCTTTTAAAACCTGTCATTTTCTCACTATTGCCAGGTTAGCTAGTGCTCATGTGAAGTACTTGAATTAACTAGTTACAGCCTTGCTTGAATGAGAGGGAAAAAAGCAAACAGGATGCCCACGACAGACTGGAATTTTTCCTATATTGTCCATCTTTGTCTTCAATTAGGGTTAAGCCTTCCTTTCATTTAATTCTGGCAGATATAATATTATTATATAATTAACAGTAATATATTTTTTCTTTTATTCTAAAATCTTCAGATCACTCATTCCCACTGTCCAGCAAAAAATCTCTACCAACATTAACACAGAAAGAACAAACTGCCCTTGCCAAGGACTCAAACACAGAGACACCACATTTGATAGAGTGTTATAAGTCCAGGTAACAATGAGGAAGAAGACTGCTGGATACAGAGAAGGAAAAAAAAATATCCCATTAGTCCCTCTCCTTAAAAAATTATATACAATAAATAACTATTTCAGATTTCTTTGGGGAAAAAAAGAAATACACATTCGGAAAAGTTATTTGGTTTAAAACGCAACTCCTCTAATTAAAGACAATTTGCATTCTTTTTATTTTTAACTGGATTCCCTAGCATGAGATCATATTCTTTTTTTTTACCACAGTGGGGTGCATAGCATTATTACAAATTTCACCCAGCTGCAATGCCATTCCCAGCACACCATGGAAATGTGTTCCTGCTGCCCTGTGAGAGAGAAGGAGCTGTACTCCAAGGCTGGCCCCATCCTCTGCAGCATTTGGCAGTGCTACAATCACATGTAAGTTGTATGTGCAACTTACTGAAAATGCTGAAATACAGCTTTTCATGGAGGAGGAGACATGTGAGGAGACGGAGATAATCTGTTTTATAGCTTCAAAAAAAAGTTTACAAATATACTTTGATCAACTACCGCAGTATTGTATCTCCCCAAGGCTACCCAGAGAGTCCTCAGTAAAAGGGAGAGAGCCAGCAGATGTCTCATCCGCCCTTGGCTGGGAACGAGCCCCAGGCCAAGGTCCAAGCAGAGCCTGGCTCACGACTGTTCCTCTCCCTCAAGGACTTTCCGGGACTGATTTCCTTCTGGCGGCAGTCGGTACTTCTCCCGTACGAGTTTCACCTGAGAGATTAGATAGGTGAAGGCTGTAGAGAGCAATTCCTTTCCCAAAAGCCATCTCCTAATGGCACCGAGCTGAAGCACTAGTGCCAACAAACCCTGCCGAAAGCCTGGCTGACAAAGCTCTTGTGGACCCGTGATTACAGAGCATCGGAGCTTCAACCTTCCTGATAAGGTGGAGCAAAGACAAACATTTAAGGCTAATATGGCCATAGAGCTTTAAGACAAAAGTTCATGTACGCTTCCTAGCTCTAGATGTGGGCAGGGGTCAGACCTCTGTACCCAAATGTACAGACACAAGGTAGGGCAAGTATAGTCTCTTGAACTAAATTAATTTAAAATTTTAAGGGTTCTCATTTGTAAGCCTGGAATTTATTTATTTATCTTTCCCTCTCTGATCCTTTTTTTTTTTCTTTCTTTTTCTTTTTTTTGGTAGGGTACAACTTCAGAAGTCAAATTCAAAACATGCCAGGCTACCGTTTAACACTACAATCTTTATTTAAGATTCGAAGAGGTACCTTTTTAAAAGCAATTCTGAACACAGATTAGCTGTCTCCAAGTATGCAAAGGCTATTTCAAGCGATAAGATTTGCCCCAAACTGCACCCAGGTATAGTAAACTTCCTCAGCACAGTGCAGAGCAGTGATTTCCATGGGCAGTAAGCTGAGGAACATACTGAACTCGGAAATGGCTAGATTTATGAGAGGAGGGAAAAAGGCTGAAACTGATTGGAAAACATTTCCCTCTACTGCACTGAACAGATAGTTCAGAAAACAGTATCTGCTCGCAGCACATCAATTTTGTAAGCCAGACAAGGCCAGCAGGAGATGCCTTTTTCAAAATACCTTTCAGTTCAGCAGACGATAGACAAGAGTAAAGCCTAGTACAGAAAAGCTTCAGAATGAAAATACTTAGTTACGTAAAAGACACAAACATAATAAATAATCCCAAGGTAAGATACACCAATCAGAAGGTCATATTCCCAAAATTTAACATGACCATTTAAGGAAACCCCCAGACGTCAGGCTACTTCCAGGGCAGAGAACTCTCACCACCAGGGCTACAGGTTCCCTTGGCCAGTGACCAAACTCAATGGTCTTATTCTTAACGGTTTCCAAATGTTGATTCTTCACCAAAACCAAGCATTTTGTATTTATGAAGTCAAACGTTGAAGAGAAATGGAAAACAATGTGGTTGATCAGGCACCCCCAGTTACATTCAAGCCAACAAGCAGCCACTGTAGCAGTGACTGCCACTAAGGCAAAGGAGTCACACACACGAGCAACTATATTCTTTCCACACCTCTTTTTTTTTTTTTAATGGAAACCAGTCAGCTTTTTAATGGAAACCAGTCAGCTTCATAAGCAGACTATCAAGTAAAAAAAAATCCACCAAACCAAAACCACAAAAAATGCCCAGCTCCACACCCCAAGTATTTTACTGAAAATGACATTTTGAGCAATCATTCACAGGTTGTGATAGTTCCCACCTCTCTATTCATTAAAAAAGAAATATTCCTAGAAAAATATCATTAATTTTTATATATTTTTTTACTGTATTGCAAGTACTTCAATACCTTTCTAACTCTCCTTGCTGGAAAATGAGAGGCTTTTGAACTGGCCTCCAATTTACTGACTTTATATTTACTGGATTTCAAATTTATGTTAAATATATTTACTGGATTTTTGGACTCAGGGAAAGTCTATCCTGTGAAATGAATGAGGCAGAATTCCAATAAAAATTATAGGGGGTGATGAAGTAACTAAAAATATCTTGTAACACATGAATAAAACGGTTGTGTTTTAAGTTTTGTTATGCAGCCTGAGTTATAACATTTTCTAACTTGCCAGACTTTAAAAAGGAAAGCTTAATAATTTCCCTAATTTTTCCAAGGGGGCTGGAAGTTTCTGCCTGCTACTTCATCCACAGAAATAACCAACAGCAAGGAGAGTGTATTGGTATCTGTGGATCCATACCAGAAATAACAACATATTTTGTTTCGTGGATAACTGCCTACAGCAGAAGACCCAAGAAAACAGAATTTCCTTACAAACTCTGTAAGGACTATGCTCTCATGATGCTGGTTATGGGGGCTTCTGCTCTTCAACCTTTTCCATGTCTGTTACGACGCTGGAACAGGTTGCCCGGTACTGTGGATGCCCCATCCCTGGAAGTGTTCAAGGCCAGGTAGGATGGAGCTCCGAGCAACCTGGTCTAGTGAGAGATGTCCCTGCCCGTGGCAGAGGTTGGACTACATGATCTTTAAAGGTCTCTTCCAACCTAAACCACTCTGTGAGTCAAGCCACTCATAGGCTAGTCCCTTTCTGCCTTCCCTTGCCCCTATTTGCCCTGTTCCTTCTTTTCCCAGTTCCCAGCATCCCTCAACAGACACACCAGCTCGCTCACCGCAAACTCACCCTCCCCACCGACCCGCTCTCAACGCTCCCTTATCCCAGCTTGCTCCAGCCTCCCCCAGGTCCCCTCTCCACTTCTGCACCTCCTGCTTCCTCCAGACAGCCCCTGAGCTGCAAAAGGGCTGGGGCAGAGCAGAAGATACATCCCCTGCACCCATCATAGGTTCCGTCTACCCAGTCCCTGCACCCCTTGGCCAGGGTGTCTTTAGCTGTTCTGCAGGGTAGGTGGGGCAAGGGCTGGAGGACATTCAGTTGCGCTGCCAAGACCTGCACATGAAGCCCAATTAACACTGGTGCCATCAGACACTACAGCACACACAGCAGAATTATCATCTGTTACTTTGGCAGCTCACCTCACTGCTGCAAAGTACAATTTCTGAAAGCCTTGCAGCTTGGCAAACAGGACAGAGCAGTGGTGGGGTGGAAAAAGGGTCCCCCCCAACGTACCCAGTCCTCCAGAACTCAGCCTGACCTTCTTTCAAGAAACCAAAATGGTGCTCAAAAATCATTGAGAAATTAGTATCTAAAAGCTGGCAATGGACATTTTCCCCTCACTGCTGCTTTAAAAAAGGGCTGAATGGTTTGAAGCCATCTATGAAAGAGACTCCAAGGAACACATCAGCGTGCAGGACCCATGCACCAAGCCCAAGGGTCCAGATGTCACCCATCCACAGCCCGTACGTGGTGCCACCAGCGAGCTGCGACCCGACCCCCACATCTGCCTCCTGACAGCCCACAGACACGTCCCGGCGACTAACTTGATGGAAGAGCTTGCCCCACATCTCATGTCAGAACAGGCAGGGACGCAGCCACCTCTGTGAGCTGCACTGGGAGTCACGGTCCCAGGGTGGTGGCGAGTGCCTCCCACCAGCAGATACTGCAGAGAGCTGACAGCGCTGCCAGACCCAGAGCTCAGGGGGATTCAGCAGGTAGGATTGTGTCCCTGTTTGTCACAGGGAGGAGCTGGGATCCCGTGTGCAAGTGGAAAGTATGGAATTAGGCTCCCAGCAGTACGGCACCCAGAACATACACAGTAACAAAAGCATGCGGTTTGGTGCAGTAGAAGGAGAATGGGCAGTCACCACTACCTGAACCAATTCTGCTGAGACCACTACTTTGACCTGCTGATGATACCCTGCCAAACTAAGTTGGATGTCCCAAAATCCCACAGGAATACTAAATTCCATATATTTTCTTCTGTCTCATAATCCATTTCCTGTGGACTAATTATAAAATTCATACACTATAGCCGTGTCAAAGCCCTGCTTCATCTTCCCTCCCTCCATCCATTCCTCCTCCTCCTCAATACAAACTACAGACACCATCTTCTCTTTCACCCGTTTCTTCCTGCGCCCTCAACAGGATGCAAAGGGCAGGAAGGATAATTCTCAGAACATACAGTTCAAGAAAAAGGTTATTATTCCAGAAAGTTAATAAATAAGACACTGAGTGTAACTAGAACCTAATGCTCACAGTTCTAAGATTATACGCATACGATGCTGTATTAAGAACTTCTTACCTAGACAAAGGAGTTATTTGGAAATAGAAATGAGAGTGCCAGTAGGTCCTCCAGCTTCTCTTCAATTACTTCAAATGGAAACAACTCGTTTTCGCTGTAAAACCTCCACTTTACACAACTGCTCAGAGGGCTTTCTCTTCAGCACAACAACATTGCATAAAGAAAAATGCATATGAACTTGCATATCATTCATATCTAATGCCTTGCCAACCCACACCTTCTTTTTACTATCTAATTATCATGTGGAAGTCTGTCAAGTGTCAAAAGCTTTTTTTTTTTTTAAGCTGCTACTTTTATCATAAGGAAAAAAACAAAGGCTGAAAATTCCTGAAAGATGTAGTCATGCTAACAATGCTCATTTGTTCCCCAAGGTTTGTGCCTACACAAGGTCAGAAGAACCCCTTGGACTTCACTGCACCCTGTGCCAGCCACCCTTTGGGAGGAGCCTTGAAGGACTGAGCTTATTTCACCACCTCACGTTTCCACTCCCACAGCCATGGAAGTGGGAATTCAGCTCCCACAGACTGCGACAAGCTATAGCTGAGGTTTAGTATGCAGCTCTTCACCAGAGCTCATGAAAGGACAGGTAACAGGGACTCGTAAGAGCAACAACATGCCAATTCTTCCCAGTTGTAACTGGAAAAAAAAAAAAGGAAAGATTTCACAACCATGCAAGTTGCTGACTTGTCAAGGGAGTCACAGAATTGCAGCTTACAGCACAGAATGACTTTAAATTTTTACACAGGTCTAACGTTTCATTTTAGTACAACACATGGTTATATACAAAGAGAAACTGAATAAATATCTATGCAGCAGGAGAAAAGGTACTACGATAAACTGCAAGTAAAAACAGATCCCTTACATATTGTTTAAGATAAATGAAGTTTCTACTAAAAAAAGACTTACTACTACATTTACAGTAATGATAAAGCTTCCACAGTGCAAGTCATGACAACGAAGACAGTTATTTTTCCTTGGCTTAAAAAACAAGGTTTCATTCTAGATGATCTCTATGGTCCCTTCCAACTCCAAAAAATTCAGTGAAATTCTGTTGAACATCAGGGATCAGTAAGGACCGATTAAACAACTTTGATCCAGAACCCCAACAAGATGTCTCACTCAACCTGCAACCAAGTGGTTCAAATTCGTTAAACAAACTACGGTCTGACCAACACGGGACACCACAGGGTGCCCTCTCCTTGTCACCCAGGGTTTGTGCCCTGGACTACATTGACATGGCACCCCATGCCGTTCAGGTCTCCGCAGTAGAGCAACCCAGCCAGCCTGGTAAACTGAGCAATGGGTGCATAACACTAATTGTTTTAAAATCACATTATATATTTTAGCCGATGCTAAATCTAGTAATTTTAGTTAATACAAACCCATGTGGTGCAGGAGCTGCTCCATGCCACTACTTGGGAACACCCAAGCAGTAAGACTTTCACCTCGCTACAGTCAAGATATTTGAAATAGCTTTTTTTTTTCTCCCTGATGTATTTGTCCTACTTTAAATCCACCCCCCCAAGACACTTCTTTTTAAGGGAGCCAGACTGGAAAAAGCTAGGAATAGCCAGGAGAAGGTGGCCTAAGCATATTTTATTCTTGAGGGAAGTACTTGAGCAGTGCTGATAGCATCTGAAGAGCCCTGCTAGGAAAGGTGAAGGCAGCGAGGTTTTTCCCTTGGTTGCTGCTTGGGATACAGACTGCCATGGACTTTGCAAATGTTTGCTCACTGAACTGAGATGGGTCTTGCAGACACTGTGTAGAACCAGAATTACAAAGAACAAAAAGCTTGTGTTGTTTTCCCAAATGTCTTTCCTCATCTTTTCTGGTACTCGCCATCTAAGAAAACTGGGCTGTAACAGAATATCTCCCCCTTGAATATCAACTTCCACTTCTTAAATGGATTCACCAGTTCCTAACACTAGATATGAAAACTTTGACAAAAATATTTCTGCCTTTCCCCACTGCTGAGTTTAGTGATCGTTCCAAATTAAAACCAAACCACAAAAGATACACAGCCTGTGCTATTCTGTAATTTTTAGGGTCTTTACTAAAAATGAGGAGTTTCACTTATTCTTGTGTTTTGTGTTAAGCTGTTATAATATCTACATGCTGGAAAGAAAAAAAAAAAGTCAAAAGCACAAACTTTATTATCCTTCTCCTTGTCCCCAGAGAAGCTTCAGCCAGGCAGAAGCTACTTCAAAGCTTTACATCACACAATCCCAGAGACTTGAACTAAGAGAAGCAACTGCCAAGTTTGGGAGGCAGTAAAAGGCTTAGATTTTGAGGGCTCCCCAAGGCAAAACATTTTTTTAAATTAAAAACTCAAAAATAAAAACTAGAAAGGAAAAAAACCTTGAAGTTACACCCTCCTGGAATAATATGCACACAAATCTCTCATAACCTTCTGAGTCACAGCTAGCAGTGTTAATAACTCAGCATTGACCAAACAGTTTCTGAGCTTTGCAATATCCTACAGAGCCTTGCAGGGATCACTGGAACTGCTTTAGGCTTACTTCAACTTTTTGGAAGTGTAAACAAACAGGACACAAAACTGCTTTCTCCAGCACGAGGCTCTTAATCCACTCCCTCCTACACAGGACCACTGAAGATGACTGCTAGCTCCTGCAAGAGTATTTTTGTTTAAATTCCTCAACACACAGAGATCTTGGGGATCATCATCTTCTTCTTCCCCTTGTGCCAAGCCTGCTGTAATCAAGAGAAATGCTTCAGTTGCAGTCATCCAGACTTGATTTTGAAAACGGAGCAGCAGCATCACACCGATGATGTTTGCTACCAATTAATTCACGCTCTATTTTTAGGGTATACTTTTTCCAACAAACTTGTGGAATAATCTGATCAATGTGCCTCTGAAACCAGCATGTTCCCAAGAAAGGCGATATATATATAGAAGAAGAGATCATTGTTCTTTTGATAGAAATTATACTTCTCTCTCAAAAGTACAAAATAAAAATCTAAGAAATACAGAGTTGCAAAGTTTGAAAAAGTAAAAAAAAATTAGCGGTATGCAATTAGGAATTAAAATTTCTGTGTATAAAAATATTGTGAGTACACCTGTGTGCCTGGGGGTATTATATTTTTTGAATCAAATGTGATTTCATATTCTGCAAAGAACATGAGAAGAATTACAAAAAGTATTCATAGCTTCCAGGGAGAAGAAAAAATAAAACCAAAACACACACAGACACACATGAAAGCAACCATAAAAGCAAAACATTCAAAGAAATGCAAGACTCTCAATGGTAAAAAATTTATGTTAGTCCACTGTGCTTTTGAATGGGTAACTGGAATGAAAATTAAATTTATGATGCATATGTAATTTTCCACCTATATGAACTTTTAATTCAATTATAAATCACGCTTACAGTGGTCAAAAAGTACTTCTCCTCTATATTACAATCTTTTATAGGCTGCCTGCCTCTCACTGTATTGCCTTACACATTGTTTTAAAACCTTGCCTACCACCACTGTGTCTGGCCCCATACAGAAAAAAGGGGATCACTTCTACCTGCTACAATACAAACCAGATGGGTATCGCTTCGAACTTGGATTAATTTATTGATGCCATGCAACACATGGTGCCACAAGCAGCTGCAATGACAAAAGCAAGGGTCCAGTTCCACAAGACACAATGGCCAATCTAGATGCCCCCACTCTGCCTGCAGCACCCACTACTCCTCAAATTTATCTTCTGCTGCCTCTGGAAGCTGATTTAATTCTCCAACCTGGCAGAAAACTAACCCAGCAAAAGCTAAGTACCACACACAAACACTACGTAGATTTTTCTGTCAGGTTATCATGTTAAATTAACTCTGAAAAATTAGTCTGTCAAGTGTTGAGTGGGTAAAAATCACAGAAAGCAAGAGAGGGAAGGGGAAGTGAGACTTTCCTCCCCAGCAGCAGCATGGTGTATGTCAGCTTATCTGCCTGAGCTATTGTAGCCTAAAAATGGGAAGGGGTGGCGGGGCGGGTGCATCAGGTTTGCCCCCAACACCGAAATCCACTTAACCCAAATCTCCTGAATTTTATACGACTATCTTCCAGCTCCCACAGCTCTCTGGTTTGTTAACCTCTGCTCCTAAGCAACACTATACACCCTCTTACTGCGTAACATTCGAAGGATCGAGCCTTTCATCTTTAACATCCCTTCTACAGTCTCCCCCAATCTGTTACATTGTATTATTTCCATTAATTGAAAAATCCAAACATTATCACATAGTGTTACTTAGTGTCAAAGTTAGTAGCTACAGCAATTTGATTCCATCAACATGCCTCAGAAACCAGGTAAATGTTATGAAAAGAAGCAGATACATTGAAAGAACTCTCTTTCTCCTCCCCATCCCCCAGGGCAAGGCTAAATGAAAAGAAAGGGAAAAAAAAAACAAACAAAAAACAACTGGTAGGTTGCCCTGGTATTTACTTCCCATGTTTAAACAAATTTTAGAAATAAGCATATCAATCACCCAGGGGCATGTCTTCACATAAGAAGTTAGGGTCCCAGCAAGAGTATCCTACCTAGGAATGACAGCTACAGAATGGAATCTCTCAAATAACTCACACATGAGACAATGCTGGAATAAACCCCACTACTCTTGTTCAGCACTGTAAAGCTTCACCTTAACGCCTTACAACTGTGAACTCCATAAGAGATGAGTAAATATAGATATATTGCTCGTGGGAGACCATACCAACAAATATATTTTCCAACTTCCATGAACTTTAGTTTCAAAGCATTCACTTAACACAACAGCAAACATTTTTCAGCTCCATAACTGAACACTGAATCCCATGACGCCGTTTCTCAACCGTTTTCAAAAACGAAAACAAAGCACCTAGGTCATAAAAGGAAGCTGAAATACAATTCACATAACCAGTCACTTAATTCAGCTATAAATTTGTTCTGAAAGATTACCTGTATGACAGAAACATTTTGTTCAAACTCGTGCAGATAACATGCTTATTCTAAGTCTTCCAGATAACAGCCTGTCAAATGCTGAAAAAAAAATAAATAAATAAATCCAAGCAAACCCCACCATACAGAATATGTATGTCATAACTGGGAGGGGGAAACAAACAACACCTCTACCATTTGTACTCTGTTTACCTAGTTTTAAAAACAGGGATGGAGACACTGAGCCAGTCAGACTGCTACACCTATACCCACCCTCTTTAAAATGACTGGAGTTAGGTTTTTCAGTAGAGCAGAACTGCTGTAAATTTAAAGCCCCGATTTTAATTCTGTCCCATCCATTAATCTTTGCTCAAAAGAGGCCAAGAGTTTTTCAGTTTCAGTTCTGAACAAGCTCCATAATGAGCTTTTTGATAAACCACTGTGAATAAAACCTTCAGACCTACAGCTCAAGCCCAACATGAGTCCTCTGGTGACTTGTTCACGATGCCTGAGTCTGGACACGGAGGGTCCTGGTGCAACGATGGTCTCCACTCACTTCTTCGCTTATATCACGGCAAAGCCATGGACGTGCACTCCAGTAGTGCACCAGGAGTGCTTGTGTGCTGGTGTGTGTTCATCTCACAGCATCAGACTCGAGCTAGTCCATGGAAAACGCAGAGACGTACAGACACCCGAGTCCTCGCCCCCGACTGATTTGCTTTACAGATTTCTTCCTCTTGTCCCACATTTCCTGCTAATGGAGACGTAGCGCTAAAATACAGCGTCTCGGAGCTAGAGCACCCTACATATACCTCTTTTAAAGCAATTCTGCCCTTCAGCTGCAGATCCTGCAGCGTACCACTCGAGAAAAGGTTTATCTGTATGCCACCAGTGGCTGGCCCCAGCCTTCATGTCAGCCAGATCACACACCAAACCCCAAATTTTAAAAATGGATCTTTTCTCACTTCTCAGCAGAGAAAGGCCTCGAGCTTCGTATAACATATAAATGCTTAACTTAAAAATTGTATGTATAAAATCTTTTGTCCCGAAGGATCCCTAATTAGTTCATTAAAACATCTGAACAGGGGAAATGACTTATTTCCAGTCTGAAATACAGCCACCGCAGGGATCTCACACACGCACACGCTGTCTAGCATAAAAGGGAGAAAAAGAAAAAAGCCTACCCTCACGCCTCCCTCCCTGCATGGCATTATACAGTTAGCTAAATTACAGTGGAGTATATTTTTTACTATAAGAGCCAAAATTCCTAAGAATCCTCATTTTCTTAAGACTCAACCAGAATTTGCCATGAGCATTTTCAGAGTTTGAAATCACAGTCCTACTGAAGTCCACAGCCAAACTCTTATCAGTTGTGCAGCATCAGGAATTCATCTCTCGCCCCAAATCACGTCAGTAACTGTTTGCTCTGTTACACTGAGCTATTTAAAATACGCTTTATATCCATATAATTCACGTACATAAACTCCTTAAGTTTGATTTAAAAATTAAATTCAAAATACAATTTTTAGGTTCACAGGAACCTAAAAATGATGGCCTGATTTTTTTCCAGATCATTTAAGCATAGTCCTGGCTGTCACTGCCCTATTATTTTGGCCTATATCTGGAAGATGTAAAGCTAAAAGGCAGCAAAGGAGACACTGATTCAAAGAAAGACTGGCCCGAGTCTCGGGATATGCTAATGCCTGTAAGGTTTTTATCACTTTAGATAAAGACCCCATTGCCCCCTGTGGCCCAGCCAGCCTCACCAGACCACCCATCTAGCTGCAGACCTTGCTCACCTCCAAGAAGCCATCCTCCACCAGCGTGCAATTCATCAGACATTGAGTGGTAGGACCATAACATGTCACACACTGAGCCTGACACACTCACTGAGGGGTGAGGAGGACCCACCTGCTGGACCCTGCAAGCTGTTTAAAGCAGCATCTCCATTTGGGAGATGGAAGGATGTTCCCTAGGCAAGAAATAGGTCTGTGTACAACAGTTTGGGAAATCCCCAACAGGAAAGGGAAAAGGAAACAAACGAATGGTAATTTGGGTTTAGCAAACATAACAGAACTATGAAATTGACTGTCTGTCAATTGCTTTTTCTGTTTGTTGTGTTTTTCACCACAATTGTAAAAAAAAGAAACATCAAGTTTTCATGAAATACAAGGCTCTTTGCAAAGGTTTCATTAAAAAATATTTGCTTTTACTAGCTTGAAACAATGACTGTTTCTCTATATTTTCTATTTACATCCTGACATGCACTCATCTATTTTGTCTCTTAGGAACCCCACATTCTAAAGCTTAGCTCACACACAACTAGAATTTCGTTCACACACAATCCTCAGATGACTACAAGCCAGTAGCAACGTTTCATATATTGACCTGCAACGGATTATAGAAGTTATACTTAAACCCAAAAAGCATTTCTTCTTTCTTGTTTGCAGGAAACTGAAATAAAGGAAACTTTATTTCAGATTTTACATCAAAAAATACAACTAGTTTCTACATTCCATAATATCCAAAAGCATTGCTAGAGCCCTCCAATACTAGTTTTCGAACAAGTATATTATATTTATTCAATGATCATTTCAAAGCAAGACAAGAAAATGATGGACCATGTCAGATTTTACTCTTTGGAAGTAATGGAGTGTGGACAATCTCACTTAATTACTTTCCAAGGAATTAATTTACTGAAATCATGTTAACATATCATTATCCCCACCCCATCTCCCTAAAAAACCTCAGGGAGCCACTTCCCCATTTTAATTATGTAATGGACGAACATTTTAAATTGTATTTCATGGAAGAACAGCATCATCCATAGTTCCTTCTGCACTCCCTTTAAGCTTTCACAATTCCTTATGGTTGCCTAATTAGTGTCATTTGCGAACAGCAAGCACCCCACAAAAATATAGTCATTATATGATTTCATGCAACCTTCCTACTTATTCTCTCACATCTTCCTTGATATTTTAATGATCAAAAGACAGGTTCTTCATTACAGCTTCACAAAATTTCTCTTGACAAAAGAACCGCAGCATCAACTTTAAAATCTCCATCTTAAATTTCTAAGGAAAGGTGAAACAGGAGGAAAGTCAGGATAAAACCTATTAAAATGTGTGTCACTGCCTGGCATACTCCCTCACTGCCTCCTCATGTATTCACTTTTTAATAATGTACTTCTAATATAATTTTAATCCTTATTTGAATTGTTTGCATGTGGTTAAACTTCAATAAAACAATCTGAGTTTTGCTATTCTTAATTAGAACTTAAAACACATACTTTATCAGCTGTGTAAAGTACTATTAAATTTTTAAAAAACTCCTTGAAGATCAGATAAAGCATGTTTTTCTGCTGAGAGCCCAATGCTTTAATTTGCAATTCTGTATGTTGTTTTATTCATGATAAAATACTTGATACTTGTAGTTTCTCTCCATACTGCTAACACTGACATAGATTCTCTATTAGGTTTGACTATCACTGAAGGATTCTTTCATGACTGGTCTATATTTTCATTTGTTTTTAAAAGCTTAGCTAGGAAAAAAAAAAGGAAAAAGAAAAAAATTAAATTCCAGTAACTACAATTAGCACTACCCATGACTAAAATGAGCTTTAATAATTCATGGTTTGGAAATACATAGCTAATTAAAGGGCAACAAATTCATTTTACTTATATAGTGTCTTATTAAAAGTAATAGTTTCAGTTTTAATAGGCTAACAATATATATTGTGAAAGTGTCCATTACAGCAAGTTATTTCATAGTGTACTGATTTATTCTGCATTCAATTACTGCACATGCAAAAAATGTGTTTCTGTATGCCACCCCTCCCCTTTAATCCAGGACAGAAGAAAGTAAGTTCTAGAAGCAAGTGGATCAAAAAAAAAAAATCAACTTATATTCTATATAACTCCAAAATGTGTGAAATGGACATTTAATGTAAAGTCCAATCCAGCTCTGTAAGAACCAGAACAAACCTCAATGAAAGGAAAATAAGAAAATGCCCTCCAAGCAATTTTGGGTAAAAAAAAAAAAAATCATCTACTGTCCTACAAAACTGATAGAAGCTTCATGTAGTGTGTCTCCTCCTCTCCTGAGTTCAAAACATGCTGCTGTCCTGTCCTGGAGAGAATAAATCTAGAGATTAAATGAGAAAGCCTGGTTTCTCTGTCTGTCTCTGTTGTTACAGGCTATTGAGAAAAATAACAAACATGAGTAATGCTATTAACATGTTTGCAACATCTTTTCATATACACAGTGTGTGAATCTGCCCAGTGAGAACAAAATTAAATCCAATTTCACTTTGCATTATTCTTAGGAAGTGATCACAGTAAAACAAATTACAGTCTCTTCCAACCCTTGACAGATTTGAACTAGTGACCTGAAAACTATAAGGCTCGACTCACCATTGTTCCTTCCCTAATCCAGGCTGCACGGTGTGGATTCGGTCCAGCTGCAGGAGGAGGGTAACTGGCTGCATTTCGGAAGGTTGGGGAGAGGAAGTGTGAGAGTCAAATGGGAAAGAAGAGCCAATTGCTAGAATAATATTGTCCATAAAGGTTTCCTGTTTGTGGCGTTCGTTTCCTCAGCGACAGGGCACCACTCCAAAACTAGTACACGACCAAAACTAGTACATGTACTAGTACACGAAGACATTCATGCCATTTACTTTCCATGACTTAAAAAAAAATAAAAAAAGGAGTGACTGACAGTTATCAAAACTATTACCTGCCAAAAATCTTAATTATATGATTTAGTAATTTATTTTTTTTGGGGGGGAGGAGAGGGGAGCGAAAAGGAACTGTTTATTTTTAGAAGTTTTTTTAATTCGTCGGCTTTATTTTTAATAAATCTTAATATAGTTGAGTTTATAGTATAGTTTTTCTACTAGCAATTACACCACAGGTAATCAGTTAAACAGAACTGTAATTAATATTATGTAATCCCTTGCCAAAGAAATCAATTTCGTGAAGAAAGAATTTGTTTTACACTTTTCTTACTGCTTTACCCAGATAATCTAAATTTGAAGTTTCTGTCAAACAAGGCATCTGTGGCTGCAGAAATGGCCATGAGACAGCTACAGCTTTCCCACTAGCCAAGTGATGAGCATTAAAAAGATGCTCCAAGTTGTAAATGAATCAGGAATAAATTCTCACTTCTTTCTCTAAGTCCACACAGGTATTTTGCAGAGCACAGGCATCACAGATTTCACCCTTTACATTCTACATGCCTAATAATCCTGCCCATAACAATTAGCGTGGTGAAAGCCATGGTCATCGTTACAGCTCTAAATGGATCAGGAATTGTGGTCAGAGGACACACAAACTTCTGCCCAAACCCTGTGTGCCTCCCCGACTTGCCTATAATCACCACTGATGACTCTTGAAGCTTAATAAATCAGATGGAGGTGAGATGAGCACTGTCTCTAATTCCAGCATGTGTCTTGTTCTGTAGAGTCTCACGTCCAGCACAGTTCTCTCCATCACTTTTTAAGCAGACACTAAAAACCTCAATACTATCTTGCCTTATCAGTATTCTACCACTTTTAGCTTCAGCTTAAATAACACATTACTAACATCGTGATTGACTGGAGATAAACATAATGGCTTTCTACCTAAGAACTACATAAAAGTTACATCAATATCAGGGATCGTATCTGCAACCTGGCACGGTTACTATTATCCAAGCTTTGCTTTCCAACATGGAAAACAAACCATTCTTCATTTCCTAGAAAGAGAGATGTAAGTTGAGAATTGTCCTTAAACAGGCATTAAGTGATGTTATTTTAGTGTCTTTCTAAAAAATAAACAAACAAACAGAATAGGCAGAGCAATTAGCGAAATGTTTTGTGCATCTGAAGAGACTGTGCTCTGAAAGCCAAAAAGGAGATTTTCACCTCCTCCAATAATGCAATAAACTCCTCCAAAGCAGGTGTGTACTTTTCTCTGAGTTTACAACTGAGAAAACTAAGGCAACAAGGCCGAAATAACTTGCCTAAAATCACATTGTAAGTTTGTATTTCTTGCTTTGATGCTATCTCAGACTGACAGTTGTGTTCATTAACACAACGTTTCTCAAGTGCCAACCCTACCCTACTGTTCTGTAAAACAGAGTGGCAGAAAGTAGGTGGCTTTGAACAGCTGCGCTAAATATTTGCCCTAGATTTTAGACATGCAGCTCCAAATGAACTTATTTTTCTCACCTTTCTTCTCTCCCTTCCTTCTCTATTTACTCTATTTTTTACACATTTCAAGCCATAAAGACAGGTTACTACACAGCCCTGCAGACTAGAACTGCGTATACGAGTAAAGAAGGTGGGAAAAAAAACCCACAACCAAGAAGACCCAAAGACCCAAATTCTTCTGAACCCAGAGCCCTTTCTTGAGAGAAAGGGAGCCTTGGGGTAAGTTTGCCTTCCTATTACTCCCTTCCTCTCCGATCAGGTCCTGCATCCCCGTCACCACCTCCTGCCCACCACTGCTCCCTTCCTCCCCCATTTCTCCCACACCAAGTAGGGCGAAGGGACTGGGAAGTGGGAGAAGCTGCAACCATCCTCACATCCAGGCTGGAGCTCACTTGCTGCCCTACAGGTGACCTACAGTTATCCTGACCAGAGCGCAAGCTTTGTATCCTCAGCTTCCCCAAACACAAGATGTACAGGCAGTCTCTTCATCATTTCTTCAGCTCAAGACCATCAGACAATTCTATCATGACTTGACTTGTACAAAACTAAAATTAATCCTTCCTTCTACGTTCAGAAGAGAAAACCTCTCAACATACAGCAATGATCACTTTGAATGTTTACCAGCCATTTCTCTATTTCACTTTACCTTGGATCAAAATCACATTTTTCTTCACATCTCCACCACTTGCTTGCTCTGTTTGGTTCTTCTTTATGCTTGCCCCACTCCCAACATCACGTCGTCATTCACACTGCCCAATATACTTGCAAGAGCTTTCCACTTCCCTGTAAAGCAATTTCCTTTTCCTCTTTTGACCTCAAAACCCTCACTGGCATCCTCCACCTGTATCTTTTTCCTCATGGGTCATGTGTGTCCGTGTGAAATATCTGATCACCTCAAGGCAGTATTCAAAGGCCTGATTCCCTTGTTCTTCCTCATCTCATCTGATGTATTCCCACTGAAGGCTAACTCATCAAAGGAAAGGCTTCTGAATCAAACCACTTTATTTTATAAACACAGAAAAAAACATGTTTACGGGAGCTCTTGAGCTCACTGTTTGCCAGGTTGCCACCTCCTTGTAGCTAGTCTCATCAGTAAAAAATTCTAGAACATAAGACTTCAGAATTATCTAAGATTTTAAAGCCAATGTAGAGCATAAATACATACAGCTTATTTCCATCACGTATAACAGGTGCTCAGAGTTACAAAATCAACACGAGTGACAGTTCTTAGAAATAAGCTACTTATTCAAACTATTCAGAAAGTGCTGCTAGTCCTACTGTTCCCATATGTACATTACTACCATCAACACTGCAAAAGCAAAGCCCAGGGATTTTGGTAGGAAGACAGCTTGATTACAAATGGGTTAGAGTGTAAACTTTGAAATACACTGCTGTATGTTCTCCTTTCAGAAATACTTACAATGAAATATTTATTAAGTTTAGGCAAAACAGGCATCTGTTATCAGCCTACAACCCCCGTCCGCAGTCACAGTTTTCTCTCTGGGAATACGGTGTCACCCCACGACGCGTGGCCCACACGGGCGACTCCTCAAAAAACTGCTCCCACAATCTCAAGGTCCACACTCATCAGAGTTTTGTGCTAACCTGCCCCTTTCTTGCTCCACGCCACCAAAAAAAGAAAAAAAAAAAAAAAAAAAGAGAGCAAAATTTATCACCTTCATTTATTCCAAGAGAAGAGGCTGCTATGTCTGGTGCCGTTGCTGTCATGAAGCAATTTAATATGAACCTGAGTCCAGCTGTTCAGACAGTAGCAAAAAGCCAGACCCCTACTAAAATCTGGAGGAATAGGAAAGCCACAAATCAATTTGCAATGAAATACGAGATTATGAACGCTCCCAGTTTTGCTGCTAGAAAGGAATAACTAGAATCAAAATACGGTATTTTGAGCTTAAAGTTCACCATGAAGAACTCTTTGTAACCAGATTTATTTCCCCCCAAATAACAGTAAACACCAGCCAGCCGAATAATCCCAAATACTATGCAGGCCAGGCTCCAAATACCTCCTCTGAGGATATTGGCAGTTCTTCACCTCCTTCTTCCCTTTTTACGACCTGTCACTGCAGCCCCAGCAGCTCCCCGTCACACAGCCACCCAGGGGACACCACCACCCCAAAACCCACTACCTTAAAAAACAAACCAAAATAAAACAAACAAACAAACAAACAAACAAAAATCACAGAAATTAAAACCCGCAGGCCAACTACCTTAACTCCACACAAGGCACCTGCCACCGACAAGCTGTCTTTCGCCGGCGCGGAGAGACGCCGGGTGGGCTCGGAGGGAAGGGAGCGGGGGGGGCGCGGAAGGACACCTGCCCCGGCCGCACCGCTCCGGGGGGGACGGCGCTCACCGCCGCTGCGTGCCACTGCGCGCCTCAGGGGCGCAGACGTGCGCTCGCAGCTCGGCCGTATGCATATATATATACATGTATGTGTATATATATATATATGCACGTATATATGTGTACGTTGGCATGCACGCAGCGGTGGGTGATGGCGAGGGCTTGCCAGATCTGCCTGCGAGGCAGACACACAGACATATACATATATTATATCTATACGTATACTCGTGAGGAAGGTGCAGGAGAAGTTCCTCGCCCCGGCTGTCAGCTTTCCCGCTGTGTAACGGGGGGAGGCTGAGGAGGCGTTGGGGGGGGTGAAGTTTCCTCCTTCTCCTCCTCCTCCTCCTCTCCCCGAGTTACGCCGCGGGAGCTGGGCGGCCCTGGGCGGCGGAGACGCCGCCGGCAGCCCCAAGCAGGCCCGCTCCCGGCGCTGCCTTCCCCGCGCCGGCCTCCGTCTCCGCCCCAGCGGGACCCCGGCCGCTCCCCGGGGCTGGGGGGGCGCAGCAGCGGCGGCCCCCGCCCTTACCGTTGCAGAACTGCAGCAGCGAGGAGGTGTCGTAGAGGCTGCTGTAGNGCGGCGGGGGGGGACACTGCTGGTGTCTCCTCCTGCCGCTGCCACCGGAGCGGCTGTCCTTGCGCCGTGTGTCCGCCACCGGTTTGCGGGAGGGGGGGGCTGGCTGCGGGAGCAGAGCTGTCAGCATCCTGCGGTAACTCATACCCGCTCACAGTAACAACAGCAACAACAAAATACACCTTCTGTTACTTTGTTACGCCACTTTATACTGTTCTGACTACCTAGTTTGAAGACTCTGATATGCTTTTCCTATATAGGATACTAAAATGATGTCACTATTGCATATTTTTATCTCTATGTAATTTCACTCTTTCATATTTTTATGTTTCTAAGGCCCGTTCATGGTGAGATGAGGGTAGTGGTACAAAACCGGCAGCTAGTGATACTGTGAAATGAAGATTCTTATGGATTATTATGGATATTATCCTCATGGATATTGTCCTTAAAATTATTAGTCTTACAGCCTTCCATTTCTGTGCTAGGGATGGCAGAATCACAGAATGGTAGGGGTTGGAAGGGACCTTTGGAGATCATCTGGTCCAACACCCCTGCCGGAGCAGGATCACCCAGAGCAGGTTGGAGCAGAACACATCCAGGGGGGTTTGGAGTACCTCCAGAGAAGGAGACTCCCAGGAGACTCCTGTTCCAGTGCTCTGTCACCCTCAAATGTTGAAGTGACCACTGACTGAAAGGCATTTTTTCTTTCAAGCTCCTCAAAGGGACACAAGAAAAACAATGCATCGCAGATCTGTAGCACCTTTCATCTTGAAAAATGCCAAAGCACTTAACAAAGCATGTCTTCAGGTCTCAGTCCTTTTAGGAGCTTTTTGCAGGGCAGTTCCATCATATGGATCCATTTACAGGCATGGATTCTGTACATATGAGTCTTTTCACCCACCACTAAACCGTGGTAGTGCTAACATAAAAATATGCTATAAAATTAGGCAGAGATATCAGTTCCATATTCCATATCATTCAGCAGAGTGAAAATTGCTCCCTCCTGAATTGCTAGTGCCAATATCGGTGGAGTTGAAGTCATCTCCAGCACAAGTACTTACCCAGCCTGATGGTATCTGTATCTGACAAAAACAACCGCAGTCTATAGCTGTGGGCTATACCATAACAGAAATTTGTGGCAGTCTAATTATAAAAAACCAAAACAGCATGGAAGAGACAATAACTTCAAAAATACTAAAGACATAGTCTAAAAATGAGCCACGATTCTCTCTCATCTGTAAAATTAACCCAGAGCCCCTAGGTTTTCTCATGACCTTTTTATTCATAAGCCATCAAAATTTTCAGCGATGCCATATTGTTCTAAAGAACTGTGCACACAGAAACACGTACAGGCATGGGATTTTTGGCGGATGAGTGGCAATAATAGAAAACTGAAGCTCATTTTTAATACAAATTTTAATTAAAAATTTCTTTAATTTTAAAACATTATTGCTGTGATCAGGTTACTGTTTTTTGAGGTTGATGAGTGTTTCAATATGCTGATTTTTCACCAGCCAGAGACAGTTTCGTCACAAGTAGTGCGCTCGCCATAAGACATCAGTGTTAGCTTAAGCTATACCTCCTTCAGATGTGTGAGTTTTGGCAAATAAATCTATGAAATCTATGCTATCTAGAGGTATTATGTCTGCAGTAAAACATGTGCCGTCAGTGGGAGAGCTATAAAGAGAAGAGAGGTAACGCCCAATAACTTCTACGACATCTGCCGAAGCAGAAGGAAGGACAAAAAGGGGCAATGAGGCTCCATTTTGGAGAGTGGAAATTAAAAGTCACTTAGAAACTCAAATCTAAACCTGATCTGAATGCGGCATCGTTAAAGGAAGATACAATATTTAAAACCTCACAATAGATTAACCCAGTGGAATTAGCTGTGAAGGTGTCGGTGAAGCCCATCAGCTCACTGCACTGCAAATCACTGATGTGATGTGACAGAAAATGATCTCAGCTCCAGTCTCGGGAGCTGTTACGATGTCATTAGATTCTGAGGGCAAGGGTTAGAAAAGGAAAACAGTTTCATAATTTAATTGCAATGATTTCGAGACCTGTTACAATCTTATTACACTATTACACTTACTATCTTATTACACTAAGCCAAAAGGCACAAAATGAAAAGGAATTCTCTGCGGCTGTGGGAACAATGGGACAATGGATCTGAAGGATGCACCGATGTGTCTGGGAATTCTGCTGGTACGGGAAAACAATGAAAACACTTCTCTTTAATGTCCATTTTTCGGTAAACTGCACCTTTAGTCATTTGTACAGATCCAAGCGAGTGCATTGGAAAATGGGAAGTTATGTAGATGGGAATGTGGCATCCTGAGCAATATAGGGGGGCTGAGGCGTCTGGAGGGGATTTGTCGCTGTACATTTGTGCACGCTTATTGCCCTCAGCGGCAGAAACTCTGTACGACGTTACATTTCTGAAAGCTCTATTTTGTAACTCATGATTTACCTTTCAGAGTGTAATAGCGTAATACAAATGACTATTTGCTAAGTGGGAACAAAAGGGCTTTTACCCACCCTTAGCTGAATGTTAAGGAGTTAATCCCCCAATTTTAGGACAAAGAAACCTCACTTTCACTCCCTGCTAATAGGCTGTGATCAAATAATGTTGATGGTTTATGTACCCCTTTTCCTTTTTTATTTCTATTTCTTTTGCATTACTAAGAAATACAAGAAATGCCCTGCAGCAGGTGCATGTCGGAAGTATTGTAGCTCATAACTCTCAACAGTACTAGAATTACATAGCATGTTATAGCTAACAATGCTCTCAAGTCAAGAGTGAGCTCTCCCAGTCACCATGTCAATGTGAAACAAAGAAAACTGAGTTGCAGCATCCTCTTAAAATCCACTAAAATAGCAGACACCGATCATATATAAATCTAGAAATAATGTTGAGAGCAAAGCCCGATACAAGCAGGTTTCACCTGGCCGGTGGAGAAGGACTTTGGAAGAGGGACTTTCCCTTCTGGGTTCTTTTTGTGGCTCTGTCATTTGAGGGTGTCAGGCTCTTTTCACCGTTTGGTGGCAGCTCGGACCATCTGCCCTTCATACCTGACACCTGGATCTGTGCAGAATGTCCCTACCTTCAGTGGGCTTGTTCAGGGAGTGAGATGGTGGCACTTGGTAAAGGAGAGAAGTTGGGATTTGGATCTCACAGTGGCAAAGCCTGCTGTGCAGAGCTGCTGATGGCAGCAGGAGTAGCTAATGCCCTTCTTTGCGGAGTTTAGAGGTGAAGGCTCACCATGGAGACTGGAAGGGTGGTTTTTTTCCAGTGGGTGCAATGCATCTCTGCTGAACAGATTGGGAAGGCTTGGACAGCCGCTGCACACCCTGAAACTATTTTGTAACTAGAGGAAACTTCATCAGGCAAAGCATCTAGCACCATCAGCAAATGTGCTGGTTTCAGTAAAATTTATCAGTGGACATAACTGTAGCATCTATTTTACCATGACTAGCTTCTGAAGAGCCCCTCCAGCTTTTCAGCAATCATTCGATAGGTCACGTTTACTGCAGGGTGATCAAAGGGAGCTGAGCTCAGTTCTCTAACTCCCTGTGCTTCGATTTAAGACCTTAACACTCCATTGCACCATTTGCAGTCTTACTTAATGCAGCAGTCAGTCTCTGCTCAAGCCTGGAAGGTTGGAAACCGCGTGTTTGTTCAAGTTTTGCTTTTCCTCTGTGAGTCATAGATTTCATCCATTAAAAAACTGAAGCACTGCAACACCTGGTGCCTGGCCCCAGACTACAGTCCAAAACACCAGGCACCACGCGTGTGTTTCTCCCTGCCTAAAGTGTGCTGAAATCCTGATTTAGACAGATTTTTATTTATTTTTTTTTAATTTGCCCTTTCTCTTCAGCGAACAGCAGCTGAGGTTATTTTTTTTTTTTTTTAGGAGAATTTCATGTGGTGAATAAATTGTCTTCATTCTTCAGAGGTGGCTTTTCTTCACAGCTAGACTATCTCTGGGGTTCACTGTCAGGGTCCTATCGTCGGCTCAGATAAGGATTTCCTCTCCTACTGCGGGGTAGGGAAGGAAGAAGTGCCTTGCTGCCCAGTCTCCTTTGTGAAAACACTTCAACCGCTGGAATAATCGCTCATTCTAAATAGCGGGACTCCAGCGTTTCAACCACAGCAGGGGTCTTCATGAATGTCACTACAAAGCACGTTTCCTGCATGTGGGAAAGATGGGGCATAAGGGGAGGATCACCATTATGCCAGCACAGTCTGAGCGCATTAAAAATACAATGAAACAAATGTGGGATGAAACCATCAAAGGTGTGCGCGTTTTACAATCCAAATGAAAATATGTTGCAATATGCCTGTATACATCCTGTTGTTTTGAATGGCATATATTGGAGTCGTGGATTTTTCCCTGTAATTAATAAGAATATTCTTAAACATACTGCCCAGGGGAAAAAAAAAATAATAATATTGCTTTGCAGATTGATTAATTTGTAAATACAAAGAGAAGGCTTTGAAGATGAAAAGAATAATGCTTTTCACATCTGTGACTCTTCCCATTCAAAGATGGGAGGCTGCTCAGCAAACTGTGGTGCTTTCAGACTTGCACCACCTTTCTGAATTAAACGTTGTCTTTATTTTACTCCTTTGGAAAATGAGAGGGAAAACATGACACAGCCAAAGTCACACCAGGAAGTCAATGCCAGAATCAAACCAGAATAACTACCAGTTGAGTGCACTAACCATTACACTACCCTGCCTGCAAACACTGAAGGTATTACTTGTATGGTTTATTATGAAATGCCTTCAAACATAGTGCCTGCAGTAGAAATACCCTTATTTTTATAAGGTCCCCTAACAAATTGGGTTCAATGCACTTCAGTGTATGTAATGGCCAACTGCAGACCTGTTACACCCACAGATACAACGTTATGATACCAAACTGATGAGAAGCAAAATACACTTGAGGAATGCAACTCCTTTCCACCTTCTGTACAATCTGTGCTGATGGGAACAGTGTTTCTGAGATATTAATACTCTGAGAGATTGATGTGAAGAGGGGCAATGATGGATGGCAGCACAGGAGGAAATGATCCATCCGCTCTTCAAAATTACTCCTTGAAAATTGTAATTTCTAGCTCAGCTCTGCAGCCCTATTTTTGGTGGCTTCAGTCCTCCTAAATGGAGGCTGAAAGCTTCCACGAGCAGAGCTCTTTGTGTTCCATGTGCGGGGGGACAGATCCTTCTTCCTGGTAGAGTTGGTTCCCCCTACAACAGCTTTGGCACAGGTTCACCAGTTCACCAAGCAAGGCACAGGAGGGTCATCCCTCCAGGTCTGTATCACTGCCCATGCGGAATTCCCTCCCAGCAGAAGGAGCTTTCCTGTAGCCGCTGAAACCTCAGGGAGCCCCAAGTAAGTAGGTATTGAGAAATGCTTTCAGCAAATATGAAAAAGGGATGGTTTTGTGTGGCTAGCATCACATCAACACTCTTCCTGCACGTGGCTGAGATTACTGATAATTTTTTTTTAGTTTTTCTCTTTTGATTATAAAGATGTTACTATGACAATATTCCAGAGATCTATTTTATGCATATATTTAACTCATATTTTGTTAAATATCTGATTTATACAAAACCATAACAGTATAAAATCAGTGCCTTCTGAACTATATCACAAAAGAAAAAGACTAGAGCACACTATCATGTAGATATTTTTTAATATTTTTTAAATGGTACTTAAATGATAGCACAGTGAATTGATCATTTAAGGTGCACACAAAAATTGCAATTTTTTAACAAAATGGTACTAAAATAGTTATTCTGTTCAATTTCTAAACTAAGAATTTTAATTTGACTGTAACAATTTACAAGAATGTGTAAAACCCAGGAGCAGAAAACAGGACTTATGTCCCAAGGATGTGTATCAGCTACACTGTGAGAGAGAAGTCTCTCTACTCTACAAACAGATACCCACAGCACCTGTGAACAGAGGGAGGTATGACAACACTATTTCTTATGTTCCTTGGTCATTAGAATGGTGGATTAAACTTCTGCCTTATCAGAGCTGGTGTTCATAATTTCCCACCTTCCCGTATCACTTTTTCACTGTTTTCAGGATCTAGCACAATTAAGGACATCTCCTGGGAACCGATGCGGTAGGAAAATTTACTGTCAGCCATGTAAATAATAAAGCACACATAAAAATGTATGTGTAAGATGAAGCACCACATCCACTCAATTTATTAATGTTAGAAGGGACTAACCAATCTCATTTATGTCACATTCTACAATTCCAATAAGAGTTAAAATTAGTAATTTATGTTACTGGAAATTTGCCCAGGTATGGAAAATGAACTATGGCAAGTGTCTTGAGAGGTAATTGGAAAAAATACTGCAATTGTTTTAGTGATTTTATGTTATGCTTGCTTTTAGTTAGGGGTTTATTGGTAAAGCTAATTTGCATCACTAAACCAGTCAGTAAAAGTAGTTATAGAGTTTACCTATAATCTTAACTCCTGCCATCACATATGCCCATTTACCTCCTCAACAAACCTGTCTTAATGTTTTGCTTATCCACCTCCTGTTAAAAGAGGTAGGGGGAGAAAGAAGACAATATTCCATTTGCACAGCGTGGGTTATTCCTGCGGGGGACAACAGAAAATCCACTGGTTCAAACTCATTGAATTTCCATGAGCTTTTCCTGAGCGGGTGGAGGAGTGAGAGGGTGGGAGGCTGGATGACCTACAAGGGATACGCAGGAAATTCAGCCCACTACACTCACGGAGTCCTTTGATATCTGCCAGAGCCCAAGACCACCTACAATGAGATCTTCATCCCTCCACAGCTTTTGCTGCCTCAGCCCATTTCTGCTTTCCCAGTCCAAGATCCCAAGACACAATCTGGGGATGGAAGAAAACACTTAAATCATCAGCTAATCTAAACTTGGCTGGCTTGAGAAAAAAGCAATAGGGAAGAATCCTTTCCTACAGTTTTCAACATTACTTTACACTCATTTCCAGCATGGGCTGTAGCTTTTATTTTTGTGGGTAACTATAGTTTTGTTTTGAATTAAACTTTTTTATTTACTTTGGAACAGAATTTGGCTTGGAAGAAACTTTTTTGTCCTGCTCTGTGCAATCACCCAGGGCCCACAGTGTGATCAAAGCAATTCTGTGTTTCGTGGGTTTTTGTCAAAGTAATTCCTTTCTACAGATTCATAACAAGTGTACCCAGAAATTTAGATAAATTCCGCTTTTCATCTCCTTTTGACATCTGAAACTTAAGAAATAAAATGCAACAAAGTAAGGGCTTGAACCATAGAAGCTTTCACTGAATTACCCAGGTAGATAAATAGACATTAGGGTTTAAATTGCAGGATCAGGTCCATACAGTAATAAAATATTTGGGTTTTGGGGAAAGGATGCTGGTTGTTCTTAAAACACCTCTGCCAGCCAGTGCAAGGTGTAGGATTACTAATCCTCCTCAGGGGAAGCCATGCGTGGCATTCTTCGCTTTGGCGGTGGCATTCAAGGGAGTCCCGGACAGAGGAAAAAGTAATAGGGGCAATAATGACAGTCTCTGAATGAAGCCCTGAGAAATAGCCCAGGCCCTGCTGCCTGGCTGCCAGCCATCCAAGCGTGAAGAACAATCGTGCATTTGTTTCGGATACCAAGTCACCTAATTTTCAAAACGCTTCCTGATGCAGTGCTTTAATTCCTAAGCGTTTCACCACCTGACGTTTCTCTCTCAGGCTTTCAAAGAAGCAAGAGAAAATCAGAGCTATGGATAAGGGAAAAAAGGGAAACTAAAAGGATTTCACCATTAGTGCAGTGATAATTCAAGGAAGAAAAGGGCAAGAAGACAAGTTCTTTTCAACTTTTTGATGCCCGATAACCCCTCCTTATCCCATTGCTTTCCGACAGAATAAACGCTGGAATAAGGAACAGAATGAATCTCAAAAGAAAAATATGTATTTTGTGCCATAAATTATACAAGCAGATGCAGGCATGAACGAAAGAATTGAGAACATAAAACCCCTGCAGCGTGCACTGGCTGATGAGGGGTTGGAGGTTGCCAAGGGACACTACGTGACCACCCTGCAGTCCAGGCTGGGATCTTTATCTAAACATCAGCCTATAGCCCTGTCATGCAGGGCCTTTTCCTTCCCATTCTTCCTCTTAAACAGCTCTTTTACATATCAGTGGCTGTTTAATGAATGTTTTGGCCATGAGCAGCTTGTGGTATATTTTACAGATGTCTGAGAAATCTTGCGATGCAGAATTTTGTGTCTTTTCCCCAAACCATCCCTTCAGACAAATATTCTCACATGAGGGTGAACGAGTCCCCCTAGATGAAGGGATAGGTAGAACAGGCCAAGGGTCGAGTCTTCATCTGGTGTAACCTTGCACAGCACTCTCAGCTTCAGCTGAAGACTTGTTTTCATTACTTTTTGTTTGTTAGAAAAAGTGGTATATGGCTTTATGGTGCTATATACAGAAATAATTACAAATAATAAAGCTAGCATCTTAATGCTTATCAGAGACTTCATTCAACTAAACGGGTTTTTTGGCGAAGTCAAAGCTCTGGATCCAGATTTGTCATATTTACATATCTATAATATCTCCCCATTCCTTCATGGTATCTTTTATGTCAAGACGTGGCAGCTATTTTCTTATGCAGCAAGCATTTTGGCAGGGTAAAAAAAAGCTTAGCAATATTGATACAATTTAGTGTCATATGAGGAATTAAGAAAAAAAAGTGCATCTCAAAGAAGTTGATGGCATTCATTTCATATCAGTAAGATGTTTTAAAGAAAACCTGTATAAGACTGTGTAAAGGGACATTTTGCCAACTTCACTCTTTTAAATGTCATTTGGTGGCCATCCAAGAAGAAGGAGTAAATAATAATTTTTGCTGGAAAAGAATACATGTGACTCATGATTTTCAGCTGTCATACATGTGAACTTGTGGAAAATGATGCAATCAGAGACCAGAAGCAGAGCAAAATATCTGTTTACTTTCAGCTCTGCCCAGCAGATCAGAACTGCTGGAGAACTGCAGAGACAATGACCTTTTCTTTCTTGCTCTTGTCCTCCACAGGCTACGTCCTGCTCTGAGTTACAGTGTATTCAAGCAATACGATTAGGGGACAGTCTTGATATGATTGGGTTTTTGTACTTTTTCCATTCATCTGATGAAGAGTGTTTGCTCTGTCATTCATTCACCATTTCCTTCCATACGAAATTAGGAAATATGGCAAATGAAGACTGAAACCCAGGGTTTTTCCATCCCTGCATGTTTTCCCTTGGAACGCAGAAACCCAAGTTATTCCGGTGTAGAGGAAGGAGAGGAAATGTAGTAATAAAGTCCCTGGCTTCATCGCAAGCCTCTTTCTGACCTGACCAGAAGAAAGTATATGGAAAGGGATTGAACTATTCAGGGTAAGTGTAGATGAATGGCAAAGGCAGGTTGAGGTGCAATCAGAAAGACAAAAGCACAAAGCAGGGACAGCGAGGTAACGAGACGTCTCTACAAATGCATATGAAGAAGGCTGGAGGGAGTGCTGGTCCAGTACAAGGTACAAGTGATTAATGACTTTTTTTGTATCTGTCTTCACTGAAGTTATATTTCAACAGACGTGTTAAGCCAGTGCTGTGGCTGAAAAATGCTGTCACACCCTCCCTGCTCCACTCTGTCCCCTCCTCGTCGCTGCCCTCCTGCATCCGCTGCCACAGCGATTCCTAAGGGCCTGCGGGGACCTGGATGGGGGAACTGATCCAGCTGAAAATTAACCTAGCAAAGAGATGATTGGTACTAGGATCAATTAGTTCTGCAGTTTGATTCATCTCATGGATGCGCTGTGTTCAGATAACTTTTTTTTTCAAATTAGCTAGGCTTGTTAACTTCATCCTATGATGTTTAAAGCACAGACTGATCCCAGGACAGGCAGTCACTCTGAGTGACGAGATGTATAGGGTGTCAGAGGATCAGAAATAGGAAAGCATGGTGCCTGTCTTTAAAAGAGGGAAAAGAGAAGGAGATAGGAGTTCATTGATCAGTCTGGCTAAATTCAATTCCTGCCCCAAAATCTAGAATTTCTTAAACAAAGCATTTATAAGTGCCTCAAAGATAAAGGGGAAGTGGGTAGCATTCAGCTGTAAGAACAAAGTCTGTCAAACCAGTCTAGCTCTTTCTAAGCCTGTATTGTGCCGTGGAGAGGGGAGAGGCAGTTGGTGTCACGTAACTCAGCTTCAGGAAGGCTTTTTGCACACTCATGACACTCTCATGAGCAAACAAGGAAATGCAGCCTTGCTGACCCTGCTGCACCTGTTAGAACAGGTGTAAGACCATTCAGGTAATTATACCTAAAAAGAGACTCAAAATTAAAGGGTGAATGACATAACGATTCTGCATGGTTTTGTCCTTAGTGCCATTATAGCCCACATTTTTGTTAGTGACTGAAAAAGGGAGCAGAAGACATACTTAGTAAGTGTGCAGGTCATGGCTTGGGAGCTCTGCAAGTCTGCTAGTCAACAGGCACATTAAAAATTTAAAAAAAAAAATAAAACATCCTGGCAGCCTGAAGGAACTATCTGCAAGATAAAATGTACTAAGGACAAGTACAAGGGACTACATTTATACAGGAATTACCTGCTGGAAGGTGGTTAGTAACTGCTTGGGAAAGAGCTCGACCAAGGGTAGACCACAAACCAAACATTGAGTCAGCTTTGTTATGCAGAGTGGAAAAGGCAGGCAGCATACTGGGATGGATAAATAACCCTGAAAATGTATGAAGAAATCCTTCCACCCTATTCAGAATCAATAACGCCTCAGATGGAGCATCAAGTCCAGTTTAAATGGTGTTTAAATTGTATCAAGAACGATTCTCATTCAGGTTAGACATTAGAGTAAATAACCCTTCCAACTTTCAGGACTTAGTCCAGTAAAGTAAAAAAAAACTTATCCCCACTGGGATAAGTTGCCTGGGGAAGTCACGGAGTGTCCATGGAACGTCTCTAACATAATTTCAGACAAATATATGTCCTGTTTGATGTGATATAGCTGGTCCTGCCTTGGGTGAGATTGACTAGATGAATTCTCAAGGTCTTTTCCAGCCTAGTTTTCCTGAGATCCTCCTCATCAAGTTATTGTCCAGCCTATGAAGCTTTTGGGGGAAGGTAGCTACAGGCCCACTTCCATGGCTGTTTTGCTGTTGTTCTTCTAACCTGAGGTTCACACGTAATTGGCTGGAGGGCCTCAAAAAATCCTGCCTTACTTACAAAATCTCTCACAGTTTCTGTCAAGCTGGAGTAATATAAATTAGGAGATTGCTCCATTTTTCTGTTCTGAGATCAAATCTTGCCATCACTTAAGTCATTGGCAATATATTCCTACCACCCTCAAGAGCAGCTGGTGAAAAAACCTGCTTAGTTAATTTTACCAGAAAGTAAAGTTGATGATACACAAAAAAATCACTTTCTGAGCTCTCGTGTACGGTGCTACTGTTCTGGGGGCTAGTGATGGAGAATCAGGCTTTCTTCTCACGGCCACTGGTGTGTGTCAGGTCATTAGAGAATGAGCTAACGCCCTTTTCCCCCTTATGAGAAGACACAAAGCAGAGCCAAAACTTGGCAAAAAATCACCACCACTATTGCAATAGTGAAATGCTGAAAGCCTGAGCAGGCACTAAGACTGTGGTATCCTCACTGTCCGCTTCCAAAATAATACGTGGGATGTCTGGGATTTCATTTTTCTATTCTGTTCCCTTTTTTGGATCCACTCCTGCAATGCTCATATGGACGAGATGCTGAAGTAAAAAAGGCTATTCACACTAACTGCAGTATTTGCTTTCAGTTAAAAGTGCCTAATTGCTGTTTAGCAATTACGTACACCTGAAACCAAAACAGGTACACCCATAGAAAGGAGACCTCTCTGGGGTTGATGCTCCTGAGTATCTGTAATTAGCACATCTGAAAACATTTTAAAGTGAGCTCAGTCTGTATTTGTCTTTATATCACAAAGTGCTGCTAGGGACAGAATCGAATGTTTGGGTGTGTTTATATTATTCCCTTGTATAAGCTGAACAGCATTTATGCCTCTTTTCTCTGCATTCACAGACACCTCCACATAAAGGCATTCTGTACAAACTGTCCTCCCTTTCCCTCATAAAAGAATGATAATCTAATATGATTTATTTCTTACCGGCACAATCTCCTAAAAAGGCATTGAAAATTATCATTAACCTTGAAGGCTAGACTATCTATTTCCTGGACCTGCCCTTCACAGTGCTAACAAAAGTAGTTTCTACAAGAGAAATTTGACTTTTACATTATCTAAGATCCGCATTTAAATTCATAAAATGTATTAATCTTTTATATATTCCAGAACCTAAACCACAAAGTTTAAAATGATATCTTCACACTTGGGAAACTCAGGTTTGCTATTCTGCTTCAGTGTAATAGTGTGACATTTGAGAAAGCTGTGACATTTGGATCTGTGTCCAACAGAGGGAGGTGTTCAGAGACAGGGATTTGGTCCAAACTCTTTCTAAGTTGAAGGAATTCAGCCGAAGGGGGGTGTTGTGGGGGCACACACAAACGCAAGGGAGCAACACGTACTTTACAATTGCAATTCAATTCATTTAGCTGCTCTGTGAGAATTCCCGTGTGGAGTCACTGCCTGCTCAGGGACTCAGACCGACTCGGAAGATTTAGGATCAGACCAAGTGATGACTTGGTGGGAGGACTTTTAGATCAGACAGGTGACGATATTTTCTGTGTCAGAAAGGAATTACGATTATCTTAAAAATACCAAGCACTGTTTGGTTCATGCCACCTGATTGATGTGAAGACAAACTCAAGCAGAGGTCCAGTCTGGTAGGCAGTTTGGGTTCAGTTTGAAGTTACTCGGCTGTGCCTTCCTCACAGGCAGTCACTATGGCGATGGGAAAATATTGTGAGGTATAGGAATGATGGGAATATGACTCAGAGACTACAGAAAAAGGAACGTTCAAAAACATAACTCCCAGTGGGCACAGAGTACACTTTTCAAAAATAGGCACAAATCGAGGATGATAATCTGGTGCTGCTTTGCACCGCTGTGTTTATCGGGGAACATGATTAATAAATAACGAGCCATATTTTCAGCCCCTCTATTATCAAGGGGAAACAGGAGCTGGTGGCGAAGGAAACGGTGGTGCTCTGCCCTGCTCCTTCCAGCCCTACGTCTTTCCCCAGGGAACCGCTGTGCAGCTGGAGCTGGGTTTATCAGTAAGGGGCATATTTGGACAGACTCGGTCAAGTCGGCGTGTGACTTCCGAGGCCTTTCCAAGAGGGAAGGCTTCTCCTTTCGCTTGCAAAGCCACAGGGGCTTGTGGCAGCCTCTGTATGAAGTTGCCTTTCTCACTGAATTGAATTGGGATTTGGCCCAAATACAAAGGAAATAGCCCAAGGAAAGACCCATCCCAGAGGGAGACATCCCCTCAGAATATCACACCAACAAGAACTACCAGGTTAACCCAAACCTTTGCTCTGCCTGGCCCAGTAACAGACGGGCTCTAGTGTGCCACACAACAGGCTTGTCCTCAGGAGAATTTTCTCTCCAGCTTTGCTATTTAGTCCCAGAAAGCGTGAAGATTTATATACATATGTATTCCTTGGTAAAAATAAAATTCTGCCTCATGCAGCTGTTGAAGATTGCACGGCCTGTATTAGCACCCCTCATTCTCCAAACCCTTTATGCTTTTGGCCTCGGTAGTATTCTGACGTAGTGAGTTCTCCAAATTGATTATGTATTGTGCAAAGGCTTTTCTTTTAATCAAGTTTATGTTCTGCCTTTTACTTTGCTTAAGGTCTCTTTGTCCTTGAACTCTGAGAAGCACCAGATTAACTATATCTTTTTTTTTTTTTTTCTCTCTACATCCCTCTCAAGCTTCCCCTTCAATTTACTCAATTTCTTCAATCGTTTCTGCCCTGAAGGAGGTGAGAGCTTCCTTCCCTGTGGGTTTCTGGGACCTGGGGAGTTTGAGGGCTGTCCCCAAGCTTCCCCTCCTGACCTGCAAGCTGCTGTTTCTTCATGAGAAACTCAGTGAGCTGAAGCAGTCCCCTGCGCCCTTTGATCCTGCTCCCCCGAGCTTTGCTATGGGAGGTACAGCGGAGCCCTGAGGCATCAACATGATTATACTGCCTTCTTTTACCTTAAAAATACTGGCCACCAGTACTGTTGCTCAGCAACGTGAAACTGTGTATCACTGCTGGCTTCATTAAACTTTAAAAATATTTTTCCTTGCCAACTCAAATAAATAATTGACGATGATTTCAGTGCATATTTAGCACGTCCATTGGAATTCCAGTAAGTAGGTAAAACAGTTTTTCTATATCTAGAATTAAGAAGAAATACCTAATACTGGCTGTAAAATAAAATGAAGAGCTGAAAAATACTTGCTCTTACATAGCAGTTTGTAAATTGCTCAAAGAAGCTGTACCAAATAAATGTCAAAAGGCTGTAATTATTTCCTTACTGAACACGCTGCACCTTCTTTTTTGCAAAGATCATTAAATCTTATTGTATATTTTCCTACTAGAAAATACTACAACAACCAATCCTTTAACTTCTTTATTATACATGTATTTGCTAATATGGGCAATTGAAGGCATTAAATATGCATAAATAGAGAATAATAGATTTCAACATATATATTTTCTGGATGAGTAATAGTGCCCGGGGTTATTAAAAGGGAATGAGCTGTAAAACTCAAGTGTACTTTTTGTCAACTAATTGATAGATTGCTTGTTATTCACCTCTAGCATGGGTCCCAGCTAAAATAAATTGCTGCAATCCTTATCAGCAGATTCTTTTCTATTATCTGCGTGAAGTCCCAGTTTTATCTAATTGGTGGCATTACCAGAACATTTTTCTGCAAATATAGGAGCCTCTTGGTAAATGCAATTGCTAGTTTAATCCGTCAGAGGCACGTTTAGATGCCTATCTGCGAGCAGAACGGAGAGAACCTGAGCTAGGGAGCTCTGGAGATCTCCTATCTAAATGACTGCCAAAATAAACATGACTGGAGATAGAGGGATTAATCTTGTAATCCTTGCTTAAGCAAAATTCCTGCTATCTTCAGTGAGATTCTCATGGGGAACAGCTGTAGAAATTGGTCTAAATGAAGCAGAAATGGGAAAGGCCAAATTCTGCCTCTGGGTGTGTGTGTGACTTGTGTAAAACCTGAAGTGTGAAGCCCTGGGCCTGGGATAATAAATTCCCACCAATCTCTACAGTGCCAAGTCTTTACTGGGCATAAATACCAGGCACATCCATACCCCCATAGGGAAATATCTCTATCCAAGCTTCACTAAGAAGGGAAAAAAAATAAGTGCAAACTGAAACTAACATTCAGAAATAAAACGGGCATTTTATTAGAAAGTGTCTTAACCAATTCTAGGGGTTTTTGGAGCATTTGTCTTCACTGAACTCAAAGTTATTGCCCCCATTTTCCAGCTGGGATGGAAAACCAACATGCAAAGTTAAGTGATTTTCCACAGACCACACAGCAAGTGATTAGTATCATGGGGACAAATTAATCTTGGGTGTAAATCCATAAAGATTAATGGAGCTCTAACAGGGATTAATTTGGCCCATCATCTCTAAGGATAGCAAAACCAATTAGGTGATGTCATTAATCTTCTGGTTAGTACAGGACTGTTTCTTAAACAATGCTGAAAGAAAGGCAATAGAACAGGAATGACCAAAGGATCCACTAAAATAGATGAATTGGCTATTCCTTGGCAGAGGATTCACAGCGGGAGCCTTAAATTGTGACAGCAGCTCTGATGTGCCCTCAGGCTCCCATCTCAACTAAGATGCTCTACTTCAATCATTTATTTGAGGCTTGGAGAGTCAGCCTAGGTTTCAGCCACTGATTAGGTTTTAGTCTTTTCTTCTGTGAAGACTTCCATGAAACTGATTTGGAGTCAAATGTATTTATTACGGCCCTGGGATCTTCAAATCTTTGGAAAATACGAGGTGGTTAATGTCCTATGGAAAGTAGCACTTGAAAGATCCATAAATTTTAAAACTTCTACTTTTGATCTGGCAAAAAGTGTAATATCCTATTAGAAATAAGTCTATAGGAAGGAAGTATTGCAAAATCTGTATAATTGACATGTTCTGAGATTTGGAAAAAAAACATTTCCTTATTCATTGGTTGGGATGATACAAAATTTCCCATCTTAAATACTGAAGGTGTTCCTAATGCTTACAAAAGGACAAAACTGGCCCATGGCAGAAAATGATCTTTCTTCTGTTTGCCTCAGAAATTTTATTTTAAACAGCAGTTAAATTAGGATGAAAGTTTGTTGTTTTTTTTAGAGAGTAATGACCAGCTATAACAAATGCATACAAAGCAGAGATGTATGAACGAAAACCATGGCTTGCAGACCATGGCTGATGGAATTTATAAGAAAAGAACATCTGTGTCATTGGCAAGGACTAGTGTGAGGACGTTGAATAGGAGATAGAGAATTTGTGCCCAAAAGTTGTGTGCATTACCTAATAGGCCTGGTGAAATTGTTCCACTGGGATTTTGAAAGAAAAACTTGGCAACAGTGAGATCATTAAAGCCCTACTGCATGGAAGCACTCATTCAAAATGCAATAATATATAGTGAGGTTTTCTTTGTTATTAGGAGAAAAATTATTCTAGCTCTAATAGGGATCTTTCCATCAGTAGTTCTGCCTGAGTAAGAGTTTCATGGCTGAGATTTCATAATTGGTGAAATAGCTTAAAACTCCTTTCATGAGGATGTTCTTGGACAAATGAAAACTTCTTTCCTCATTTTATAGAACGTAGGAGTTCAAATGAGGTGACATGCTCAGGCTGATACTATGGCTCCATTCAGGAGGGAGGACGTCATGATGCTCCCTTGTCCTACAGGAGGGAAGCAAGGCTTTTTGGGGCAGGGCTTTCCAGCTTCCTCCCCACCCCAGTCCTCTGAGTACTTTTGAGGAATATAACAGCACAGTGTTGAGCCCATCTATGAACAAAGGATGCTAAAAAAAGACATGGAGTAAGAACCTAATCAGAATATGAAAGAAACTTGAATTCTGGCAGGGTGATTGAGTATAGAAGATGGAGCGGGATGGACATGTTCCTGAGTCAATGCCATGCTATGTCAGCACTTAGGAGTAGGTACTTCTAAATGCTCATGCTCGTAAGCCTAGAAATTGTGATGTAGAAATTTCATCGGCCAAAAATAGTAAATAAATGCACCAGGGAGTGTTCCTACATACTATCATCTATGTTTTAGAAGGGCAATGAAAACAACAGGAAATGTGCTTAAGAAAAAACTGTCAAATTAGGCCCATAATATATAAAAACATAAAAGAACATCCGTTTTAATATCGTCCTTTGACAGATGGATCTAAAGAAATATTCTGAAAAATGCCTGAACACAAGCTTATGTTTCCAGAAGGCCTTTCAGACTGGAAAATGAAAGTGTTTGTCTCTCACTGTTTCTGACAACCGTATTCAGTGATTATTAGAGGAAGAAATTATGAAAATATACTTTTTTCATAAGGGGCTATTAAAATCAACATTACAGTTTCTAGGCAAAAAGAAAATTCTGACTATAGCATTTCAGTAGACTAGCTAGTTTAACATTAGTTTTCCTTTTAAAAAACAGACCAGCTTTGTCATTAGTGATTAGGGCAAATGGGTAGTGGCCACGACACTGTTTATCCAGCCTTTCTAATGTGCAATATGCCTGCAGCACAGTGCTGTGAGTGCAAAGCTATGAAAAACCAAGCAGTACATGTAAAACTGTGCAAAACCTATGCAAAACGAGTGCAGTAAATGGAAATCAGTTCCTGCTTTCAGCTCTGATATGACATGGATAGGAGCTGGGTGCAGGTACCTTATCTGATCTTCTGCAGCTATTGTTTGTTGTAGAAACAATACAGCAAGAAACACAGCATCACAGATACTAGCTCCATGCAAATAAATTTATATTAGCAATGGTATTTAGTGCTGAGGGGAAAAAAAATAATAAATCCTTTAGTGCTGTAGTTAATACCACAGTAAAAATACCTGACATTCAAATACAAGTTATTTCATAAAAACTAACTCCCTACAAACAATTGCAGCCTAAGTTCATATAGCCTAGTTCATATTTCTTTGTTTCCCTATTTAAAACACATGTGTCAGAAATAATTTATGAGGGATGACATATGCATATTCAGAGTGATTACTGCTTCACAAGTCCAGCTGCAGTAAAGCTGAAAAATCTTGGAGAATAACAGTAAGAAAAGTAGTGATGGCAACAGCTTCTGGGCGCTGTGGAGCACGATGAAACCCAGACTTTGTCCTGTAAACACTGTATTAACTGCTGATCATCTGATTGGTACAGTGACTGCTGATTTTCTTATCAATTAGCTCTGGTTCTGTTTTAAGAAGGGAGTAACAGGCATCCCAAAATGCATGTATTTATGGAAAACCTTTTATGTTCTAGTTTGGATATATTTGATGCTATTCAGAGGTATACTGGGTTCTTTTTTTCCAGACTGCAAACACAATAATGGAAACATTTATTCATTGGATTGCAGACACATTTAGTGCTATATATGGATTGTGGACACAAGTGAAAAAGTTGGCTTCCATCACCGGAGATATGTCATCTTACACTCAGAGTAAGAGAACAGACTCCGTGTAACTATCTGAAATCTTCATGGTCATTTTCACATTTCCATTTTACTTCATATTTACACCAAATTAGCAGCAAATTAACTCCTCACCATGTCCTTGCTAAGAAGCAAGAGCCCCAGCTGTGGTGGCAGCTTGCCCTCTTCAGAGGCACCAACTCAATCACTTGCTACCATCTCACAATATTCAGTAACACCCTGAGGAATGTAAAAAAACCTTCATTTCTACCAGCAAGCATCCCTTAAAATGTTTTGGAAGATGATACTGATCGGAAGCAGATGGTACAGGTGCCATCTCCCCATGAAAAGTACCACCTCATGCCCCATTTTGGAGGGAACAGAGGTGCAGCACTGCATGTCCAAGGGGACTAAAAGGGCCCCTCTCACAGAAAACAGAATAATGGTGCCCCAGCAAGTCAAGCCAGACATAGTCCCCTTGCTCCGAGCACGCTGCTGTGCTAAAAGGCTTAAATAGGAAGGCAAGACAGACTGAGGTAGGTCCCACAGAATCAGTGGTCCTGAGAGCACAAGCAGCTGGTTAATCTGATTAAAGGAGATGGAAAAACATCTTGAGGATGACATGGCCAGGGGGAGAAGATCAGTGTGCAGTAAAAGCTGGAGAAGTGCCCGGGTGCACGCACAGCTCAGTGTCAATACCAGAACATGTGCACTATGATTGCTCCCTGCACAGCTTCATGGTACCCACCAAAAGCCACCGTTCCCACCTCCCCCAGGTTCCCAGCACTCTGGAAGTTCCCTTCCCACACATGCTGGGCAATGTTTGGTCAAAAGCAGTATCGTTTATCCACATCTAGCTATCTTATCTCTACATTTTGAACAAAGACAAGCCCATGAGGAAGGATTCCTCACTCAATCTGTTATAGCCTGTGGGCAAAATATGACCTAGGATCTTCTCAAAGATTTCTGTTAGAAAGGAAAAATATCTGCTCTTCCATAAGACCTGGCACTCAACCTCCCAGATGGAAAGTTTCAGACAGCTTCAGAGATCTCACTGGACTTCTGTCTCTCAGTAACTCCTGGATGTCTGACACAGCCCTACGCCTGCCTCGTGCCAGGATGAGGTGCCTTGGCTCCTTAATGGATCTCCTCCATCAGCAGCATGCACGAGCCTATTCCACGACAGCAAGCCTAACCCTTTTGTAAAGCTGTTTCTGAACAAAGCAGCCGGCTCCAAAAGCACCTTTCTACCTGGGCTGTCTCGGCTGCTCACCGTTAACGAGGCACAAGCTACGTAATACAGCGATGGGGCTCTCAGAAGGGCTTTTGAACCTGTTCTGGCTGTGCAGAGCCCAGGACTGATAGGTGCATAACTCAGAGAAAGCCTTTTGGTGCCGCGATGCCAATTTCTGGACTCGGGCCCCTTTGTGGGATGGAGCACTGTGAAGGGAAGGGCTGCTGAGGGCATTGGCATCCTACAGCAATCGCTGACGACATCTGCATCCCACAGTCACCACCACGTGCAAACAGCAGTCCCTGTTTATGTATACAGGATATATACAGGATGTATATAAATTCAGGAGAACTGGTATTTCTGGGGCTAGGGAGATATGCAACACGTTCATCTCTTTTAAATCTGGTTTTGGGGTATGCTGCCGAGCTGTACGATGCAGGGGAAAAGACAACACAGCTATTTAATCTACATAGATTAGCCTCTGCATGGGTTCCAATCCTGGATTTTCTTGGCTAGATCTCAGGATGGGGATTACTTTTGTTACCTAATGAGTAACATAAAAAGATCTACAAGTCTCCTACTTAGGAAAAGGAAATATACTTAAAAGCAGTTGTTTTGATTGCTTATCTTGTTTTTTTCCTTACTGACTGAAAGTACAGTTATGTATAATCTCAAGCTAGTAAGCAACAAATCCTTTCTCATTAAAGAAACTTAAACCATTAATGGCATTATAGCTTGCTTCAGATTTGTAGGCCTTTTTTTACTGCCACTTGTTTACTTTCCAGAATGTACTGAAGGAAAAGGAAAGCTATTTTCTGCTCTCAACTCACACTAAACATTTACCACGAACAGATAATACTTAAAATTAGAGAAGTCTATGAGGTCTTCAGAGCTCAGCACTGACCCAGAATGATTTTTCTTACTGTAGTATGGCATTTAAAATCAGGCAATACAGAAACAGATGCTATCTTACCGTTTCATATCCAGACTACAGAAAACACCAGTGCAGCAACCCTGTCTACTTACTGCTTAGCCCTGAGCCACCACCACATTTAGAGAAAATTAATTACTTTGCAGACGGAGTTAAAATCCCAACTGTTATAAAACGCACGACAATCCTCATGTCAACGGCAATGTGGAATTAAGTAATGGAAGAAAGGAGTGACCTGCACAGAACTCTGGTGCTCCGCTGTGGTCTGCCTGGGACGGTTCCTCGGGGATGGACTTCATGTTCCTCAGCTGTGCCCCCGGAGCAGCTGGTGGGCTATGTCCCGGGCTCAAAGGGCTCTGCATGAGAGGCAGCTGGGTGCCTTGTCTTCTTTTTATTTATGTGAAGGTTGCAATGGCAGCAGACAGCAATGCATAGACACTAAATTAATTAAGCTGTTTTTAAGCCACAGCATTAAGGTGATGTCATAAGAACCCGCTTAGGATAGCAAGGTCACTGGAAAGGGAGAGTACACTTCCTGCAAGAAAAGAATTTGTAATTTGAAGGGCTTGTGTTGGATGCCTTGTGTGGGCTTGTCAAACTGCTTGTTTTTCACACCTGGCACCACCTGGAGAAGTGCCTTTTCTGTCCATCAAAATATCCAAGATCGTCTCTGATTTAAGCAGGAGAAAATCTGCTACACCTGCCCTAGCTGTGAGCAACACATATTATATACTCAGAAATGCATAAATTAGATATATTTGGAAACACACAGAACTGGGAAAATGTTTTGATGCAAGATAACACAGTTCATATAATTTATGCCAGACTGAATTTGTGTTTGCCTACAAGTAAGCTCAGAGAGGCATGGGTTGGTGACCAGAAATCTGTTCCATGTTCAACTTGCATTGATGTGGTGTCACATTGATAGCTCATGCTCTACAACTGAGCCTGAGATTTTTTTCCTCTATTTCCTAAGAAACTAGTTTAATAAAAATGCAGAACAGCAACAATTGGGTTTAAGTTTCTTCATAGCCTTACACACACACACAAAATTCAGGAGACTCTAACAGAAGAAATAAAGCAGATGCTGATGCATTGCAAGCTCTTAATGATGCTATTGCTTCATCGTGAAATATTTCTACCAGGAAATGTTGAGCATCTGAACTGCAGCCATAATCCTCTCACACAGAAGCCTTTTCTACAGCTCGTAGAGAGTAAGTACAAGCCTGTGTCTTCAGCGTTAATGGAATCAGCTGAAGTGAGTAATGCTTTGTGTATCCTAAGGCTGTGATCCTATAAACGTGGTAAAAAGATGGCACTGTTGTTTTTTCTAAGCAGTCAGTCCCACATGAGGTGAAGTGAGTCAGAGCATTGGAGATGGATGGGCAGCTCTCAGAAAGGAGCTTTTGTTCCTCGTCTCCAGTCTCTAACAGTCACAGGGAAATCGTCTCTACCATCTACCTATTAGCATCAGCATCACTAGGGCTGTTTGTGTGAGAAGCACTTATGAATATAAGCAAAGGTCACACAAGGAGACTCTTAAATCAGGGTCTTTTTTTTTTTTTTTTTTACCAAGCTTAAAATGACCACACTGGTGACCCACCACTGCCTCCCATAAGGAAAAGCCAGAGGACTGCTAGGGACACAGATGGGGATCAATTTGTCACTGAGAGCTTTACAGTAACAACTATTTATCCTCGTCCGCAGTATTCACACAAACAACTGAAGAGAAGCAGTTCTATTCACTCCGTGGCGGTCTCCTACCCTCTCTTTCCCTGATAGCTGTTACTTGTAATTGCAGCAAGAATAATATCCTGAGGGCTTTATGCTGAGCTGCTGGATTTGAACATCAGCCTCTCAATTTACAGCCTCCGTATCCCCCACCCCCACGTGAGCACACACGCCTTCTGCCATCCAATAAACCTTTAGGAAACAAGCTTAGACCCGCGTAGATTTTACCACCAATTTCATACGAGGAATTGAATGCAAAAATCCACCCCGGTAATCAGGCAAACCCGGGAGGCAGATGAAATAGCTGTGCTCGCTCTGGATGCCACGGGGCACGTTTTGTCCTGATCCGTGCGTGATCCAGCAGCGCCGCAGGCAGCGAGCTGTGAATCCGGGCTCTGAATCCCGGCAGCGCCTGCCAAAGAGCGGATGCGCCCTCGTAAGCGTTCCTTCTTGGAGCATCCCAGGGTTTCTGAGAGCTCGGAGGTGGTGTGCTGGCCCTGCTTCAACCGTTCAAAGTGAATAGTCATCAAAGTAATAGAGAAAATCGTTAAGTGCTGTCAACGGAGACATCTTTGCTTTTTTTTTTGTAGAGGCGTTAATGGGATGCTCTGCCACAAATCATAAGAGGTTTGCAGTCCGTTACTTCCAAATGGTGAATATAATGATAAAAACAAATATTGTGTTACCCACCGGTTTCCGTATTGGGCTAAATTATCGGATTAAATCATGATCTCCAGAGCTGAAGTCAAAGGATTTTGCCCAGAGCAACAATTAGGATATCAGAAGATGTGACTGATCTCCCTGCTCCTCACCGGGGAGCTGAGGGGAAGCATGGCAGCAGGGGGGTGGTAGCACAAAGGGTGCCTGAGCACCCCCATTTTACCCATCATGTGAGGACCTGTGTTGGGAGAATGAACTACTTCTACATGGACACACACACACACATACATATATACACATAGATATAGGTATAGATAGATGATAGATATAGATATAGATATAGATATAGATATAGATAGATATAGATATGTCTGTAGGACCTGCTTTTGCCCAGCCAAACCAAGATGAGCCCTGCCCATCCGTTCAAGGAAGCCCAGCTTTGTTCCATACAGATTTTCAGTGGCTCCTATGTAATGCTTCACAGTTTTCTCAAGGTAAAAGGCACAAGAAACGTAGACACTGCAGCTAAAAATAGCCAGTTATGTCCTCGATGATTCATTTGTTGGTGGGGAGTACCCATAAGTGCCTCTATCTAAACAGTCTGTTCTCTGGCTCAGTATCTCCCGTGCCAGCTTGTATACATCTCTCCAGTCTTGCTCAGTCTGTTTTCCTATGGGCTATATCTCCTCTAGCTAGATATATTAGGACAGTCTATTTATCTCCCTCCATGGCAGCAAAACCCGAGCATGACTTCCTCCCACTCTAGGAATTTCATAAATAAATCACTGTCTATTATTTCCCTGGGACCATGCAGCCTTACAAAAACAAAACAAAACAAAACAAAAAATATCAACAAAAAAACCCCACCAACAAACAAAACCAAGGAATCATCCCTTTCTCAGGTTAGATAAGTTGGAACAATGACAGAAACAGGAATATGCCATTAAACTTCAGTGGCAGACCTCTTTGCATTCCCCTGATTTATGTAAGTAATAAATAATTGTGCTGAATGACTTCTTGAGGTACAGCTAATTCTGTGAGAGAAAGAAGGCTTCCTGTGATTTAACTCCCCATCCCCCAAACAAGTACTCTCAGGGTGATGACCAGGACTTAAATCACAGCCCTGTAAATTGCTGCGGATTGGGAGAAAATGAAATTGGGCCCTTTGGTGACATCCTTTTAGTGCAAGTGAGTGTTTATGAATGTATAATTGAGCTCATTGATAGGCATTTTGAAGCTGAAATGGGCTCTGTTTGGAGCTGTTGGATTTTTTTATTACTTGTTACATTATCACCGTATTTCTGGAACTATGGTTTTTGTAAGCCAGCTCCACCCAGCACTAACAACCTTAGGAAGAATGAGGGGAAAAGAGGCTGCACTATGGGCTTCTTCATGTCTGCCCCAACGCAAAGGGCAGGTGAATCAGAGGTGGTTTAGTTGAGAGAGCAGGGCAACAAGTCTGCACTGATGTTACTGACCTGAGGGCCAAACACAGAGGAGCCTAAACTTGCTTCTCCTCCAGAGCATCCCTCCAGCTGCTCACAGCTGAGCCAGGTCTTTCCTGGGATTGAAACCATCACTCGCTACTTGGTGTGTCCATGAATGCTGGCTCCAGAGGGAATGAATCTGGTACGCTGTGGTTAATGTCTATGTACTCCTTTTTTTCTTCTATTGGGATGCCATATTTGACATATTTTATGTTTTGGTGCAGGGATTCACTCCTAACTAATAAAAGATGGCTGGTTTAATTTTTTTGCTACTAAGGGTCATTTTGTGATGTATTTAACTTGAAGTGGGATAACTGGGCAATAATAAATGAAAGCTTTGAGTAGTGATACTTAGTTACTGAATATTTAATCTCTCAGTTTAGACAAGGCATGTAACCAGATTTTAATGGCAATATTTAAATTTTTTGGGGAAAAAAAATAGTATTTTATTGATACATTCACTGATATTATTTGGCAGTCAGCTTTCTCATTTTTCTCTGTAGACACAATCTGTCTTTGTTATGGAATGTCGTTACCACTGACGAAGGTAATGATTTCTTTAGCCAGTCTACACATAATTCTATGTGTCCTTATTGGAGCACAACAAGAGATACCAGCATATTTGTCTTTCCATTTGTAAAAGTTCCCCCAAACACTTTCCCTTCCAACAGCACGTGCCTGGTCCATGCTGTACATGCTTAGACTACACACATCACGTTAGCGAGGCAACATCGACCAACTTGTGATTTATCCCTGTTTTCCCTCAAGAGCCGGGCAGGCACAGTTCCACGTTCGAAGAGGAGAGCTGCTGGCTCCCAGCAGCCAAAAAGCACAGCAAGACTCACGTGCTGTGGCTCCCTCTGAATGAGTAAGCAGCCGAAAATAATACCGCTTACATTTTCTTTGGCAATAGGGGTTATAGACAATATTTATCCTCCTTTTCAAATTTTCTGTGAACCAGCTAGTGCAAGATCAAGGCTAACATAACTGGGATACAGACTGCAGTTTGTGGTGCTGTAGTTTGCAGGGCTTCATCTCCGACAGACCAGTTTGAACTACTGATAAATTCATCAATGGGATACTCTGCTCTCTTCTGCCCAGCAGTGGATTTTGCAGCTTGTCTTTCTCTTTTCGTGTAATCTGATCCTAACTTGGTCCCACTCTCAATGCTCCTCACTATCAGGCAAGGCATTAATCTCTAGACTGTGTCCTAAATCCATTCCTGGAAAGGCAATGGAAGTAGGTACCAACAATATTTTTAAGTTCAACCAGTACATGCCATAGAGATTGCATTTGTGCAAGACACAACAGGACAAAGATACCTTTTACAGTTGATGACGTTTGGATCAAACAATTTAAAAGAAAAATAATAGATGAGATCTTGAGATTTTAGGAACCTAAGTTCAGTCCTAACAATAAGTTCAAGGCGAGCTCCCCCAAACCAATGGAAAGATTTGAACAGAGAAGGAGGCAGACTCAGCGTGGGTGAGTATTTCCAGATGGGACTGTAAACTACCTCCAGGCATCTTGCAATAGCTAATTTCTGCTTCTAGCAATGACACATAGCACTATTTAATGGCCTTCGGGGCTTCGTGCTTATTCAGTGGTAAGCACTAGGAGTACCTCTCCTGCAAGAGACACCCTGGGATTGATTTCCAAGTGGGGGAGTAGCAGACTGTCCCACGGGAGGGCATTAGGAGGAAAGGGCATCAGCTGGGAAGAGAAACAGAGACCCAAGCAACTCCAATAGAAAAGAACAGGACTAGAAAATGTCTCTGAATTTGGCCTTTAAATCTAGATTATTAACAGCAGCAGAATGGGTCTCCTTTAAGCAGGGACCTTCATTGTGAAATTCCCCAAAATGAACTCTCTAAACTCTGATCTCTGAAGCTCATGTAAGAGTTTTGACATTTACAGTAAATGAAAAATCATTTTTCTGATTGCTGCTCCAGATGTCTGTCACTTCTGCAGTAAGCTCTTTGCAAACAGAGAAGACAATGATTGGATGCATTTTTATATAATTGTTAAGTGAATAAGTGAGTTCCTGGGCACCTATATTTCCTCCCTTTCTAGAAAAAGAAAAAAAACTCTAGCAGCCTTGTAAAAGTTGGACTTTTTTCCAGCTGTCCTCAAGGACAGACAGTGCAGGGTAGCACACAGGGCAGAAGGAGCAGCAACGCCTAGCACGGCTGACAAGCCAAGTAGGGCTGGATCTTGGCTGAGGACCAGCAGTCCTTCCCCTGCACAGCCACACGGCACCGCTAGGAAAAAGCTCAAGGTCTGTCGTGGAGGGTCTAGTACTGATTTCCACACTGCTTCCTAAATGCTTCTCCACACCGTCTGGTCACAGCCTCCCAGCCCAGTTAGTTAGGATGCCCTTTGCTAGAGGATGGGAATCCTCTCAGGAAGCTGTGGGATAAGCACCAGCGCTTATCTGCTCAGCGATGTCAGGACTCGGGCATTCATGGATATGAGTTGGGCTGAAAGGTCTGAGCTGGCACATATATTGGAGCTCCAGCCCCCAGGATAGGATTTGAGACTCAGGTACCCAAACCTTTGCTCCTTCCTGGGAACCCGAGCTCTCTGTGGCCCTGGAGTGGTTTAGCAGCCTGTGATTCACTCATGAACCAAGAAAGACCTCAGAGGCTAAATTCCAGCCATCCCGTGAGATCCAGGTGGGACATGGGCCAGCCGGGCCACCTGGTGCAAGGTCTAAGTATCTCTAAAAAGGGGCCTCTGTCCTTATTCAGGGGAACATTTCTTTCATTTGACATATTTTATAATCGAGTAAGGGCTCAAAAAACCCCAAACAATACCAAAAATAAGGATTGGATTCATTCACTATTAATCCTATTCATTAATAGTATTTCTACAGTAGCATTTGCATGCGTGAAACCTCACCACAAATGAAAATACATCCCTCCTCCACATATCTTACAAGTTCATTTATATGCAACGTGGCTTGTCAAGAGATGGCAAACAAAAGACCTGGGAGGAAGAGGATTTGCTCTGAATAAGCCGATAGCTACAAATGATTCTGAATCATATCGGAATTAAGTGACTTAGTGCCACTAATGCCACTGGCACTGCTGCTAGCCTTGACACTGGTGAGGGACTTAATCTAAGAGGCTCTTTTGATTTCTCAGAGGCTCCTAATGGTTAATTTTCTATTCCTTTTCCCTTTTTTTTTTATTCCTCCTCCTTTAGAACTTGTCAGACAGAAAGGCTGATGTGTGAAAGGATCTAATCTAGGCTATGCTTAGGTTATGACAGGCAGGAGATGGAGGAACAAAAGAGGACCAGGACAGAAAAAATATCTTGCAGTTTGGTTGATCCACTAATATTTGCTAATTGCAATAAATATGATACAGCACAGATGCTTCTAATGAGCTTATATAAAGCATTTTAATGGGACGCTGTCAAATTAAACATTACGTTTAAAAATATAAATATCCTTAATAATTCCAGATAAAAACAGAATGAAGTTTGAATACCCAATTAATATTCCCCTTTTGCACCGGAGTCTGAACTGTATTTCACACACCTCATCTGCCAAAACTGGATGGCACCTCTGGGGCTTGGAGAAGGGTTCCCCCCAAGGATGGCAGCTCTGGGGCTTGGAGGAGGGATTCCCCCCAAGGATGGCAGCTCTGGGGCTTG
>JAHREE010000118.1:5680178-5693617 GCA_033628505.1 Tringa tobata
GGCAGAGACACCACTTACTTAGGATCTCTTGAGAATGACATACGCAGTTGAAGAGAGAAAATTTTAAATAAGTATTTGCCTAAGGTACCATATAAGAAAGGAAAGGGTGGTCCTAAGTCTTTGGACACTTGCAGCAGTGTCCTTCAGGGCACAAGCCCTTCACACAAAAGAGCTCTACCATGCAGCAAGAAGAAATCAGTCTTCCCAACCCACCTGACTGTGAAGTAAATGGGATTTTTTGATCACATTGTGTCCACAGCAGTCAGCAAGTAACCCACACAGTGAAGGTGTAGAGAAGAAATCTCTCCTCCTTGTCTAAATTTAGCATAAGGCCTTGGAAATACAGAGAAGGCAGCCAAGCATCAGCAGCAGCCAGAGCATTTAGACAAGGAAGATAACTCAGTTCTGCTAAGCAGCTTTGGGGAAATAATGGAAGCATAAATAAGAATCTAATAACCTTCTACTGAACTAAAGTTAACTTCTAGCTCCAGGCAGAAACCTAGGGCCATCCCTGACCATAAAGCGAGCTCAGTGAAGAATTAGCCTTCCTGCTGATTACTTGCACCTTTTGTAGATGTCTGATACCTGATCAACACACAGAAATCCGAGCACGTAAGGATCTCCATGGGCTCATTAGACGCTTTCAACTGCTGAAAGGAGAGTTCTAGAGATCTGTTGAAAGGAGAGACTCATTGCTAGTAATTAATGAGTGATTTGGCACAGAGGAACAAGACCAAGCCTGGAGAACCCATACGAGGGGGTGCCTGCCCAGCTGCATTCGCTCCTTGTCATTCTCCAGGCAGCCGACTTATAAACAGGCTGGCCTGTGGCAAGGCAGCACATCGAGTAGTGGAAAGTAAATTTGATCTCCCTGGGCTGGCTCCTCACTCCAAACAACTCCCTTCGAGTTCATTCCCGAGAAGGCAGGCGCTCCTGGTGGCTGAGACACAGCTGTTTGGGGCCGTGCTGGGATGGACTCATGCCACAGCCTTGTCTTGCCCTTTGCGCCAACTCATTAAATTGTTCAGTTGCCTCCAGTTCTCCTCTCTCCTTGAAGGCAGCTTAATTAATGAGGCAGATTGTCAATTGAGCAATCGCCTCGGAATAAGGAAGTCTTCAAAGATTTGGCACCGTTATCTGGGATAACCCAGCTGCTGGACTTCATTAGGAAAAGGAAGCAAATGCTAAACGTGCACTCAACTTTGAAGCACATTTCTATGGGACAAAGTAAAAACAGTTTAGAAAAACTGAGTATTTTCTAAGCCTGTATCTCTCCCTTGGAAAAAGGGAGATGTTTGGCTCCTGGCTACTCCTGGTTACCATGGTGTCTCACAGCCACGGAGTAGCAAGTTTTCTCATGTACCTTGAGGTGCTCCTCTGCCTCCTCTCCCCTGTAGGGACACCGACCTCGGGACCAAGCGATGTGGCATGGGAGGACATGTGCTGCTCCAGGAACTGCCTCTGTCCTGCTGAGGTCCTGATGGCAGTATGAAGCAGGGAGATGCTCACATTCAGGGTCTGATTGTCCTTCTGGATTCCCAGAGGCCAAAACCATGCTGAAGCCTCACGGGCGTGGGTTATGTTTGGATTGATCTGAGCAGTGAGGTTCCTACAGCAGGGAGGAGAGACTTATCATGCTTTGACAAAAATGTGTCATCTGGCCACTTTTCCATGGAAGGCTCCTTCCAGTGTAGCGGGAGAAGAGTGAAGACCTCTTTTCTTACTCCCCCCGCTTTATAGGACATCAGAGTAGGCAGGGAGTAGGAAAGGACTGCAAAAAGATTCTCCAGCTACTTTGTGTGTGGGGAGGCTCCCCACAGATCTGAAGAAACCAAATAATTGTAGGAGAGGAGTTTGCTGAGAAAACAAACACTCCTCCTGTGAAAAGCTGTGAGCAGATTGAATGCTTTCCCTGGAGTTTTCCAATTTTTTCATTAAGTGACTCAAAATGAAAACATGCAAAAATGTGGTCGGTGTTTAAAAAGACAGCTTTTGTTAGAGAAATATTATTCTCCAGCCTACACATGTGAGCCTCAGCCTGCTATATCTGTTCCAGACACTGCACATTCTCTTGTACTTTCCCGTATGATGTTTCTCCCTATGCCTTAGATGTTTAAATACCTGACCAAAACATCTTTGAAAAAAAAAACTTCATTCTCCAGCGACATAAGAGTGCCCATATGCTGCTGACTGGGGGAAAACAGGCATAGACTTTTTGACAACCCCAAAAAACTCATGACCCAAGAAACCTGGCTTTAGAACAAAATAAATTAAAACAAATCTTATGAGGGCCACGATAAGCATCAAAGGGTTGGCCGCACTAAGAGGAATCAAACAGTTTAGGTGAAATTTCCCAGAGAAATTGCTTCCATTTCATCAATGCACTGTCTGTTTTCAAACAGTCATGCCTGAATATACCATTTGGAATTTATGATAGATGCAGGAAATAATAGTTTCCTTCTCAAAGGAAGCCACGTGCTGTCCATATGCCTGCCACACCAATGAATTGCAATCTCATGCCTAAGTCAGATGGGTGTGAGAAGGCCAGCTGATGGTTTGTAGCAACAGGATGAACCTGGGAGCCTCTCATCTGGGGTAGAAAAGCTGTAGAAAATGACAGATTTAGTGTCCCAGGGACAAGCTGCCTGTACCAGAGTGCTCGTGTGTGAGGCTATTGACACTGCAGAGTGTCTCCAAACAATTGGTTAAGTATCAAATTGTTATACCATGTACACTTATTGCTAGAGGTCTAGTTATGAGGTGTCAGAGTGTTTTGTATTTTATGACATATGGTGTTTCCAATTGGCTGTTTATCAGAACATCACAGCTTCACCTGCTGGAGATATTGAACATGGTAAAGAATGCAATTCCGGGAAGATCAAGGATGATTTCAGGCTAAGTCAGCTTGAAAAGTATTACTGGGAGCTGGATTACATCTGTGCCTCAGCTGCAAAGCAGCTTTCAAAGGGAAAAGAGTTGGTCCACAGAGCAACTGTGGAAACCAAGCTTGCCACAAACAGTCTCTGATGGCACGTTCCTCATCTCCTCGTCCCGGACTGGAGACCGCAGATCTGATTTACAGACATTCCCGGGGCTCACAGCTGCCAATGAAACTTGAACATAAGAAACACGGTGCTGTGCTGGGTGCTCTGAAAGAAGAGCTCCTCAGCATCTCTGATTAGACACCCAGATCAGTGGGAACTGGTTTTGGCTTAATCTTGATGTGCCTCAGTCTCTCATACATAAACTCTGAATAATACCACACACGCAGCTGTGACTTACTGCTCAGTCATATTTAGGAATGTTTCGGTAGGGGAAATACAAAACATTCACTGAGTTTTAATTAGGTACAAATATAAATACGTTTCTCTGAGCAATCATGTTGGGATGAAGTATGACTAATGCATGGTGCTTCCCACGCACCACGAGAGTGCTTGCTGGTGAGGTCTCACCCAGCAAACCTCCCCAGCCACACAGCACAGGCATCAGGCTGACTGTCTTAAGATGAAGAACCGAGCTGGCCCAGCCACAGCCTGTACCTACAGGTCAGGTGGGTAAAGGTATTCCTGAGATTCTAGGAGTCGTGATCCAAGTTCATTAGAGTGAATGGAAAGGCTCCTCTTGACCCCAAGGGGTCTGGGTCAGGCTCTTCCTTCCCCCAGAGAATGGGAGATGCACAGATTATATGTTTAACCTGAAGTTAGGTCCTTCTTAATCCCTGTGATATGATCAAGCACAACCTGAGACCCTCATCTTGCTGCCACCTTTGCATATTTTTGAGTATCTGTGGGAAAAACTAAGATGTTCAGGTGTTGCACACAGGTCTTTTTTTGTGTGCTTTCACCTCTTCATTGCATCAGGGAGGCCTCTTTAGGCAAGTTGACTAGCTACAGGAGTTTTCACCAAACCCTGGCTTCAGGTTGGAGACCCCTTGCCTGGGTAACTGGCTGCCTGCTGGGCTTTGACATGCTTCTAGGACACATGGAGCTGCTGAAGTGCAGAGTCATTCTCTCATCAGAGCATCTGGGGAGAAGCAGGAACAACCATGAGCATCCTAGTGAACTGGGAGAGCTGCTACTCACACAAATATGCCCCATCCAACAGCCCTTGGGGCTCCTCTCCCACCGCTGGTAGCGGCAGCAAGGATTTTACCATGGTAGTTTTATGGGTTTCTGGGAAGTGTTCCGGGTGTGCTGTGTGATTGAAGGACACTGGCAAAGCCATAGTGTATCCTGCAGCTCCACAAAGAGCACACCACAAAGGATAGGAGTGCATGCGTGCTGTTTGGGCAGCCAGTAAGTATATTTATCTGCAAAATAGGTGAAAACCACGTGAAATGCCAAGTTTGGCGAGTAGTGACTAGGGATATATGAGGGGATTTTGGAAATAAACTTTTCAACCTCTCTCCAAACTCATGTTTCATGCCCCAACACTGGCTGGTGTGGCTGAGATCCTTTGCTCTCCCAAGGGACACTGAAGTGGTAGGAGCATGAGCCATGCAAAAAATGCTGAGAACAGTGATGGGGTGCTGGGGGGTTCCTGCCCAGGTGATGGGAAGGACCTGTCTGAGATGAATGAGCCCTCGGTACCTCCCTGAAATGCTCCCTGTTATCTGTGATGGAGACAGTACTGTATGTTCCTAAATCTTCTTGGAGTTTGTTGTGACTCCTCAAGGGCCACAGCCAATTTACTGAGTCCAGTTTGGAGTCATCTGAGCGAGAGCTTGCAAAGACAGGCTTTTCTTCCAAAAGCAATTTCTGTGATTGACAGACTGAGTGTGGAACCAAAGTTCTGCTCTGACCAGTCCCCACGTGTCCCGCTGACTCAACGGTGACTTCAGTTGCTCCGTGAAACCCAGGACTCCTTCGGGGAACTGATCCTGGCCACTATCAGCAGGTCCATGCCCAGCCCTTGGCATTTGTCAGGAGCCCATTCCAACACCCTGAGTTCCTCTCCCACGTGGAAGAAAGCATTTGGGGGATCTCTCCAGTCTTTTAGGTGAGTTTCTAGGCTTGAGATCTAAGGGAATCCTGAATGCTGGGAATTTAACTGTGGAAACCATGAGTGTGTGGTGAGGGAGCTGATCATAAACAGCAAGGAAAGAAATGGCAGGGGCAGAGAAGCAACTGAATACATAGATGAGAGACTGGGCACCCACCAGGTTGGTGGGAGGGCAAACTGGGCGTTTAGTTTGGAGTCTGAATGGCAAAATAAAGGAAGGGTACCCCACCCTCCAAATTACTGCCTGTAAAACAGGTCTGTAGCAAGAGAGGGCTCCAGACAGCAAGAAACAAATGTTAAATGCAATTATGGCTTCTAAATGCCGATGGCTTAACACAGACTATGTTGGAAATGCTGCAGATGTTGTGAGGCATGAAGGAGAGGAGGAGAAAAAACACATCAGTTGTTTTTTGCGTGCCTTAAGTTACTGTAAACATCACGGAATAAGACTGTTCAGAAATGTGCTGTACAGTCTGTGCAAGTGCTCACAGACCCTGGGACAAACTACAGCTTCCAAATATTTCTATAGATAAGCAAAATCGTCCTGCAGAGGATGAGGGGGGGGCAAGAGGATGAGCACTTGGGAACTATGTAGCATCTTCTGTATTTCCTTAACTAGACCCTTAGCCAGCATCCCAGCTGGAAACTTTCATGCCAACTTCAACGATCCATAATGACTGGATGAAAGAGCTCTCCTTGTTCAGTACTCCTCTTCAGAAAAAAAAAAAAAAAAAAGAGAAGAAATCCTCTCTTATGCTCCCAGGTATGATTTCAGTACATTTCTGCAAACTTAAATTTCCGAAAATGGGTGTTAATGTCTCTGCTAGCTCAAATATTCCCGACTTGGAGCCACAGCAATCTATAGCACACACAATCACATTTTGCTTTAGAAAGGCAGGGGCAGGTCCTGCCTGCCAGCCAAATATTTAACCTAGTCCACAGAAGAGCACCTCACCTGCTACACTTCAAATGCAGAGGCTGAAGATGCAGCCCAGCCCCATGCCTTTGCTCAGGACACTCCTGGAACATAGTCAGCTCCCACCTAGCTGCTGCCGAGCCCCAGGGACAGGACACCCATGTCCTGCTGTTCCCGCGCTGCCTGCAGTAAATCTCCAAAATGAAGGGTGTGGGCTCTCACAGGACACACACCGCTCAATGCCACCCACCCCGGCCCACCCAAATCGCCCGTTGTCCCTGGCCATGCTGCTGCAGCCAGCACAGGAGCCAGGGAAGGAGCAGCTGGCTGGGCTGCCAAGACTCCTGAGCAAAGCGTTGGAGGAAAAAAGGGAGTTGACAGCAGAGTTTGTCCTTTTCCTATTTCCAGAAGTTGCAAACTCTGAACCTAGTTTTAAGAAATAACTTTATGAGTAGCAGGTGGGGCTTGTACTACATGAGAACAGGTTGCCCAAAGAAGTTGTGGATGACCCATCCCTGGAGGTGTTCAAGGCCAGGCTGGATGGGGCTTTGAGCAACCTGGTCTGGTGGGAGGTGTCCCTGCCCATGGCAGGGGGTTGGAACTCAATGATCTTTAAGGTCCCTTCCAACCCAAACCATTCTATGATTCTATTGTGCTGCGCACAGATTCACTGTGTTTGGCTGAGCACGGCTAAACCCTTGTTCAGAACAAACCTGGCTGCAACAGAGAGCAGCTTCTTTCCTCTTTGCTTCTGATGACAAAGAACCAGCTTTGTTATTGGTGGCATTTTATACAAGTGCAAATGGGGAGCTGCTCCAAGCCCTCTGGCTCTCTCCCTTTCCCAGCATCCAAAATGCATGGATTTGGGAGGCCTCAGCTGTGGCCCAAATGGAAAAGCGCTTTTTTTCCTAACAAAAGATCTGAGAAGGTGGGTGGAAACAGACTTTCCTTGGGCCACTGCAGCCTCATGGCTTTGGAAGTTGTGTTTGAACCTGGTGGTCCCTCCTCAGTAGGGAGCCCTTTAATCAAGGCTCAGCCCTCACCAGCCTGTGAAGCAGGTGATTTTAACTCCTTACAGACTGTTGGCTGAATATTTTGGATCATGGGGCTGTTTTGAAAAGCCTCATGGGCAGAGAGGGCTTCCCGTGTGCCTCTGGTAGGCAGTCAGCAGGGTTTGCTTCTTACCATAAATCTGCTTCTGGGGTTTTTCTTGTAAAACATGGATTCCAGGGGCAATAGAGCCATTCATTTTTCCTTGCATACTTGCCTTATCCCAGAACTCTTTAAAACCTTAAAAATTAATGATTGCTTCATTATCATTGGTGTTTGCTGCTGTTGTCTGAGGAACTGCTCAGGCAGGTCAGAGCCCCACAGCACTTCCAGGGGAAGCGATGGAGAGGGTTGGCAGGAGAATTCCCAGCTGCCAAGAAAATTCTGAGATTTCAGTCTCATTTGCATCAAACTGGGCCAAGGAACCCAGATATTATATTTGATTTTAATTTACCCAAGAATTCCAAGAATTTTTGTCTTACTTCCAACTCATTTTCAGTTTTCAAGGTGTAGTCTTTCGAAATGTATTAACGTATTGAAATTGTCGACAAAATGTTGCAAATTTGATTTGGTGACCTCTGTATTTTGTGATGGAAGAACACTCTACCGGAAAAGTTGTGATTCGTTCTAAAAGTTAATGTTCACCTTCTGACCTGACTTCCCAAATACCAAAGGAAATGAGTTTGCCAGGGGGTACGTACTGCCCAGACAAGTGGTTGAGTTGCCATCCCTGGAGGCGTTTAAAAGACGTGTAGATGTGGTGCTTAGTGACATGGTTTGGTGTTAAGTTGGCAGTGCTACGTTTACAGTTGGTCTTGATCATCTTAAATGTCTTTTCCGACCTAAATGATTCTATGATTCTGCGTAGATCTGGAGCAGCCAGAGAGCTTGGAGGCAGAAGGTGGAAGCCAGTGGGGATTTTCTCCCCATCTCTCCCTGGGACAGGGCTTTCCCCGCTCCCGAGCAGGCAGAGGACAGGCTGCTGGCTGGGTGAGCGTGGCAGAGAGCTCGTGGGAAAAGAGGGGAGAGCAGGAGCGAGCCACACGGGCTGCAGGAAATCCCCTGGGATTTCGGACAAACCGGATGACACAGCTTCATGGATGGGATGCTCTCCTAGAGAAAGTCACGTGCAGAGAGAGGACGTCTTCCCCAGTGAGCCTGGATCAATCAGTGGCTGAAGCAAGAGGACAACCCACTAAATGAGGTAAATGCTGGCATTTGGAAATGCTTCCTTCTTGAGGATTTACACTGATCATCAGACATTTTTACCTTCCTTCTTTAAAGTGTTTGACTCAACCGTGTCCATTGCAGCTGCAGAGCATCTTTAAATGACTTGGCCACGGCATGTAGCAAGTCAGCCAAGAACAAGGCTGGACTCATAGACCTTCCAATGAAATCCCTAGACAGACTTCAGGCATTCCACGGTGCCACCTAAGACCAGCGAGCTGAGCAAGGCTGCACAGCTTCAATGAAGGTGCTGTAGCCGTACTCATTGACAGCCACTCTTCATTTGGGCTTCACCCTGTCCTTTCCCAAAGCTGAAAGCTTTGTATAGGTTTTTTTGTACTCTAAGAGTACTGACTGCAAGATTTCTTGTGCCTCAATATGCAAAGTTAGGTCTGCAGACGTGGGAGCCCCAGCACCCCAGCCTCACCTCCCCCTGGCTGGGGGATGCTCCTGGGGAGCTCCGAGTGTGCCAATCAGTGCTGGTGGCTTTAGCAAGCTCAGGAGATATTGTTCATCCTGCAGACTGCTCTCTTGAGGTGCCTAAGACGTGCTGTTGCCTTTCTACCCTGCAGCAGGTAGCTGGGTTGAGATATGCTGAAAAAACCCTTGCTGCTCCCCTGCTTAGCCCAGAGGACTAACCACAGCCTGTCCAGCGCTTCTGCAGGGTGATTTCACGGCGTTGCCCTTTCCTCAGGTTCTTCTCCTCTCTGGTTCGGTGGGACCACTCACACTGCAACGTCAGCATCTGAGTCAACACCTCTTACCTAAGGTTTAGACTGCAAAGCAGAACTGGTGCTCCAGCCCTCGGGGGGACACAGAGTTATCTGCAAGAATCTAGACATTATTTCCCAAATCCAATGAAAGGTTAATTTAAAGCATAGTCCGATTCTCAGTACGTGCAAGTGGGGCAATTTTATTTGATGGGAGTACTGCTCATGCACGTGCTGAGTCATTTCCAATGATTTTTTGCTGCAAAAATTTATTTGTGCCGTGTTTTATTCCCAGCAGCTGTTCAGAGACAGCCCAGCGTGGGAGACGGAGGTCTCGCTCTCCAGCAGCCTCTCTGCCTGAGCTACATGCACTCCCCATGACAGTGCAGAATATCTGTTCAGTTTCAGGAAATCTACATTCCCGTAGGTTTCTGGGATATCTTGATTCTGAAAACACCAATTTTAGCAAATTGGCTCCAGTCTGTCTTAAAGACATGTTTGAAATATGTAATTTTAGCTTTGAAAGGAAGTATTTAGCTAAAGAGTCAGGAACATATTTCAGATGAAAGGTCTTGTTTCCTCCTCTATTGAAACGAGGCCAATAAAAGTTTGGGAGGAATTTTAAGGCAATTCAGTTAGATTCGCATGCCACCTGCTGCAGGAGAAGCTACATCAATTCTGATTCTTCCCTTCTTAGTGCTGCTGTAGTAAATAGCAGAGAAAGTACGTGCATATGAGGCTCCCAGTGTCTGAATAACCACTCCCTCTTCAGCAATATAATCTTCATTTATTATGGCTGAATACCTTGCATTATTACAACACTGCTGTCGTCCACAAAAAGTTTCCCGTGCCAGTCAAAGTCAGTCTGTGGCTGAAGCAAGAAGTAAGAAAATAAGGAAAGAGGCACTTTAAGAACCTTTGCGTGACTCCAGAGGTTTTTCTGAAGTCAAAAGGATTGTGTTAAGATCCAGAACCATCATGACTCATATATTCCTAGTCCAAAACGCTGGGTGCGTGAAAAGCTGTTCAGTCGTACGGAGACTGAACTGTGTCTCCTTACAAGAGAAAAATAATACACACAAGAGGAAGCACTTAAATAATTGATGTGCTTTTCTTTTATCTGCATGTAGGAACGACAGGAAATCTATGTAGCTGGCACTAATGGATAGCATCGGTATGTCAATAATTGCTAATGAGAAAGAAATAGAAGTGCGTTTGTCCTGAAGTGACTGATCTTTCTTTCTTTCTTATCTCCTTGTATTACAGTGGGAAATTAATAGTGTAAACTTTAGAATTCTGTTCACTAATAGATCATTTTGATAGCAATGCTTTCAAGTGCCTTTTTCGGTAGGAATTCAGTCCAAAATGACCATACGCTTGCTTACGTTGAATCTGCAATCTGACATCTAGCATCCTTTTTTAATGTCTTCTGTGCTACATTCAGACAACGAAACAAAACTTTGTTTGCATCACATGTTTAATTCTCCATTCCACATCAGCGAAAGGGCGCAGGCACGCTGGAACTGAACATGAAACAGAGATTTCATCCTGAAAAATTGCATAACCATTCCCAACATAGAAGCAGGACACTCTTTACTGAAAAAAGCTCCTTGTCGAAAAATTATTGGTAAATCCACCCATCCATACCCAGCTATTTAATTCAAAGATTGTATTCAGCCCTTTCTCTCCGAGTTGCTTGTCCGAGGGAACAATTAGGCAGCTGTTCTTGCTACATTCTTGTGTAGGCTGAAAGCAGGCTAAAAATTCTAGCATTAATTTACTGTAACTACAAACTGCGCTTCTCCAGGTTGTTCGTGAGGCTGTTTGCAAAAAGGCCAGGGAGGCAATGCCTACCATCATGCTCTGGCTAAACCTATTTATAGCTGCGTGCGTGTGTACACACGGATGCACGCGTACGTCTGTAGGGTTTGGGTTCTAAAAGCAGGGCTCTGGCTCTCAGCCCCACCGCGGTGCTAATGATACCTGTCACTGCCACAACTTTCTGCGGCCGTATTCTCTGGCCGCCTTCAGAACCGAGGATTTAAAAGTGCAAAGCCAGCCTTGCTGCGCTCCTTGGATTCAGCAAGGTGGTATTTCCCTCTCTTTATTTTAGAAAGTTGGACGCTGACTTTTTGCAGCCCTTTTTATGGATTTTATTTTTTTTTCCCTACTAAAGTTTTAAAGTCTGGACGGGCTATTAAAAGAGCAATAACCGCAAAGGGAATTATTCGATTTCAAAATACCTTGATGTGAGAAGCAAGCTGCCAGCAGCTGCTTCACTAAAATTGCTTAATAGCTGTGCAGGAGTCCCACCATTTCTATCTCCAGCACTGTTTCTGTGCGTATTTATATATGTGTATATGCAGGTGTACGTCTACATATATATATATGAACCAGAAAACACTGTGCAGTGGTGTCCCCTTGGCCGGAGCGGTGGCTTATGGCCAGCGTGGGGCAGGGAGAGCCCTGCTGCTGGGGAGCTGGGCTGGAGACAGGGCCAGCTCTGGTGGGGGGACATGGGAGGATTATTGGGGGAACAGAGAGAAAGGAACCTTTCCTCTGCGTGTGCTGGCCCATTTCTGATCCACGTCCGCATCTATACATGGCTTTAACTTTACTTTTCATTCCTGCCCGTAACAAACTGCTTCCTTCCCCCCCAAATCACACATCTGCGAACGCTTTTCTGGAGGAAACCTCCTTGGTCCTTTCCGCAGCAAAGGTAATTGAGATATCAGTAACTTCTGCACACAACATGCCACGCGCACTCAATATCACTTTCATCATTAATATCAGATGCCAGCTAAATACTGCCACCGTCACCCTGAAATATCCCACCCTCAACTCGGAGCGCTTAACGAGCCAACTGAGGTCAGGCCCTTCAAATCAAAGGCCTGAAAAAGGGAAGCTTTGCTGGTTGAGACAGAGCAGCCCTCGGAGAAGGTAAGCGGGAAATATTCCCCTCCATCTCTCCCCTCTTTAGGCAAGGAGAGCGATGGCACAGGGGATTGCGTGTGGCGCAGTTCGCTCTGCACCATATACATAATTTATGCTTCTCCGCTCTGGTTTTGAGCGTGGTGCCTTTTCGGACTTGGGATTGGTTTTGTAAAATGGAAGCAGGGAGAGGAGGAAGGGAAGGAAAAAAAAAAAAAAGCACTGCAGCAGCTTTTGCCTTCTCCAGCCCCGCTTTTTTAGCCCAGCTCTTCGTCTCTGACACACAGCCTTCGCAGGAGTGCTCCACACTATGTGTATGTATATATCTATATATACGTATGCGAAAAGGTAAATGCTTGCCGTGGCAAAAGGAAAAAAGAGAAAAAAAAAAAAAGGATATTTTCAATGGTCCGTCTCCTTATTAGTAAAATGCCTTGGCAGAGAATTACTCTAGCATTTTGACAAGAACTTCCTTTCCTGCAGACAGTCTAGCGAGTGTTTACAATTCCTATAGAAGTTAGAAAAAAAAAACAGCTGAGAAACATGCTTCTTGCTGACGTGCTCTCCTGCTCGGCGAAGTTTGACATGTACAGCCATAAGAGCTAGTAACGGACCCCTTTCCAGATATAGGCAAAACATGTCAGGAACTTATTTTGAAAATAAAGTACGTTTCTATTTCCTTTCAGCAAATAAACCCTTTGCATTACATTTATCTGCCCTTGCTGCCTCCGTCACCATCCGGGAGGGTTTATCAAGGCACGAACAGGACACATACACAGCACGCTTGGTCCTGCAGGACCCATCCCCAAAAACTCTCCTTCCTGAGCTCGAGGCGACGCACATGGATACCCACAGACACCCCAGACCATCTGCCTCAATTACCAAACCCTTCCTCCCATCCAGCCCCTGTGCCTTTAGAGAAAATCCAGGCGTCACCTCCCTCCCCAGCCCTCCAGCAGGGACCCGTAAGGAACCACACGGGGACCCGGGGTGGTTTGCGGGGAGTTTCTCCTCTCCCCGCGGCGGCTCCCTTGGAAAGCAAGCGGCTTCGCGTGCGACTGTGCAATCTGAGAACGTGAACTGGTCGGCAGGACGCACAGGGGGTAAATATAAATCTGGCGCTTACCCACAGGCAGTCCCTCGCAGTCTGACATCGTGAGAGAAGTCCTCCTCACCGGGGGCTTAAGGAAAACCGCAGCAGGAAGGCAAGTGCGGGTCCTTCTGCTTGCAAAGGCTTGGGGGGGAAAAGGGAGGGGGGGGGAATATCTAACAATTTACAGCCACCCTGCTCTTACACTCTACATCTACCCACCCAGAGAGCTGTAGCAACAGTCCCGTCCCTGCCTTCTCATTATGGGATGTAAAGATAAGAATGTGCTTTTGTGCCAAAAGAGTGTGCTATTGGTGGATAAATTTGTTGTCATCCCTCCCCTTCGCAGAGTTTCCTCTTTAATGTCACAGAGGCACATTACCCTGTCGGAAAGGCCATCGAATATTTATGAAAGGGCTTTTAAGAGCCGAGCCGCAGATCTGCACCGCAGAGCCCGGGCTGGTTGCTGTGCGGTGGGGCTGGCGGTGGGAGCCCCACTCCCGGGGTGCTCCTG
>JAHREE010000118.1:5698180-5781452 GCA_033628505.1 Tringa tobata
CTGGGGCTGCTGGGGTTTGCCAGCACGAAGATCTGTTGGCATCACTCTGTCAGGGACAGCCCTTGTGGGTGTCTGTCTCCAGGTCTGCTCATGGAGCAGCACACGGATATTCACCCATGTCTAAGGTGTGAGGCTGACCTGGATGGTGGCCCTGGGATGAAACAGGCCGTGGTCTTCTCCAAAGAGGCTGTACGAGGAGGAGAATTGGGGGGCACCGTGCTTAGGCTCTCCATCCTGCTGCCACCCACAGTCTCCAGGAATGGTCTCTAGCTCTCCTAGAAGATAGGGAGATGTGGAGATGTCTGGTTTTAATCGCACTACACATCTGGGAAGGGAAGAGGGCCTAAACCAGGCCCAAAGACTTGTCTTCCAGTGCAGTTTTGCTGCAGAAACGTATTGCCCCAATGTGTGTGAACTGGAGCTTTCTTAGCTCAACCCTGTGCAAATGCGGGCTCCCAGTTCTGCAAGAATTTACGTGCCATTTTAACTTCAAGCCCCACTGAAGTTCCTGGAACTACTCGCAGTTATAAAGTTAAATACACGCGTAAGTACTTGCAGGATGGAGGGCTCACCATTCCCATGTGTGTTCACGGGGCAAACAGCTGCGGCTGATTTTGAAGTTACCTCTCACAGCTGTGTGCTCCTCCACTGAAGGTTAGAGCCCTCCAGCAGAGCTGGACAAGCACCTGCAGGGAAGGCATGCCAAATCACAGACTGCTCTCTTAGCTCTATACTCATCTTCAAGAGCAATTTAAGAAACCTATGTCTCAGTCACCCCCGTTCTGTCATCCTTGGCCAAGTCTGCTACAGTCTGGAAGAGGGGCAGAGAAGCCAGCAGAGAAGATTGAGGGGAAGGACAAATACATCTTAAATTATTACAACAAAGTTGGCAAGACCTTGTCTGCCAGAGCCAACGTTAGGATTTGGCCTTGGGAGAGCTCTTCAGTGAGACATTAAAGCATGAAGCCATCCACGGGGTCAGAAGTTGAACAAATCAGACCTAATTTTTACAATGATACTCACAAACACCTTCCTTGGATGAAGACTACTCAATTATAAGACTTTTTTCTTTTTAGAGTAAAACTGAGCATTTCTTTTAACTCCTCCTGTTTTTCAGCCATGCTTGCTCCTGGAGAAAGGCCAAGCCTGGAAAATTTAAGTCTGAAAGGAGAAAGTTTCGGGAATTTATGAATAAGCCTGGTGTCTGTCATGGCAAAAAATGTAAAAGCCAAACATTGAGCTAAACAATAAAAGGTGAGAAGTAAAGCACATATTATTTTAGGAGGTATTAAGCGAATGTGAAAAATGTGCTAAATATCTGTCAATAACTGCTCTCACTTGGGCTTTTCAGGAAACCTGAAGGATGCTTATTCCTCAACACACAGTGAGAACTGGTCGTGAATCTGTCTGCTTCATTCTACTGCTGGCAGAGAGACCCCTGAGCAAAATCCGTGACAAATACCATGAGTGGGATGGTAAATGTCATGTATGGCAGGAAGTCACTGGAGTATTTCCTAAAGAAGGTTTGCTCGAACTCATTTGGTCTCCTGTGGAAGACAGTTCCCTTGCCCGGATGCATCTTGGAATACTTCAGCACTTGTTAGAGTGGCCATGCCCCTCTCCGGAGCTTTCTGGGAAGAAATAAAAACATCTTGGTTTTTGTTTGTGCCACAAATCCCGCAGGTAACCCACAATCTGGACTGTGCAAAGGGCTTTTGAGATACCAAGAACCTGGAGCTGAGCTGGTATGCTAGGTGAGTGTGCATATGTGGGGAAACCTGGGTGCAGGGCACCTACAACAGTACAAGCACACAGTCACCTCAGTGCCTGGCTACTGTCACCTACATGAGTGAGACACGTAGTGGGACTTGATTTCTAACCTAGATGTTTATACATCTGATATGTGCTCCTGATCTAAGTGCCTAGACGCCTTGGAAAATCTGGTCTTTAAGATTCTAAATCCCATTGGGGAGCTCATGATTTTCCGCACAACCTGAAGGACTCAGCCCTCTGACCCTGCGGAGAGCCAGACCCTCCCCAGAGCTCCCAGCTGGACCAGCTCAGCCACGGATGGAGCCAGTCTCATCCAAACCCCATAGGAAAAGCAGGGAGCTGTGCTTCCCACTGTGGGATCCCAGGCCCTGCCAGATGCTGGCTGTCCGCTAGCACGACTGGTGGAAGGGCTTTGCTAAGCTTGTCACCGTTGCAGGAGCACGGGTGAATTGTTTTCCTTCCCTCTGCCTCTCCTCTCTCCTGGCGGAGGGAGATCAGGAGAAGGGAGAATGATTTCTTTAGCTACTCAAGTCAGATCTGATGATTAAATCTGCAATTTTCCATGAGATGGAAGCAAGCGCCTTACTGCCCGCTTCGGCAGGCGTTTGTATCTCCCATCAGCACCATTTCCACGCGGTTTAAAGAGAGAATGGCTGAAATACGCTTTTCCCTTCTAATTTATGCAAATTCCCTTGGGTTTTTTCCTGCCGAGTAAAGAGATCTCTGCCTGTTGGGTATGGGAGGATTCACAGCCTGGGCAGGGGGAGGGGAGAGCTAGGGAAGGCTAAAAGAGAAACTGCAGGCTGATATAAGCAGGTTGGCATCAGAACGTGGATGACCTTCTCTCAGAGCACAGAAGAGCCCAAAACACAGTCCTGCAGGCTGGGAGAGTACCGGAGCACAACCAATGCTTGGAGGTGTGAAACGTTCCCACCAGCGCAGACAGACAAGCTGAATAAATTAAAAAGTTGCTTTAAGTATTTTGCTCTCGGTGCTGCTTTTCCCCAGGAATTGTGGCTAGGAGGTTGTTAGCAAAGACTGGTTTTCCCTGGTTGAAAAGCCCTGTGGCTAGAGGGGAGAGCATGGACCTTTCTGTCCTCTAGTGGAAGAGATGAAATTAATTGTATTGCACCCATATAAGGCCAGCAGAGGCCACGAAGATGCTCAGAGGGCTGGAGCACCTCTGCTGTGAGGGCAGGCTGAGATAGTTGTTGGTATTGTTCAGCCTGGAGAAGAGAAGACTCTAGGGAGACCTTATAGCCCTTCCAGTACTTAAAGGGGGCCTACAGGAAAGATGGGGAGGGACTTTTTACAGGGGCATGTAGTGATAGGACAAGGGATAATAGCTTCAAACTGGAAGAGGATAGATTTAGATTGGATATTAGGAAGAAATTCTTTACTGTGAGGGCAGAGAGACACTGGAACAGGTTGCCCAGAGAAGCTGTGGCTGCCCCATCCCTGGAAGTGTTCAAGGCCAGGCTGGATGGGGCTTTGAGCAACCTGGTCTGGCGGGAGGTGTCCCTGCCCAGGGCAGGGGGGTTGGAACCAGGTGACCTTTAAGGTCCCTTCCAACCCAAACCATTCTTTGATTCTACAATAAGACATGCAAGAGGGGACCACTCTGGGCAGCCACCACCCACCCCACTGCCGGCCCCACATCTCCTGAGTCACTGGTGGGACCTTGATGTCATCCTGGCCAAACCTATGGGACCAGCAGGGTCTGTGGGATGCTGTGCCACATGCACACATGGCAGAGAAATGACTCCAGAGCTGCTGGTCAGACGGGCCTGGAACTCTGCAGGGTGATCAGCAGTTTCCTCAAGTTGCCCGGAGGAAAGCAACCAGGCTTGGACTAGAAGTCAAGAGCCCAGCAAGTCCCAATAATTGGGATTTTATTTCATTGTTGTTTTCTGACACAATCTGTTCACATTTCAACTTGACAGACACAGACTGTAATAACACAATCATAAGAGAAGCTGATGCACTGAAAGGATCTCAGGCGGGTGCATCCAGTAAAGGGAAAGCAAGTGAAAAAAGCAAGATACAGCTGGCAGCTAAAATAGTGTTCTGGGAAACAACAAATACAAGAGTAATAGCAATGCCCCAAAATAACTAGGTATATAATAATTTTGCGTTGATCTGTGTTTTTTTAAATTTTATTAACAAGATTTTCACCAGTCACAACTGAATCTGAGCTTCGTGTTCAAGAAAGGAAACATCTCCATCGTCTCCTCTGATGTCACCCCAGAGAGAGAGAAGATTAGAAGATTATCTATGTCAGGTGACGCCAATCCAAGCGTAGGGAAAATAATTTTGCACATTCAAAGAGAAAACGGGGAAGAAATTCCAGCTATCTCCAAGAAATGTGACCATTACCAGTGATAATTGCTGGCTCGCAGAGGAAACATTTTATGCAAATGTGCAGATATACAGTAAATAAAAAAAAAAGAAGATCAAAGACTTGGAAGAGCACTTATCTTAAAGAAGGAATGAGTGGATTGTCTGAATCTCAGTGGCATTTCAGTCTCATCTAATTTATAAGCCCTTGCATTCTCTGGGGAGGAGTTATGAAAAGCCATTGAAATTACGTGAGGAAATGGAAAAACTACATCTGAAAGACAAAATTGGCTTCTGAGCTGTCGTGGTTGTTGCTGGCAACGTCTCCCGAGCCGTGGGGTACCCAAAGGAGCCTGCCCTAGAGCTCAAGTGAAATGCCTTTGCACAGGGGTGGAGAGAAGGTGAGCACGACAGCTTGGCATCTGCTGATAAACTCAAATGGCCCTTTGCTGGCAGGCTCTGCTGGAGTCACCTGGCACAGGGGGACCGAGGCTGGAGCTGTTTTCCCATCGACATGCGGTAGATTTTCCCACCCAGCTGCGATTAGTGCTAACGGGAGTTCCCTCTGTAAATATTCCAGGGGTTACCGAATCGTCTCCTGGTGAACGTAAAAAGCCAAGGAAAATTATATGGTTTGATCTGATCTTGCTGCTTCTGGTTTTAATGGCATTATTGCTGTTTACCTCGGTGGGATTAAGACTGAGTCTCGCACAGCTGAGCGCGGCTGCATTTGCTCTGCACAGAGCTGGTGGAAAAAGGAACGTTGAGCCCTGAATGTAAATACTACAGTGTCAAGTGATGGGTTTGAGGAGAAGGTGGGAGTCTTGCAAACCTGATTTGGCAGCTGCAAAAATAACACTCAAACAAACAGATGGTCTCTGCAATGAGGGAAGTCTTTAAAGGATTCACAAATTAACGAGCTCTGCCAAGTTTTTAGTGGTTCCTACCAAAATTCCTATAAATCAGCCTAGCTGGGCAGGGAGGTGGAGACGAGAGGAATCAATAACTTCCCTAGACAGCTTGTATATCCAAGGTTAGCTGACAAAGGCTTCAGAGCTGGAAAGTCCCTAGAGGAATGGCAGAGGCACGGTGTTGTCCTTTCAGAAGGCAAAAGCCATAGCGTCCATCGTGTACTATCAGTGCTCTGGGGACTAATTGCAGCCACCCGTGATCAAGGATATTAGTTCAGTGATAAAAGAAGGTGAGATGTCAGACACTCTGAATTATTGGCTCATCCTGGGAACACTGATATATGTTTTGAGGGAGTGAAAGCCTCCTTCTTCCACCCTAGGTCAGAGAGAGACCACACCTTCACCTACCTTTGGTCTTTATTAAAACCTGGCCCAGCTAGCACATGACCGACACAGAATATTCACAACAGTCAAACACCTTCAAATAAATGATATCTCATTTCCATTCTCATCTCTAAGACTTCTTCCCTGCTCAGTGCTATGTCAAGCTTAGCAAGATGCTTTCACCAAGCTGAAAATATGTCATTAAAATTGTCACTAGCCAAGGTTAGCCATAACAGGTAACCAGAAGATTGAGGCTTCAGCCCAAACTTGGAACAGGGCAAACTATGCTTTTGGGGATGACCAGCAGCAGAAAGAGAGCACCGGAGAGATCTGATAACCCTCCAGCTGACCTTCTCTACCAAAGCAACTGCTGTCTCCACAATGCTGAGGGAAGGTCTGCCGTGCTAGGAGACAGAACTAATTAAAGAATTGCTAATGGATTCAGAAGTTGAAGAGGGGGGAAATTATTCATTAGGGTATCTATGAAGTTTGTAACGTGGTGCACTTTACAGCCCACTTTCATTTGCTTCTTTGCAAATGTTCGTCACTGCCGTTTGACAGCCGGAATGATCTGGGAGGAGTTTTCATTCTGAGTCGTTTCAAGCCACCTCCGTCTCACAATAAACACAGTCACAATTAACGGAAACGCTGACCTTGGTGGCAAGTTCTGCAAAGAGGACAAGACTCCTTGGGAATAGTGAATAAAGCAGATTGTTGCCACGTACATGACCTCCGTAAGTCACGTTGGGGGTGAGGCACGTTGCTGGGGCAAAAGTAAAGCCCGCCTGTGACTGCTTTGACAGCACACAAGTAGTTTCCATCAAAAACAGGACTGGATTTGTTTTCAGTTCTGTGATATCGATGTTTTTCACTGCACGCACCTCCAGCTGCCTCAAGGAGAAATTCAAGACCACCTTGGTGTGGTTAGACTCTCAGCTCCCCGGTGGGAAGCCTGAGCTGAGACACACAGTGGGGACCACCAGGCTCTAGTGTGAGCCAGGCAGTGCAGGGTGACAGGCACTCGGAAGCCTGGGGGAGATAGATTTCCCCCTCCACCCCTGACAGCACAGAGAGGAGGAAATCCTGGGAGGGGGTGAAGTGACTTTTCTAGGGTCACCCCATGAGGCTGTGGCACGGTGGCAGGGGAGCCTGGTCCCTGCTCCACAGCATTTTCACATGCAGTTAAACAAACCCAGGAGCTCCCATCTCAGGGCAGGGCCAGGGTGGCTGCTGCCTCCTGACATCCCCCAGGGTTGCCTCTTGCGGTTCTAGGGGATGCTTTGTCTGTACTGTGCCTTCACCCTCCTTCAGCACAAACCCAAGGCAGTATTCCTGCTGTATCCTGCATCCATTCCTCACCTCTCACTGTATTAATCCACAGAAATGACATGAGTTGCAGGTGAGTGCTTGCCTGTGGAACCCCGGACACAGCTACCAACGGGGCCTGCACAAAAAATAATCATTATGCTGTGCAGAGCAGAGTCAGATGTGCTGAAGTGCCATCCCCAGGCCACCACTGCAGCAGCTAATGGGGACTAATCAGGGATCATGCCACTCTTCAAGTACAGTATCAGGGTATACTTAGTTACATTTTATCACAAAATTATACTTAAAAGTTACAAAACCTCATTAATGAGGAGATGTTAAACTCGCATGGGATAGACCAGAGAAGCCCAAAGGCTGCAGAGCTGAAAATTAAACCACCATTGATTATTTTTTTTCTTTTAATTTAGAAAGCAGCAGTAGCCTCAGAGAAATCTGTCTTGCAGCAGAACCCCCAGCTAAGGAAATTCCACGTATGGTCAAATGTCAAGTTGTTTCTCTTGCAAAGGGCAATGTGGCAATTGTATTTCCATTTGGAGAGAAGATTTTTCCTTCCAGACGAGTTTTTCAGCAGGGGAAGGGACCGAGAGAGAGCAAAGTACTTTTTTTTTCAGCACACATATATTCAGAAACCCGGCTGCTCATTTTTAAAATGTTACAGCTCCCTTCCTCTCTCCTCCCTGTGGGCACAGCCTGGCCAGCCACCCCTTCACCACCCATTCTCCCTTCCTAAGGTCTCTCTTCTTCTTCTTCTTCTGGGAGGCTCCATGGATTAAAGTGAGCCCTTGGAAAGGCACAAACTGCTCATACTGAAATAAGCAAGGCTCCCATTCACCTATCTACAAGCAGAATTTGGCCCGCTGCTTTCTTACCAAGTTAATGTTCCTTTTCATAGAATCAGAATTGTCTAGGTTGGAAGGGACCTTTCAGATCATCGAGTCCAACCATCAGCCTAACACTAACAAAACCACCACTAAATCATGTCACTGAGCACCACGTCTACCTGTCTTTTAAAAGTGGCGATACCACCTCTTCCCTGGGCAGGCTGATCCGATATTTGATAACCCTATAGAAATTTTTGGTAATATCCATCCTAAACCTCCCCTGGTGAAACTTGAGGCCATTCCCTCTTCTCCCTGGGAGAAGAGACTGATCCCCACCTGGCTACAGCCTCCTTTCAGGTAGCTGTAGAGAGTGATAAGGTCTCCCCTCAGCCTCCTTTCGTCACTTTTTCATCAAGAAACAAGATTTGCACACTCCCTCCAGGTAATAAATCTTCAACCCACTGACTAGTCCCAAGCCACGACGAGGTCCAAAAGGCATTGAAGTTCCTGCAGTTTCCAGAAAATACCTGGGACTCTGTTAAAGGGGAGAGATTGGACTAGTTTAAGGCTGCCTGACTAGAGATGGGCTGGCACCACGAACCACAGCTGGCGTGTGTGGTGAAGCTGGCCACGCAGCACACGCAGAGCCCCAAAGCTGGCCCAAGTGTGCCACCTCCATCCCTGCCAGTGGCACAGGTGATGTTATGGGGACAGGGGCTGCTGGAGCAGTGGTGGGAGACTGCTGCAATGTGGTGGGGATGCTACGGATAACCTGTTGGGAAAACGGGCAGCCTGCAGCTAGGCAAATAGGGAGGACAAAGAATTCATAGCAAGCCAGTGCTGGGCAGCACCGTGGGGGTGGCCCCCTCCTGGCAGAGAGCCCACCCAGGGCCTGCTGCCCACCCACTCCCTGCACCCAGCAGGGCCGTTCTTGGCCTCAAACCCATCCCTGTAGGGCTCAGCCTTTTCAGGAGGAAGCTGAAAACACATCTCTTTATTTCTGGAAGTCACTTTCATCACCTTCACCTTCCTGCCTCCCCTGCCCACGCCCCCACACTGCTCAGAGGTGGAGGCGTAGCTTTCCCAGCTCCAAGTCCTCCTTCCTGGCCATCTCACAGCTTTGCCAGGGCACCACCAACCTCAGTGGAGAGCCTCCAGCTCTCCCCTGGTCTCCTTTCCATTTCCCCCACTCGCTGCTATTTATTGCTCGGCGGTATTTGGGGGAGGAATGCAGCCTGTCCCGGGGAAAGGGCTGCTGCTGCCGGGACTGGGCAGGCTAAGTTTAGTTCCTGGCTCTGCCAGGGATCGCCTCTGTGACACTAATCAAAAGATTAAATTTCTCCCTGCCTCAGTTTCCCTCTGTAGATAGCAGAGTTTCCCTTTGTAACCTGTCTGGGGCAGGAGCTGGTTTCTGCTGCTTGTTTACACCGTGCCTATCGCTGGAGCTCCTGTCCCGGCTGAGATCTCAGTGTGCTTCTATAATTAGTAGACTCGTGGGGTTTTTTTCATTAAAGGTCTTGTTACGCTTTTGATACGAAATACAAAAATGCTAGCTAGTGCTGAATTATAATTCTTCACTTTATGCCTTTTTATTCTGCGTGGAATTCCATTTAAATTGTAATTTCCTAACAAATAAAATGAGTCTGGGGTTGCTTTCGCAGTTCTAGATATTGATGTGAGAGCCCATGTGGCCAGAGACGCTCTGTCAGCCCTCTTTCCCATAGGGTCCCCAGGAAGAATTCAGCTTTTGGAGACGTAACCAGAGCTACCGTCAGTGTTTTGGGAATGAAATGCCAAGAGTCTATGAGCAACAAGAAAAGAAAACCCTCTACGTATGGGCTGAAGACTTGGCTTGACGCTGTCTCTTTAAAAAAAAAAAAAAAAAAATCGCACAAACAATACATTAAAAAGCAAACCTCTTCTATCACATACATATTTCATCTGCGCCTTGGAACTGTAATTAACGGCACAGGAGACTTCATTTGACAAGCTGTCCTCAGGGCAGACTTTTTACTTCTATCTACATCCACAGCGCTCGTTGCTGCCTTTTCCCTTGGCAAAACTCCTCCTCCCCTTCACCCCGCTCCTTAGCAGAGGGAAGAGCAGACACGGGGCTAATCCACGTTTCTCTCGCCAGTGATCAACACTCCCCTTAGATACGGCAGGACTAACGAGAATAACGTTTCAGAGATGGAAGAAGATGCACTGGGACACACACAGCGGGAGGTGAAGAGGACAAACTCCCGTCCGTAAAGCCTGCCTGCCCTGTGAAATAACCAACGCTAATGCAAACTGAACGCGATCGAAACCAAACACCGTGGGCCAAATTAGTCCCTGGTGCAGCACCAGTGACCCAAAGGCAGATGATCTGATTCCACTGAACTTACGCCAGGAGTCAATTCGACCCACAGCATTACGTGACATCTAACAGTATGGCCAGGAAACCTGAAATACATCCCACGCACCCAGCCACTGGTGTTCTGTTTGCAGCTGGTTGTCAGCTCTTGAGCCCTGGGCATCCCCGATAAATATTTCTGGTGGTCATTGACCCCCATCCTTTTCATGACGATGGGATGGTCACTTACGTTCATCTTTATGAAAAGGTTACAGAGGTTCTCCGAAAATGTGAGGAGAGATGAAGCAAATGGGTTTATGTTCCCACTAAAAGTTGGATGAGCTGTATTTTGTCTAACCAAATGGGTAAAGTAAAAGAAAAAAAAAAGTGCTAACCTTTATGCAAGATCTGCCTGATGTAACACACGCTCACACGATGTGGACTGAATCCATCCCAAAGCAAATCAGCTCGTGGCAGGATGGAGATGCACAGACATTGCTGCTGGGAAGAAACAAGGTGGTATGAACAGCAGGAACCCAAAAGCTTTCAGCCACCAAGTGTTGGATACCGGGTTATAAGGAAAAAAAGAATTTAGGTTCTGCTCCTTCCTTGGGCTTCGTAGGATGTAAAAGCTGAGGCTGCTGAGCCTGGTTTCCCTGTTTGAGGGGAGATGTGGTGCTGCAGTGTTACCCAGCAGCTCTCGGCAGGGACACGTGCCATGGTGGCAGGGACCGTTCCCAGACTGTTGTCACAGGCTCTGCTCCCCCTCGCCCGGGGGCCGGGCAGCCACACAGAGCCTGTGCTGGCAGCTCTGGAGTCAGTGGGAGCTTTGCCACCAGCTCTCAGGGTCCCGGGCCAATGCCCAACGGCAGGTAATGCTTCCAGCCTGGTTACAGACCTTGCGAGTGCCCCTGAGCACTTTTAATACCCAAAAGCAGAATTTCATGTTTGGTGTTCTGGCTCTCAATTTCACCCTGCTGACCACCTGCATTTGCTGTCTATTGGATTATTTCATCCAGATTCTGGCAATAGTTAATGCTGCTAGCTCTTCTTATCAGTGATCCAGCTGTATGAAGTCTCAGGGGTGGGATCACTCTGCAAACTCAATCTATTGGATGAGATTTTACAAAACCACAGCCAAAACCTGGCTTTTTGTCTGGCTCTGTTTCTAGGTTGCATCTGCATTTAGTTAGGCTTTTGGATCTTCCAAACAAGGATTTCATTCTTTTGGGTAATTTATCTACAGCTTATTATCCACTACCTACATCTCTCTTGCTATATAATATAATACTGCAAAATACTGCTTCATGCTTATATCTTCAGCCCTAGAAATAGTCCTTTTATGAGTAGCACCATTGAATTGATCAGTATTAGATGGTGCAAGATTAGCAATACACAAGAATGAGGGAAACTGTCAAACAGTGAAATTCTGAGGCTCAGATTGATATTTGTTTCCAAAACAACTCCCAGAACATGGGCATTAGTAAGACTCTGTGGTGAGGTGGCACAAAAATCAGAGATGAAGAACACATAAAGAAGGCAGACATATCAATATTGGACACCGGGGTCTTAGAGGACAGAGAAGCAAGACAACAGAAACCCATGCTTTCAAGATAGAAAAGTCCATTTGGGCTTGGTAGCCAAAAGCTGCAAGGACTAACAGAGTTATTGTTGTCCTGGTTGACCACCTCATGCTGGCAAGAAAGGAAGATGTAGGAAAATAATGAACTAGAAGCAGTTGCAAGCTATAAATATATAAACCTAGTGGGTGCTGCTCTGGTCAGCCCAGGGATGCTGGCCTTTCAGCTGGAGGGGCTCAGAGGTCCCTTGGATGGCCCACAAAGAGTTTCCTTGGAATGGGCTAGAGTTTGGAGAGAGCCCAGATGCTGCCATCGCCTCCCCAGGGTTGGTACCATGGAGTGATTTAGGCACTGGGTCTGCTTCTGGGCAGACCAGAGGTGCTCATACCCTGAAGCCCACTGGAGGGAGCTGGAAAGGACCAAAACAGGTCTTTTTGCCTGGACTCATCCTTCAAAAGGTGAGTTATTGCTTTGCAACCATGCAGTTAGATCTGAGCATCTCTGTGAGCACAGCATCACATATCAAGTCACCAAAGCCTTGCAAAGATGAAGTGGGAGAGGGAGGACCAGGACTCACCTTCCCGGTAGCACCACAGCCCCACACGACCTTCTAGAGCACCTTCATCGCTCAGCCCAACGGTGCTGCAACACAGGCTGCCAAAATGGCAGGACAGGAGCTGGATCCACTCTTCTGGTGGGTACCAGTACCCGTGGATCTGGTGACAGGGCTCAGCTGTCTCCATGTGGGGGCACTGGGTTTCTCTCCCCCTACACCTCACCCCACCCCACCTGCAGCTTACACCACCTCCTGCTCCATCCCTCTGTCACCACCCTGGATAAGAAGAGCAGCAATGCAGGTGTGATTAAAGATAATGAGCTGTTGATTAGCACTGGAGAACACAACTGAAAACATTTCATTTTGATTGCCTTTCTTGTTGAGTTAATTAAAATAAAAGACAAAGCTTCTCAGCTGTATTGCCGTGCCTGCTCGGCTCAAAGCACTTCCACTGAACAGGTTTGCAATTAATATTTGTGTTGACTTCCACCTGGCATTAACATAACAAAAGGGACTAATGGCACCTTTTAGATGAGTCCCAGTGACAGAGCTTCTGTTTGGACTATTAGGGATTTGCTGCCGGGATGCTTAGGCTGCAGGGAAGGTGCAACACAGCTCTTCTTCCAAAGCCCAGGACTTGAAGCAATGTGAAGTGGAAATGTCCGCTGACCACCTGCTCTATGGTAGTTTTATTGAGCTTTAGACAGTGCTTTAATATCTGTCAGCTGCTTAACGAGATTTCGTTCAGGAGGTCTGTGAAAACTTTGGCTGTGGCATTAGGGAGAGTATTTTTCACCCCAGAACTGATGGTTCAGAAAGTTCAGGGTCATCTTTGAGTCTGAGAGCAGCACCACAATCAGTAAGGCCACGAAAGCAAAAATAAAAGTTCATATTTTTAGGATGAGCCGTTTCTCTGTGTGTGCTCCGAGTTTATAAACCCCTTATAAAGCCTGTGGACATGTATGACTGCCCTCTCCTGGAGGATGGTGGAGTTGGTAGCGCATTCTTCCAGCCAGCTGAACGTTAGAGCTACAGAAATTACACTTTTTGCTATTTTAGAGTTATATCATGTATATCACTTATACAACACACATATATAATCTATATACTATTTAAATAACACATAAACACAATCTATATGCTACGTATGTAATATCCAAAGGCATATGTACATATGGGCCAAAGGTAAACAGACCTGAATTTTTCCAATTTTAAGTGCATAGTTATAATTGATTTACCTCTTCTTCATGTGGTAGTTTATAAATATACCACTCTTTTTTTTTTTTTTTTCAGCTACCAATATTATCATCTTACTAGATTTACTGAGAAATATTTTAGTAACTGGTGTGGCTATATCCATCTCTAAGTTACATTCCCTCTCTCACCTATACATTAAGCATAGCAGTGACTGTACTGAGTTTAAATGAAGGATACACATAGATTTATTTATGGTTTTTCAAATTGCCACCTGTTTTTTTAGCAGTTTTATCACAAAGCTTAAATAGAATTTGACTGCCTGTAAGGAATTAAGTGATTAATACAGGGAGGTTTAACCCAAAACAGATTGAACGTTTTTATAAAAGTTAATTGCATGGAGAAAATTGTATTACTTTGTGGAAAAAAAAATCACTTCCTTATAGCCAGGTGGTAACAGATCACCAGGAGTAGAAAACTTTCAGATTGTTACCACTAAGCGTTATTGTTTTGTGGAGGTATGAGCTTTTCCTCTGGGTGACTTGGAAAGCTCTCGTCTGAAAATTCCTATTTATGGAGGCAGATTTCCAATGCAACCCTGCTGCAGCCGTGGGGGGCTGGCTGCAGGCTCAGCATCCCGCTTGCCGGTGACCGATGCCACAGTGGCCAACGTCACTGCCACTGGGCTGGGCAATAGGGTGCCAAGGAACAGCCACGACAATTACCTACTTTAAAACATGCCTGGTTTCGTACGATGGAGGAGTGAGGGTAAAGCACAGCTCCCTTACCCGCAGCCACGGAGCAGAAAGGTTGGGTTCAAGCCTCAGATCAAAATGTCTGGCCTAGTTTTGACTTCCCTACGAAAATGTCTGCCGTCGCTAATTAATCTCCAGTGCGGGAAAGAGGATGTGTAGTTAATCATTTAAGAAGCTCATTAGGTTTGCCCCATATTCAGTATTACATTTTCTCAGGTCCTCATGCGCCTGGAAGTGTCTTACAACACGTCTTGCAAACCGGTTGGCATCTCTCAATAACACTGGGGGAAGTAATAAAACTAATCAAATTCATTATCCCTCCTTTACATTGGTATTACTTCATTAATTTTAACAGCCTCCCTTGACATAAGCAGGTATAAAGGAATTCCAGACACCTGCTTTGCTATTTCTGGAAGCTGACTTCAATCTGGAAAGGTCAGAAAAGCATCTGTGGATTTATTTAAACATTCAGTTTTGTTTTGTGTTTTTACCCTTCCAAAATTATTTTACAATAACTCATTTTAAGGTATCTTACTGAAGGAAGAACCTAAAGAATCTTAAAGATTTGCTTTAACAGAAAAGGAATGGTATATTTTAAATTTTATACTAGAAAGAATTTAATTCAATGAGAATTAGGGGCCTGGCTGTGTCTTAGGTCTATGCATGGATATAAAAAATTGGCGTTAATATTAGAAGGACTACCACAAGGTCAAATTCCCGAGAAGAGGCAGGGATGAGCTGTGATGATGCCATCAGTCATTCTCCACTAATAGAGGAGGGGATGCTGCAACCCATGGGATGAGACAGCGGATGCAGCCCTTTCCCTGCTTCCACCCGCGCCGTGGCTGTGCCAGGAAAGACCCTTGGTGTGGGCTGGGAAGGGCCAGGCCACCACGGTCATGCTCTGAGAGCCTGATGGATGTGTTACATAAGACTTCTCCCAATTTTGGTCATCCTCACAGAAAAAAAAAAAAAAACAAACAACTCCTCATTGTATGGAAATATTGTAAGTAGTACATTTTAAGCATAGGAGCCTGTGCAGTGTTGTCAGCTCATGGGGTCACATTAGGGATGGTTGGTCAAGGCAACGGGGGAGTAATTGCCATAGTCAGCCGTGCTGATGTCCAGCTTTTCCCTGCAGTCCCAGAATGACTGAAAAACATCCCATGCCCTACCAAACTGGTGAAAAAGCCAGTGCTAAGTGATAAACTAAACACACCAGCTCATTCAAGTCTATTGCCAAATCAAGCTAATCTTAGGTGCAGATGCAGATGGTCATCAAACCCCCCACCCCCATTCTACTGTGAATCTGAGGAGCTACTTTCCAAAGAGACACTGGAGTGAGATGGAAATGGAAATGGAGCAGTCGCCTCTTCTGGGCAATATCACTGGAATCAGCAGGGAAAAAAGCAAACAACAGGTAGAAATGCACAGCAAGAGCAAAACAGGAGAGCAGACAGATGTAAGCTCCATTAGCTCATTAAGGGTGAAGATGTTGGCCTGCTGGGAAATTATCGTCCACTTTATGTCTTGATATTGGAAAGAAATTAACTAAAAGAGCCAAGGCAGTTTTAGCACTTGAGCTACTTAATTATGCCTTTTAAAGTTGTCTTTGAAGCCACAGAGCAAAGGACGAATGAAACACTCTCTGAAGGTCCTTATTAGTCATTGCCTTCCCTGATAGCAATAATAATTACATCGTCCTACGTTGGAAGGAGTGTTCCTAGTGAACCCCTGTACTCCGTGATAACATTCCAGCAGGGCAGGCTGAGATAATGATGTGGGTAATTAGAACTCCAGCTGCAGAGTACAAGAGCCACTGAGGTCAGCCATGAGTGTCCCTCGTGGCCAGAGCATCCCAGCCTCATCTCCAGAGGCTTAGGCCAGATGTGAAAACCCTGAGATTGAGGAAAAGCCTGGCTCAAATGGTTTGACTTCTGCTCCTCTGTGTGTGGACTCCAAGGGAATTTCCTTCCTTATTGGTGGCCGCAGGCAGAACGGTAGATGAGACCTTTGTTAGATTTCAACCACTAGAGAACATCACTATCATCCTTCAGTCTACCCTCCCGTGTATCAGGCTGCGTGACCTACAACACACTGATGCTGAACATCCTGACCCTGTTAAACTCAAAACCTACCTACTGATGGCTCACTGCAAAAAAAAAAAGACCCGTGGAAAAGGCAGTGGTGTCTCAGCAGCACTTCTGTGCCGCTGATGTTTCTCATCTGGTGTTTGCCAAAGCAACACTGCACAGCAAGGGCAGCCCCCGAGCACCTGAACGTGGGGCAGCAGCATCTCTGGCGAGGCAGCACACGGGCAGGGGCAGACTGCAGTGGGACCTCCCCTGGCAGCACCTGACACAGGCATGAATAATGAAGGGACTCATTAATCATTTACAGGACTGCTGTTCCTGTGGATTCATGGGTATTAGAGACTCAGGCTGGAGCCTTTCTCTTTTGATCCCTCTGAGCACTTGGGTTTTGTGCTCGACAAGGTCACCCTGTCCTTAGGATGGGGAAGGTCTCGTCGGGGAGAGGGAGGAGGTTTGGCAGCCCGCAGCTCAGCCACTTTGGCATCCCTGCCTTAGCCCACAAATCACAGCATCGGTCCGAGTACAGACTGGCCGTAAACCCAAAGGGATGTGCACTCTTAAACAACTGAAGAAAATGTGAAAGGAAGTGAAAAAAAAAAAAGAAAATGTGTTTAAAAACGTCACTGTCGCTCCATCCATCACCTCTCAGCGACATGTCTCCTCAGCACATCCCTCTCTACTGCCCTCCCAACACCCTGTCTCCATTCCTCCCTCCCTCCCCCAACCCCCTTCTCCACCCTTAGGGCAGGACATGACTCCCCAGGCCCCACAGGACCCCCCAGCTCTGCCTCAGCCCTCCTTCACGTACAACCCCCACTGCCCGGGCCTGTCCTGAGGCCCAGACTGGCCTCCTGTGCTGCCCCCAGCTGCCCTGCTTGCTCCTCCTGCCTCCCCTGCCCGTGCTGCCCTGCTGCCCTGCTCTGCCTGTTCTAATGCTACTGGGGGATGAAAAGCTGGACATGAACCAACGATGTGTCCTCTCAGCCCAGAAAGCCAACCGCATCCTGGGCTGCATCACAAGAAGTGTGGCCAGCAGGTCACGGGAGGTGATTCTACCACTTTACTCTGGTCTGGTCAGACCCCACCTGGAGTACTGCGTCCAGCTCTGGGGCCCTCAGCACAGAAAAGACTTGGACCTGTTGGAGTGAGTACAGAGTAGGGCCAGGAAGATGATCAGAGGGATGGATCACCACTCCTGTGAGGACAGGCTGAGAGAGCTGGGGTTGTTCAGCCTGGAGAAAAGAAGGCTCTGGGGAGACCTTATTTCACCCTTTCAGTACTTAAAGGGGGCCTACGGGAAAGATGGGGACAGAAAGAAGAAAGACTGAGAGAACTGGGACTTTTTAGTCTGGAGAAGAGAAGGCTGAGGGGAGAGCTTATCAATGTCTATAAGTATCTAAAGGGTGGTCTGAAGGAGGAGGGAGCCAGACTCTTTTCAGTGGTTGCCAGTGAGAGGACGAGGGGCAACGGGCACAAGCTGGAACATAGGAGGTCCCACTCAAATATGAGGAAAAACTTCTTCACGGTGAGGGTGACAGAGCCCTGGAACAGGCTGCCCAGGGAGGTTGTGGAGTCCCCTTCTTTGGAGATTTTCAAGACCCACCTGGATGCCGTCCTGAGTGACATGCTCTGGGCAATCCTGCTTCAGCAGGAGAGTTGGACTAGATGATCTCTATGGTCCCTTACAACTCTAAAAATTCAATGAAAATTCAGTGAAATTCAGTGACTTTTCAGTAGAACCTGTTGTGATAGGATAAAGGGTAACGGCTTTAAACTAAAAAAGGGAAGATTTAGGCTTGATGTAAGGAAGAAATTTTTTACACTGAGGGTGGTGAAGCACTGGAAGAGATTACTCGGGGAGGTGGTAGATGCCTCATCCCTGTAAATATTCAAGGTTAGGCTGGATGAGGCTCTGAGCAACCTGCTCTAGTTGAAGACGTCGCTGCTCGTTGCAGGGGGGTTGGACTAGATGGCTTTTTAAGGTCCCTTCCAGCCCAAACCCCCCCGAGATGCTGCTCTGGGGACCGTGCGGCGGCAGCTCCGGCTGCACCGGCCCGTCCCGGCCACAGGAGGGGATCGCTGCCGCACGCAGCCGGCGGCTCCTCAGGGATGCAGGAGTGGGTTCCCAAAGCCCTTGGCCGCGGTGGGGACACGGCAGGAGGATGCAACTGCACCCCCCGGGCCCGGATCCCCCCCGGGAAGGGCGCTGCAGGGGAGGGAGGGTCCTCCTCCAGCTCCGTGATAGCACACCGGTAAGAACACTAATAGCTTAATCATGTGTAAACGATTCGAATGAATGCAGGGAACCCGCCGCTATTATTCCCAGCAAGACAAGTGTGTGTAATCAGATCAGCGGTGTGTGTCATACATAGCATGAGACTATTAGCGACTTCAATGTTTCGGGTGCTGGAACGTGCAGCAAAGTCAATCACGGTGTCCAGAGCTCGCCGCGTTCGTGATAACGCGTACAGGGCAGGGGAAGGGAAAATGTGTTGTGATTCCATGCTCCTGGAGCATTTATCCAGCCGAGACTCTTTCATGTAGTATCTAAAAAAAAAAAAAAAGTTTCATCGTTAATGTAAATAAAGATGTTTGTCCTTTTTTTTGGTAGGCATTTCTAGATGCTTGGTTTCCATCTGCAGTTTTCCATCCACAGCTCAAGCACAGGCATAGCGTGTCCTGCTCTCATTACTGCCCGGTTGTAGGCACGTGTCTTTCAGTAGCCTAAACAAAGTTTGGGAGCCACTGCTTCAAGCCAAGTATTGGGCTGGATCCGAAGCTTGCTGAAGTCACCGGGACTCCCACTGGGGTTTTTAATCAGGCCTATCATTAATTGCCTAATGAAGTTAGCCATTTATCTTTATTAGATGGACTCTTCAACGAATTGATTTAATCTAGAAGACTTCTCCTCCGTGGCAGATTTTGAGAGCCCCACGCGCTCCTGCCCCTGCCAAGCGTGCTCCGCTTCCCGAGGAGCTAATCAGCCGGCCCATCTCCTCTCAATCAATAAGCATTTATTCTAATTGAAACCAACGTCAACTGGATAGCGACCAGGAATGTGAAATGCTCTATAAATACTATGTGTGAGCTGGAGCCTGAGAGCAGGCGGTGGCGAGACTGTCGATGGGAGCGCTAACGGGGGGACATGCCACCCAGCACTTTGTCACCCTCCCAGTGCCCTGTTTACAGCTCTCACCAGGGAGCTCCCTGTCTCCCCTTTGATGATGAATTAATTTCCTCTGACGGATCAAGCTCCCGGTCCCCCACCGCAACACCTTGCAGAATGCATTGCCTAACGAGAATCGCTCATTAACATATAAATCATGATGTGCTTCTTTTTGGCACTCCAGGCAAAACAATGGGCTGAGCGCTCCCCCCTCATCTAGCTTTTCCCTGGAGGGAGAACTTTCATTGATTGCTAAATGGAAGGTGGAAATCATTTAATTGTATGACTCCTCTGATGTGCTACTGCTTAGACTTTAAGTAAGCATATGGCTTCCCCCAGCGTGTATGCTGTCTTCATTTTTTATTGCAGGATAAGGTGTGATTCTTCTCTATCATAACCAGTGATGATAGTACATGTCCAAGCACACAGTATCGGGGTCTTCCGAGTACCCCCTCTGCCATGGGGATAAAGTCCGAATTAACAGATAGGGTGCAAGACCATAAATCTGTCATATCTGCCCAATCTTTTGTGGATGGATCTGTTTTTTCTGTGCCACAGGGGATATACCCAAGCTGCAGGGACACCAGGCGGCTCTGAGACAGGAGCTGAGCAGCCACCACTAACACTGCTCTGCGCTGAAGTTAATGAACACTTTTCACAGTCAGCCTGGGAAACACCAGCAAAAATACCTTCAGGCATTTAGTCCTTTATATCTAGCTCTGCTACAACCTCAGTGGGTGATGGTAGGTGACTGCCTCAGTTTTTCTGCCTGGACAGACAAGTTAGGATCTCCTGAACTAATAAATTTTCAGTTACTAGTATTTCACTCACTATAGTGATCATAGAAAGTGCCTCAAACTCTCCCCTTTTCTTTTTGGTTGGACTAGGCAGCAACTCATTTCTGATTCTGGATATTCATATGGGTACATCATGGGCTGACAGCAACGTGGCAGCTGTATCTGCCAAATCTCGGTGAGAGATACACATTGTAATTCCACCTCAGGCCTTAATAACACGGCCAGGAAATGGACCATGCTGACACTGCCCTCAGGAGGAGCAGGAAGGAGTGCTGGGAGCCTGTGGTGCACCCCCCTTGGAGCATCCCCTTCCTCTGCTGGAGCTGGAGCAGACACGGTGTGCAGGAGCCGGCAAACCCAACATCAAACCCAACCTGAAGAAGTGATGATCACTGTGAGTTAATTCACTTTGATGAGTGGCAAGAAATTCTGTTGACCAAGCAGACTCAACCCATCCTGCATGCTTCTCTGACTCCCACACCAGTGGCACAGCCCAGTGTAATCTGTCCTTTCCAGTACTCGCAGGGAAGCCTGTCCTGCAGCCTCTCCTGTTCCCCAGCACGTCTGGTCGATGAATCAGACTTCTGTGTGGTGCATTTGGCATGAGGACCCTGTCTGGAGAGCACAGCAGATAGTCTTTGAGGAACAAGTTGTGGTTGCTTCCCACAATACTTCATCCCAGACAGAGCAGCAGAAAGTCTGTGAGCGCCTGCTTTCCAGAAATAGAAGTGCACGTGAACTTTTGACTGGAGTCTCCACGGTTTCAGGGAAACTGCAGAGAGGGACCTTACATACCTGAAATACTCACCTATCCCAGCACCTAAGGCTAAGACAAGAAGCATTTCCAGGAGTCCAGCCTGGGGTGGATCTACAACAGCAATTCCCATCGCATGAATTTGGCCACCAACATGAGCTCAGGCAGCCCAGCTTCTCCCCAAAGCCTGGCCAGTGCTGCCCTCTCCCTGCCTCTCCTGCCTCCTCCCAGCCCCAGCTCCTGCTCCACAGCAGCTCTTCCTCCACAGGGTTCCTCTGACACCACCCTACTTGTGCTCCTCAGGCTGAGGATAAATGCAGTTCAATCAGCACAGGTACTGTCTTCTTTTCTTCTCCCTTTTCCAGGCGACTTTCTAATTTCACACTAAACTCCATTGAAAATTTATTTTTTGCTAATTTGAACAAGCTTAATAAGAACAGTTTCACTGCTGCAAATTTGCCCTTTTGCTGTCCTACCTTCTGCCAACACCAGGCAGCAGCTTACCCTGCCTGCCTCTAAATTAAACTCTAAATCCCTCCTCTGAAGTTGAACGCGCACACACCAGCTATCCCTCCCTTCAACCCTTTGCTACGTGAGGCAGGATTTAAAGCAGGGATGCACAATTTGCATAATTATTCTTTTTTTTTTTTTCATGTTTTGTGTTTACATTAGCGAGATTGGTATCAGTTTAATTAAATCAGCTTAAGATCAGTTCATAGCTGGCGCTATTTTCCTTGTGTAGACAACGGCGGAGCGGGGAGCCAGGGTAGCTCCATCCAGCCAGGCGAGGAGAGAGCCCACAGCCAGGGAGCTCCGGGTCATCACCTCCCCCAGCGGTGCCAGAAGAAGCCTTTGGAAATTCCAGCGAGTCTTCTTGGATGTTGTCCTGAAAGGTGTCCTTTATTAACATGAAAGAAACGTTCAGGGTTTTCATCACCACTGGAAGGGAGGAAGGTGCCGTTCCTGCGAGGTGGGCTGTAAAATAGGGACAGTTTGTTTGCTGAGGGGCACAAGGCCAGTTCTTCCCAAACCCTGGTGCTTTTTTTGCGGTATCTGCATCACCGACACCCATTTCTCTCACTTGTATGGAGAGCTATTTTCAGTTCTACAGCTTTTTTTGCAGTGCTGTTCACTAACCAGCCAGGTCTCAGCTGGTGCACCAGCATCAGTCCACAGCTGTCCCTGGCACCACCCAGTCACCCAATCCTCCCATTTTTATTTTTTTATTTCTTTTGTTTTTCAGAAAATACTAGAAGGACCTGGAGTTCTGCCTGTTTAAACTGCTGAATATTTCCTTCCCAATTTTTAGCTGTGGGCTTGAATCATGGCTGTGGATTCTCTTCTACTGACTCAGATGAGGGGAAGAATTCATCTCTGGTAGAAGGCTGGGTGATCAAAATGATTTATACCCATCATGCATTTATCCCTTTACAATTTACTGCGTGTCACGCAGACCCAAATTGTAAATGTCTTGCGAGGAAATGAAATCCATTGTGAGTGACTTGGAGCACGCCAGTCCTCTGGGGAGCATTAGTTGCCCTCAGCCCTGGGACCAGCTTCTGGAAGAAGCTTCATGGTGACCAAGCTGCCCACCAGCCACCACCAGGAGAGGTGACCAAGGGGAGTAACGAATTGAAAGGAGGTTTATAATCATGGAAGGTGTATGCCTGGCTCTTTCTACCAACCACAAGGACTTGTGGAGAACACAGCTCTTCCTCAGAAGAAAGCTCTTGGCAACACAGAGCAATGCAATAGCTGGTGCATGAAGCCTCCAAGGGCACATGGGATCTCCTCCGGGGCCTCACCGAGGACATTGCGTGACAACCCTTTCCCCAACAGCCATCACCTCAGCCTGGCAGAGCCCCTGCACAGCTGGGGAGGCTGAAGAAGAGCATGTCTGCCTTTGCTGCCGTTGTGAAAGAGCAGATTGTTGCCATCAGTAACCAGGCCATGAGTCAACACAGAAAAGATGCATGCAGCCTCTTATAGCTGGGGTCATGCAAAATATTTAGCACTTCCATCATCCTGGCTTTCCTCACTGTGCTTTCAAAATACAAGTTACTGGTTCTGCACAATCCCTTTGTGCAGTATTGTATCTAGTGATTTGGGGTTTTCTGAGGCTGAGAGCTTTAGCAGTAGTTACTTGAATAGCACAAGCTGTTGTTACACAATGGTTAAGCATCCCAATCCAGGTTTTTCATCTGGTGTGCTTTCCCAGTCCATCCTGCATGCCTGGTTGCTGGCACTGATGCTTATCTGACCATGGGGTAAGTCAGCTTAGGAAACCAAACTGGAAGAAAACTGACCTGGCAAAAAAAAAGGAGAGGTTTTTTTTTTCTGCTAGGTAAGCTCCAGCGCTGGCTCATTGCAGGGTCAGGGAGATGGGAGTGCCCCTCAGAGCGTGGAGGAGGTATCTTCACTCAGGGAGAGGGGAACCGTGCCAGTGCTGACCAAAGGAATTTTAAAGTGATGTGGCAGAGCAGGTTCTTTTACTCCACCGTATTAAGTGGACAACTAGACACAGGAGTTCAGACATTGCGATGAAATGGAATATCCCACATGTTAAAATCTTAAGGTCTTCCCTGAAACCCCTTGTAGAAGAGAGCTTGCGTGTGCACTTGTGTTCTTCACATTGTGCTTGCGAATAGGTTGTCTGCGTAGATTGAGGAGTTTCTGTCTTTGGAGGTGTTCAAAAACCATTTAGACATAGTCCTTCACAACCGGCTGTAAGTGGCCCTGCCTGAGCAGGGAGGTTGGACAAGATAACCTCCAGAGCTCCCTTCCAACCTCAACCATTCTGTGACTCTGTATTAAAGTCCCATTAAATATAGTCCAGAAACAGCTGTAAGCACAGGAGTTTCAGGGTAGAAGGCCTCAGCCACTGAGGTGGAGACCCAGAGCGCAATTTCTTAATTAACCTGAGTCAGCCTCAGTCTGCACTGGTGACTGATGGAAAAGCAGGTTTTGTCGAGCTCCCTGGTTCTCAGCCATGTTCTCACTGCCTCGCTGGCCTCCTGACCACACTCACCCAACCACATGCTCCACATCAGGGAGCTCCCCTTACTTAATACTAATATATTTTCAGGTTAGTGTCTGGCTCTCTAATGCCTGTTGACCTGGCTGGCTGTGAAGCAGCCCTGCTGTAGGGGGTGGTGCAAGGGAAACGGTGGGAAAGCTTTTCCAGAAACAGGGATTCACATTTGCTTTAGTAGAGTATGAAAGCACACGGGCAATGGTGCTACACCACGGTCCCCTGAGCCACCCCTGCCACAGCTCTGCCCTTCCTCCTCTCCTTTCCATGTCCTCCTGCCCCTTCTCCAGCATTTCTTTGCTAATAAATGCTAACTCCTCAGCAACCTCCCTCCTCCTCCAGCACTTATCCAGCCAGTTTTTTTTCTCACTAGCCTCACATACTTATTTTAATTTCTTTGCTTGTGAAGTTTGTTGCCATTTTAGTGGGTGAAATTAGTTTTCTGGGTAGCAGGAGCTCAAGGTACCTGGCAGAAGCACGGTGGCAGGGGCAGGGAAGGAGGTGGTGAGGCTTTGGCAGTGGTGAGATGCTGCTTTGGCTTGACAGAGACAGAGTCAGACACTCCTGTTTGTTCTCACCCTCCGATTTAATTATTTGAGTTTTTTCCCACACTTTACCGATAAAAACGGAGGTTTTTAAAGGGGTGAACTGCGCTTGTAAATATAATCTTTTTTCTTTTTTTTTTTCGCAGTCACTGGACCAATCCATTTAACAGCTCACTAGCCCAAAGGAAAGCTATTATATGGCTGGAGTGTGGTTAAATAGTGAGTTGATAGCAGGGCTGAGATGCAAATCTACAGATAACATTTGACTTCGGGGGGGGGGGAGCCGGTTGCAGGGAAGAGGCTCTTAGAAGTCCTAACACTTGGCTGTACCATAGCTCAGGAGCAACCCTGGAGGAGCAGAGAGAAGAGGCAGCAGCCTGACAGGCAGCCCCTTCCCATCCCTGTCCTCATGTTTAAATGCAAACAAATGCCGAGAACAGAAAACAGAGAATTATTAAAATATATATATATATATCCCTGCCTCTCCCTGCATGTAATTAATCCTCTTTTCCTCTACCAGAGAATACATTAGTGAGGGTGGGCTCATAATACAGAGGCATCTGGCTGAGACTAGAAAGAGCAGCATGCTTATGCATAATTAATGCTTTAGAAAAAACAGACTTCCATGGCCTGACTGTCTATATTGGATCAGTGCGGAATGGCCTTTATAGGATAATTAGCGCTGATAACTGGCCCATTTTGCTTATCTTTTGCAGTAGAGTAATCTCCAGGAAGAAGCATGTTTATTTTGTCCAACAGCAAAAGAGATTACGATTTGAAATAGGTTTTAATGAGCAGTTAGTGCCCAACACGACTTTATCCGTAAAAGAGAGAACGTGATCTGGGAAGCAGCTTGGGGCGAGCGTAATTGGGAAAATGCAAATCTCCACCTTAGCAAACCTGTAACCATAAACCGGGTCTTTAGGGATCCTGGGCTGCCCAGGGAACAAGGTCGGTGCTGCCAGAGAGACAGGAGATGTTTAAGGGGAACGCAGAATTACAGGGGGGCTTCTTAAGGCATAACTTTAGCATTTCTTTACCTGGTTTATGTTTTGACAAATATAATATGACCTAAGAAGGTTAAAACCCCAAAGCCAGCACAATAAGGCAGGGGGGCACGGGGACTGCCCATATGATGAGACATAATAATCGGGTTTATCTTCCAGCTTTGTCTCCCATCGATTTTATCCATTGGAAGGTGGTTAAATCAGCAAGAAACCGGAGGAGGCCCTAATCTTGGGGAGACAGAGCTGCATTCATTCGTGTGCTGCTCTCTTTCAAAGGATGAAGTGACTCCGTGAGTATCTAGCTCGTAAATCAGGGGGGCGAGGAGACAGCCCGGCTCCCCTCTCCCCAGCCTCTGACACGAAGACCTCGGCTCAGCAGAAGGTTGGAGTGGCGTCTCCAGCAGCACACGGAGCACACCAGTCGTGCCTCTTAGATTACACAGCTGGGTATTGGCACCAAGGCTTCCGGAGTAGGATTCATTTCACATGTCTGTGTCTGAACTGGTCACTCTGGGCAGCTTCTATAATCCATAGGTGCTCTGAGGATGTAACTCATCCCGTGAGGGAGGCGGTACTAACAGAGGTCAAATGCATTGCCCCAGAAAGGGACCTGTTCCTCTCTTGGTTACAGAGAGCCGAGACTGCTGCCTCTGCTGTTGCCACCCATGAAGCCCATGCTGGGACCTCACCCCCGTGGCTGAGGTGGCCAGGCACAGCGTTCCTGCACGCCGGTGGCTTGGCCCACTGCCACATGGGGCCACGGCTGGGTGTCCGTGGAGAACCACAGCTCCATAGCAGAGGTGACAATGCCCTGGGACATGGCGTGGTGGCACCTGAGGGTTGTGCTCGTGGGAGCACCAACAGCAGGCTACTTGGGAGCTGGGGCACACGTGGTGCCTTGGGGCAGGGTGTTTCTTTAGGGAACTCGCTATCTGGGTGCACAGGTAGTCCATCTGTATCTGAGGCATCTTGAAATCCCAGCTGAAACCAGGGCCCTGCTGAAACAACAGGAGAACCTGCATGAATCACAGAAACACAGAATCACCTGGGGTTGGAAGGGATCTCTGGAGGTCATCTAGCCCAACCCCCCTGCCAAAGCAAGTCCACCCAGAGCAGGTTGCACAGGAACTTGTCCAGATGGGTTTTGAATGTCTCCAGAGAAGGAGATTCCACCACCTCCCTGGGCAGCCTATTCCAGTACTTTGCCACCCTCAAAACAAAGAAGTTCCTCCTCATGTTTAGGCGGAACTTCTTATATTCAAGTTTATGCCCATTTGTTCTTGTCCTATCCCTGGGCACCGCTGAAAAAAAAGACTGAAATAGGATTGAAGCAGGATTTATTGGCTAGGTTACAGCAAGATGCACCCTTCCAGTGCCAATGGCCACCTGGCCAGCTTAGGAAACAGCCTCCAGAGGCTCGGGCACCGACCTGCCGTGCACGGCCCAGACAGGTCCAGGCAGCGTGGAGCTGCTGCGCTCGTCCAAGGGATGTGCAGGCGTGTGGTGACTCCAGCCAGGCTGGGGACGGGCTGGGGTGGCTGTGCAGACACCCACTCCCTCGGGGAGGGCACGAGACCCCGCTGTAGCCCCGGGAAGCGTTGAGGCAAAAACCCACGGTGTGAGATTCACACCCGGCGCGTGAGACTTGACGGGTCTGTCACTTCGCAGGGCCAGGCTCCATCCCCCCGGCGAACAGGGATGACAAAAGGACAGAGGCTGCCAGGCTGTTTGTCCTTGCTGTCACCGCAACGGCAGTGACACTTGGCTCTGGAAGAGGAGTCCCAGTTCTTTGTCCTTCCCACGGGGCTGAGGCTCAGCCCCAAAGCACACGAGACCATCTGGGTTCCTCCAGGATATTTCCATCTGGGTTTCTCCAGGATATTTCCTGCCCCAAGAGAGAGGAGAAGCCCCGGAGACGCTGTTTTCACGACACATTTTCAAACAAGTTAGCACCTCTCTGGTTGGGAGAGTCGGAATATTCAGGCCACGCTTCTGAAGTGTTTGACTCCCCCTCTCACCTGGTCCTACCTGCCTCCCCCCCTTCGGAGCCCTCTTTTTCTCAGGGGGGAAGAAGGAAAGCAGTTTGCCTAGGCAGATAGCTGGCTGTGAAAAGGATGAATTCAAGAGCACGTGGAGCTCGTGGTTGAGAAGAAAGCGTCTGATCAGCAGAACTCTTCTCCCTCAGCTTGTAAGGGCAGATTCAGTCTCCAGGCCAAGCTGCCATGTGGTTATAAAATAGAAGCAGGCCGTGTAGGAACCGATCTAACTTTCTTCAATTGTCTGTGCATCTTTAATCATGTTCACCACTTAAAAAGCAGCGGAGCTGGCAGCTGATAATTAGGCTGAGCCTGCAGCAGCATGGCCACTGGCCAGATCACATGGCTCCTTTCATCTGCATATTTATGCATTTAAAGGAGAGGAAAACTTTCATAACATTTTAATAACTAGGTTCTTCTGAATCCATAAATCCAGTCCTCCGGGCTTAGCCTACACTCTCTTTCTGATCTTACATAAGTGGAAGAGGGTGGGGTGTTTTGTTTTTCTCCCCGTTCTTTTCCTGTGCATGAACGTGCAAAGCCCATCCTCTCAAGTTCAAGGTCCTCCGGAGGATGGGAGGGTCAGGTAAGGTAAAACTGCACTTCTAAGGATGAAGGTACAACTTTGATTTGGTTCCTGGCATGGGAACAAAACCCCTTTCCCAAGATAGCTCGTCTGCAGACTGGCAGGGCTGAAGCTCCTTCGCTAAACAATGGTTCTGAACAAAGAATCGGGGATTCCTGTGTTTCAAACAGAAGCTACAGTGCACGTTGGCTGCTGCACTTCTTAGCAAAGCACTGTCACACTCAGCTCTAGGACGGCGTTGCTCCAGACCATGGGGTGAAAGATGTCAAAAACGTGGGGAGCTGGTCCCCATCTGGGTCCGTGGGTGCTGGAGCTCTGCCTCCACACACGCTGCCAGGCAGAGGGAGGGGTGGGCAGCCTCCCCTTGGGCGACCTCTCCAACCTCCTCCCAAGGGCAGATGCAGCCTGGCAGCGCCTGACCACTGTGCCAGGGGGATGCTGAGAGGGGCTGTGACAAGGGGGATGCCATCTCCATCTCCCTTGGTGGTGGCAGCTCCCTTGACAGCCTCGGTGACACCCTGCGGGGTCCCTTGCGGTGAGGCTTTGCAGAGCATCCTCAGCATCACCCGGCCTGTGCCCGTGGGCTTCCCCGTTCTTATCTTAGTAGGAGGGAGGGAGCACTGTTAAAACAACACTGATTTCTTTCAAAGAGGAAGCACTTGGTTAAAATAAAAACCATTTAATGAATGCAGTCATTAAACACTATTACTTCTTTTCTAAAAAAAAAGGGAAAGCTAGCTACTCTGTGCTGGAAGCAGATTCTACTGAAGATTGCCTGGATGGAGCAAAGAATATTTTGCTGATTTATAGGGGTCTTGGTAAAGGTTTAATTGCTTTTACCGTATATCAAGCGAACAAGCAAGCCAATTGCAATGATTAGGTAATTTCCAGAGTATGTCTTGAACTGGCCATTAGCTGGGACAGTAAAACTTTGGGGTTTGACACTGGCTCTAGAGCACGAGTGAATTCAGGGTGGTGCAGCTGCTGTGTTCCAGAGGTAAATATTAATGATCCCAGTCACCTCACAATAGTTTTGCTAGACAAAGTGCAACAGTCAAGCCCTGGAAAATGCAAGCCATGGCATTAACTTCACAGGGAGGGACGGTGAATTGTTTCTTGTGTATTTAAAGGATCAGAAGAAACAAACAAGGGTGAGATTAATTAGGAGTGGGAGTTCACAACTCCCTCTCTAAATGAATGAGGAACGGCACTGGACAAGTCACAGCAGCAATTCTGAAACATTTCTCTGCATTTTCCATCTGAGGTCTGAGAGAATTGCCTTTGCACCTAAAGTGTCCCCAAGACATTAATAAACCCCCTCTCTGGATCCCCAATGTGATGATTACCTTGTGTCCCCAGGTTTCATTATCAAGCTTTTAATCTAAGCCTGGACTCTCTGCTCTGTCATCTGAAGCAGTGAGGGAATTTGCAGAGGGTTTTTCCCAGCAGAGAAAAACAATTCACTTGCTAAAGACATTATGTGGGAGATATAACTTACAGATACAGGGATTTTCAACTTTGGGTGTTTATTTTGTGTCTTTGGGGGTGGCTGATGTTTTACTTCGTTTTGAGGCTGGATCTTACATTTCCAACACTGTAAGCAGGACGACTGATTTCAACCAAAAAATCTGCGAGAGACTCCCCTTGATTTTGATGGGATCTGAGGCTAAATAGTGATAAACATAACATAATGTAGGAATTTGCATTTTCTTAAGCCCTGTCTAGACTTGGGTTTGGGAGGTGTGACGCACCACGTGAATAGCACAATGTAGTTAAGGCGCCCGTGGTTTTCTTGCACAGCTTTATCCCTGGTCGTTGGCGGGAGGCGATTACTCCGTTGTAATTAGCACTTGCTAATCTAGACCTCATCGATGCTAAATGGGGAGGGAGGTTACAAACCAAAGGCAGGCTGATCTTGCGGTTGCACCTTTCAGACGTGGCCTCCTGCTGCAGGCAGGACTATTTGGCCTCTGATGGTGTGGAACTAAGGGCTCCCCAGCCCCACCACCAGCTCTGTGTTGGCCACGGGGCTGTGTGACCATTGAGGGGATGGGTCTGCAAGAGGTTAACGAGTAGGTGGGCTGGGATGGCACATGGGGAGTTGGGGGACAGCGAGTAAGTGACTGGAGGTAGAGACCTGAGCATGCAGCAGTCAGGTATAGATTTAGGGGTGAGGAAGAATAGTGGTTATGGTGGTCAGGAGGGGGTGAGGATGGGGCACTTGTGGTTGTGGGTGCAGTGCAGGGACAGGACTTGGTGCCCAGAAAGGCCAAGCATGTATTTCTTAAAAAGCCCTCAGCGTCTCGATCTCCTCCAAAGCTGCGTTGAGAAGTCTCCCCTACCAGTAAACCCAGCACTTTTGTCATCTGGGTTGGCCAGCCAGGAGGGCTGAGGGTCCAAAGGCTCCAAAGCTCAAGCCGTTCCCTGGAGCTCTCACACAGAACCAGGAGTTTGGTGGCTGTTCCCACCAGCTGTCCCCACTCCTTGCTGCACCCAGACCTGTTTGATTTAATCCAATATATTTCCCCATTATTCAAGAACTACCAATTCAGGGCAAATCCACCACCTTGGGTTAAGCACATGCTCCAGAGGAGGCAGAGTGGCTCATGGTTGCTTTTCATATAAAATTATTTTCTGTGAATTTGCCTTCACCACCACTTTCTCCACACTGTTATTGGTGGTACACTGGGACAATGAACCAAGGAGAAAGACTGCTCCAAGCGCTCTAATTAGGGGGGGAGAATCACTCTGAAGTCCTACCAAGCCACCGTGATGGCCTATTCTGGATACTGGAGTTACACTTCACTAATTCCTCAAACAGGACCCCAGCCCAGCTCTCTCAACCTAGTAGGACCAAAGTGCTCTGATTTCTAGCCATGAACTTCAGTGTTTGGAGCATGAATTCAGAGGAAACTACAGAAATCAATGTTAACCCAGATGTGCAATTTGGGCCCACGTTGCCCATGATAAACTCCTGTTTTTATCAAATGCTCCAAGGATTTGAACTTGAAAGTTCATCTGTTTGAAACCTGCTCAGAGCATGACCAAAGTTTGCAAAATATGTCGTGTAAGGATAGAGGGTGTGACTTTCATTGTTATTTGAACCTTGCCTGATGCACCAGGAGTTGCTTTTTCTTTACTGGGCTCTGTCCCTCTCCCTCTGCTCCTCAACCCATCGTGAAGTCACCAGTCACGTAAACGCCTGCGCAAACACACTGAGCATGAGTCATGCGGCATCTGGTGCTATTTATTAAACTGTGGTTTATATCTTTGGAGTACACGGCATTATCCTTTATGGATGTGGCTTTATCTCTGTTATTACAATATGGAATTAATTAAGAATATTAAAGTTTGTGTTTAACAAAAAATGTATATTCCCAACTTTTATCTACGGAGGCAACATTTTCATATCCATTCTCTCCTAATGGCAGCATCCTTTGGGAAGATGTGATAGACACATTTAGGTAAATATTATTCCTCCGGCACACATGGTTTCCATTGTAATCTATCCCCTGCTGTTTCCTTCCAAGCACTTTCCTTTGTTACATATTCCACAGTGGTGGCTGAAATACTGATCAGCGATAGCACAGACAAATTGGCTCCAGCAACTGGGAGTTTTAAGGGCAACAAATGTTTATATCTGAGTTTTCGCGTGTACCGTAGTTACTGAAATACAGTTTTTAGGCCTGCAATGAAATTTTCTCTGGCATTGAAAGCCTAAAGCTGCTTGAGGCAGCTATAATTCGATAAAAGGACAGAAGGAATAAAGACTGAGTGAGATGTGAGTTGCAGGGGGAGGATGTTTAGTCCTACAAAAGCCACTCACTGTGGCAACAGCAGGTCGAGCATTGGGATTCTTTGAAGCCTGACTTCCCTTTTCATTATTTTTTTTTTAAATATTATTATTTATTTAGCAGCGTATGCTCCAAACTTTCAAGGCTGGATGGTATGACCTCTGCTCCCAGGCTCTAACTGCAGGTTTGATGCTGGAACCTACATTCACAGAAGTGACACCTCCATACCCTTCACCATCTGCTGAGGGGCTGGACCTGACTGCCTAGCAGGCAATCATACAATGAAAGCTTCACGGAAAAAACTGGCAACATGAAAAGAGCATTGCATGACTAAAATACACAATGTGGGGTTTTTTTTACCAGGAGAGTTTTTTAGGACGGGAGGATCCCTTCAACTTCTGCGTTCTCTCGCTGTTTCTTCCTCTCTGAAATGACCCCGGGCTGGCCCTTGCCCTCTCTTTGGGGAATGTGCTTCTGATTCGTATCTCAGGAGCTTGAGAGATATGGAATAAACGCTCATTACCTCTTGCTAATGTCAAGCACCACGCAGCAGATGCCTGAAACCCTGCTCGGTGGGGTTGATGTAAAACAATAGCGGACCCCTGGCAGGACCTTCCCTTCAACATCCACAGGACCCACTGTAATGGAGAGAACAGTCCTTGCCTGCCCATTTAAAAAGCCTTGTCTTCACAAAGCCTGCAGCAATGATGTGGCCATCGCCAAGAAGAGCCTTCTTGTTGTGCTAACTAGCAATTCTCATTAATTGATATCACTATCAGAGTCCCCCCAGCCTCAGTGTGAGCAGCAGGGGTTGTAGTGCATGAGAAAGCCCCCCTGCAAGGGCATTGCTCTGGGTTAATGGGGTCCTAATGAGCTGAAAGGTGAGATCCTGCACTGGGAAACACAGGACCAGACCATGAAAAACCCAGCACAACCCCAGGCCAGAGCTTAGACATCTTTAGTCGGGGGGTACCCCAGCTGCTAGAGGGGTCTGCATGGAAATAGCCACACCGTGGTAGGCTAGGATGAGTCATTGGCAATGTCCCCACAGCCGTTGTGTCCACCCAGCAGCGTGGGCTACGTGGAAAACTCAAAGTGGCATCACGCAGAGGCTGCAGCCAGCACTGCTCTCCTGCCCAAGGCCAAGGACATTCCCTTGTGGGACGGGAGGTCAGATGTGATTTGGGCTTTCCCCAACCATGTCACAGAAGAAGAGATAGCATATGGTCAGCGCTTCAAGGCACTCCCGTACGTGGAACATTACATTGCCATCTTTTACAGCCTGAAATGTTACTAACTCCCACCTATTTTTCAGAGGCCATACCTACATTTTTAGCCAAGGGCAGATGCAGAAGGCTCTTGAGACCAGACTGTCTCTTCTATGCCTATGAGCCTGCAAGTCCAGCTGCAAAACACCCTCCAAGATCCAAGTGTCCAAGGGGCTTGGGCTGAGCACCCTCACAGGAATGGGTGATGATGCTAGGTGAGCTGAAGGGGGGGAACACTTGCATTTGTTCATTTGGTTGCAGTAAAGACTTAGACAATTAAAGAGAAAGACATTTCACAGCATGCTTAGAATAAACATAGTCATTCTTTATCGTACAGAGTAACGCCTTATACATAAATAATTTGATGTCTCACTCTTTCATGGAAAGTAACAGAGAAAAACCTTCAAGGTTGATACATGGGAGCTGGCATTACAAATCACATAGGGTCAAACCCAAATCCTGCATCCATCTGGTTCATCAACATCTGGTTCCAGAATTGACCTATACACCACCTCCCTCCCCTGCCCTGGAAGGAACCGAATCAGGACCCTCCTTGGAAGACCACCCCCATCATCAACCTCTGGTTATGGATCTCAACCCTGCAACCTCGACCCATCGCTGAAATCCAGTCCTTTGCATCTGTAGTGGTAAGAAATCCTGGTCGGCAGCTGCAGAAGGAGCCGTTGCTTTCTCCAAGGTTCGTTATCCATAGGTTTTTGGAGGTGTCTGAACTAACTAAGCCTCCCCAAGCCGGATCCCTTGCAGCTATTTCTATTTCTTGGCTGACAAGCTGGTTACCGAAGCAGCAAGGCTGGGCATTGCACAGTCTAACATTATTTGACTAAAACTGGGAGCGTTTATGCAGAACAGCAGTGTGGGAACAGATAAAGAAGCTAGCGGGGCGCAATGAGAAATCTGAGCTTTGATCAAGGAGACAGCAGCATTTGACTCTATCTGAGCTGGCAGAGAGATCCCATCCCAAAGCAAAATAAAATATGTCATTCTTTTCAGCAGATGAAATTCTCCCCAGTGGTTTGTTCCTCCCAGGATCATATTATGTGATCTCATTGTCTTTAAAGTCTTTTCCCTGAGGAAGCCGATCGTTTAATATAGACTACAGCGTTAGCATCCGGTATTAAATCAGCCAGGCTACTTTGAAATGAGGCAAGTGGGCGTCCTGGAAAGGAAATAAAAATACAAGTTTAAGAGAGGAGATAGGTTCACCTTGACCCACGCTATTTATTGCAAAAGACCCAGGAACACACTGCTTGCTCAACACCCTGCCACGGATGTGTTTTACACCCCGGGTAAACTCCAGATGCTCACTGAGTGTGCACGAGGAATCGAGCCCCAGAGGTTTTTACGTCTTGCTTTGCTTTGCAGAGCTGTCCTTAGAGAGACCAGCACGTTCCCACAGCTCCCATTAATCCAAACAGCAAAGTTAGGCGCTCCGCATTTCAGCCACACGCTTTTAGCATCCTTGGCTGCAAAAACGTGTTGTAAAAATGTCAGGAAGGGAAACATTTCGAGACCGCAGGCACGGTGCGGGATGGCAGGGATCAGCATCCGACCCACCCGCTGCAGAGAGGGTCTTCTGTCCCCCGTGCTTCTTCTTCTGCATCCCCACCGCTGTTTTTAGCGGGGTTCCTTCCAGCCAGGAACTGAGAGCCGCCCCGTGAGGAAGCCAGATGTGATGCATTAGGCACAACTCACACAATCCATAGCTGGTGTGAAACCAGCTCGAGGAGATTTATGTCCCATCAGTGCAAGCGCTCTTATGTCACTAGCTCGCCACATCCCAATTGCACACGAACCCACGGAAAAGCTGCCTTTTTGGTAGTTTGGGGGCTTTTTTTTTTTTAAAGGTCATGTGAGCCAAGAAGAAGCAATTCTTCAGCACCATTGTGAGTGAAAACACTCATTTACCTCATTTAGTGTTTCACTTTATAAGTAACAATTTAGCCCACGATTGAAGTGTCAGCTGAATGAGGTAATTTATAATAATTCTGAAAACATGTTAACTGTAAGAGGCTATAATCAGAGCTAATTACAGGGACATTTTGGAAACCCATTGGTTGGGGCTTTAGTTTTGATAAAGGGGATAACAACTTGTAAGCTATGATTCTTTTAATTATAACAATGGTAACCACCTTCTTTCACATAGCTTCTTTCATCTCTAAAAGCCCCACAGCTTTTTGCAGACTATCCGTACCACAGGAATTGTTTAGCCTAACACCAAAGTGAAGCCACCTCTGCATGAAATAAATAACTGTTTAGCAATACCTAGCTGTCCTGTGCAAAATCTGTAGAGGAAAGGATCTGCAGAAGGAGAATATAATTTCCCTCATGTGTCCTAACTAATACTCAGGGGATCCTTGGATGTCCACTGCAGCAGCCATCTGATCTTGAGAATGGGGAAGGTGGCTTTTATATCCACGTGAAGACTCAAGGCACTATGGAGGAGGGCAGCAACATCATCCTCGCTCGTGACCGAGGAAGCAGGGGCACCACGGGGCAGCATCCTGTCACATCTGCCCAAGCTCACCTGTCCATGTCCTCTGCTGGGTGATGATAAAGCTCTGACACTGCGATTGGGAGTTACAAATTGCGGCAGCTTCTTCGGCGCCGTGAACGGAGAGCAGACATCCCAGGTGGCTGTAGGAGGGCCAGCACTTGTAGTCTTCTCCTTCCGCCGTTCGGAAGCCCTTTAGGGAGATGTAATCTGGGAACAGAAAAAGGGTGTTTAGGGAACTCCTTAAGTGCACTTTCAGAGACTAATCACACTGTACACTTAGTATGTTGCACTTCGGTGAAACTCATAGAACCATGGAATGGTTTGGAGGGACCTTAGAGATCACCTCATTCCAACCCCCCTGCCACGGGCAAGGACACCTCCCACTAGACCAGGTTGCTCAAAGCCCCATCCAGCCTGGTCTTGAACACCTCCAGGGATGGGGCATCCACAACTTCTCTGGGCAACCTGTGCCAGTGTCTCACCACTGTCTTAATGGAAATGTGATAGGAATAGATTGAACTGACGTGCTTAGATGGCATGGGTGGAGCTGCCAAGTTAAAAGAAACCCAAATCTTGAATTTTGGTTCTGCTATGGAGAACAGGACAGCAATTTTGCCATGTATATAAGAGAGGGGGCAGAGCTCTCAAGGGTGAAGGCACAGGAGAGTGATCGTAGGGGTGGGTGAGAGGGGGAGACTGCTGTGCAGATAAAGCCACATCTTCTTATCTGGAGAAGTCAACCTCACAATAGCCTCTCTTATACCTCAACCCCACCAGCAGAACCAGCTCAAGTCAACCTCACAATAGCCTCTCTTACACCTCAACCCCACCAGCAGAACCAGCTCATCACAGATCCATCACGAGGCACGTGCTGACCCACTCATCACGCTGCCACTCACAAGTACAGGAGATTTAGGAACCCCAGAGGGGAAAAGAGAGGCCAGATCCTGCTTCAGTATGGCACAAAAGACCTAACAATTCTGAGCAGAAAATGTTCAGGCTGCAGATGATTGTTCATTGACTGCTAAGAGTCTCTCCTCACCTTCCCACACCTCTAGGATGGTGGTCATTTTGGCACATTGCTACTGGGCCACCAGGTAGGTGCTGTTCAAAAAATACTAGTAATTCTTGTTAAATCTGCTGGTCCTTCAGTGCAAATGACTACCTATTTTTGTTCATGATGGTGCAAATTCCAGTTATTTCACACGTAAAGAGATTTCCTTCCACAAGCCATCATCACCATGCCACCATCTCAAGTGAACGCTCAGGAAAATTTAAGCCTCAGTAGCCACTGGACTTTTGAAGCCTTCCTTTTGATTAGCCTCATCTCTACCACCAAAGAGGTCCTTTTCAGAGGAATGCACCTCATAAAGGCTCATTTATCCATCCACAGGTCCAATAGGATGGTCTTCAGGAAAAAAAATTTAGAGGGCACCAAGGCCCCAGCTACTCTGCTGCATTAATCTCAGTGTTGTCACATCCCTGTTCAATGTTCCGATAATAACTTGTGCTCTGCAGCCAGAAGCCACCAAGGGAAATGAGAAGTTTCAATATCAGCCAAAAAAACCTGATCTGTTGGTCCATAGGAGAAGACGACCCCAAAGAGAGACAGGAAACGCTCGGTTTGCTGCTCTGGTCTAGTTGCTGAAGCTGTCCCAAATATACCCACTTGAAACACTGATGCACATTACGAGAAGAGCCTTTAGAAGCAGTGAGAACATATGTCCATATGCAGGCCAGATTGTCTGCACCGCATTTACTTTGCAAAACAATGCAATCAGGCATAGCTCCCAGGAAAAAACAACAAAAGACTGCTCAAAAAAGATACTTTTGGTGCTTTTCCTAGTGACTACACAGCGCCTGAATGTATGTGAGATCAGAATTTGACCAGTTACCAAGTTCCTCATTCCCTTAAAGCATTCAAAATCAAGTACCTTTTAAAAGTAGAGGCCTTTTCTGCAGATAGAGCCCAGACTTGTACAAATGTAAAACCTTTTCAAAAGCTTTCAGGGTTTCATTTATTCCATATCGTAAATCACCTACATTTAAAGAAAAAGATGACGAAGATGAGTAATTCCGTGAGAAACCATTTAGAGACTTCTAATAATGAAGTTTATGAATATTAGCCAGTACCTGTTGCGTTCAGAATATCGCTCAAAAAGGGCCGCAAAGCCGGTGGCGCAGAGTGGGGCAAAAGATAGGTGAAAAAATACCTGCAAAAAATCCCACAGACTGATTAGAATACAGTTGCTTAATTTCCCTAGTGGTTAAGTTGTCTACATTTTCCCGTGACTCCATTATCCATATGCAACTAGTGAGTCTGCTTTGGTTGTTAAGTTCTGTTTGAGGGCTTCGTTGGCATCTCGCAGACCGTTCCTGTGAGCTGGGCTGAAAGTTTGGTCCTTTCCCTCATTCCTCAGGGCTGGTTTTGGGCACTAAGCAATGCATTTCCCATTAAAAAAAAAAAGACTTATATGAAAGAAGACTCATGGAAGACCTTTCCCTTACCCTGAAAAGGTTTGGCATTCTCATTACCCCTGGAAAGGCAGGACTACTCATTCCCTGAACCTTCTAGAAAACTTCTGTCCTACAGGAAACAAGCACATTACTGCAATGCTGCAATAATCTATGTAGGGACTTGCTCTTTAACACCGAGTCCTGCAAATCCACGCTCACTAAGTCCTTCTGTGTAAATGTCCAGCTGCTAAGACCACCAGCTCGTGACCTGCCAAGCATCAATGGCAAGTGGGGGTCACCATGCTTTCAGCTGGTGGCCTATACAAAGTGCTGCAGAAGTCCCAGCCTCTTGCCCGTTACCTGTTTCATCGTTCTTCCATAGGTGCCCATAGGGAGACTTGGAGTTCAAGGGAAGAGTGAGCTCTTGTTCCCAACAACAGGGAACCAGCTCAAAGCTGGTGGGCTTTGGCAGGTAGCCCACGCTGCCACTGCTTTCAGCAAACACAGCCCATGGATGTCAAGTGCCAGGGCTTGTTTGGCAAACACTAAATTCACAGGTGCAACCTTTGGGGCAAGTTTCTCGAGGGCGTTGGGGAAAGGGAGCAGCAGAAGAAAGATGCCTTCATTCTCACCAGACAACAACTACACTATTTTCCTGCCTTATAAGGGAAATAATCTTGCTTCAAAGCGATCCTTAAGTACCCTTTGAGGGAGGTGAGGGGGAATCACTGCATGGAAGAAACACGAGATGCTAGAGACTACGTGGCAGTGTGTGAGCTCAGCCACACCAGATTTTCCTCCCCATCTCGCTGGACGTACCGATATGCATTGAAAAGATTCTTCTTTTCATTTATCCCTTCACATTTCCCAACCGCAGAACATTTGAGAGGGAAGCTTTTTGTAGGGAAGTCGAGTGTGCAGTCATTATCTTCCTTGCATGGCAGTTCCTCCGTGCTGGCATCATCCATGTCTGTCACTTTTAGGTTTCCATCCACCATAACAAACTGCCTCGGCTGGAAATCCAAGAGGACTATTGAACCCAGGGGGGAATGTGCCAAGTAAAACAGCAGTTTCACAAGACTCAGGCAAATCTGAGAAAGAGAAGATGAATATGCATGGGAAAAAACAGATGAAAAACAGCTATTAAATTGGAAGTAGAACAAAGGGGAGGGCATTCAATGACATTAAAGGCAAAAAAAAAAAAGCATATAGTACTTAAAAGGTAATTATATGTATGCTACAAAATTTATTATCAACATTGCCACAGGATTTGACTGGTAAGTAGTTTAGCAACATTTTTTAAAAACATTCGTGCACAAAAAGAAACATTTGCAGTTAGAGGAACTAGGGGAGAAAAGCTGCGAGGAAAACAATAGCAGCCTTCATGTTTCAGGATCTATATTGATTTGCTAGCTGAAATCAGAAGGGTTTTTTCCCACTCTGGCATAGAATTAATACATTCCCCTCCCTTCCCCCATGCTGCTCCATACAGACTGAGGCTCCGTGGTCATTAATACCAGATTCATGCCTTGCTGCATCACTCAGCAGTATGAATTTGGGCACACAATCGTGCTTCTGAAGAATTAGCCAAAGCATGCAATGTATTTATTGCCAGCTTTTTTGCTTTTCTGTCGACTCTCTGGCAGCAGGGTAAGGTCAGGCCATACCTGCTCCAGCAGAAAGCTCAGTAAACGATTTTTGACCAAACTAGAGCTGGAGCAGTGCACTTATACTGCACCAGCACTTTGTTCAAGTAGCTTTTTGCAGCGGTTTGCGTTCGGTATCGGGAGCCCTGGCATCAGATGGACTGTATCACCAGGTAGGTGTGCCAGGCAGGCCCACGCCACCCCTCGCCACCCCCGATAGCCATCTGTGCAGGCGTGAGGGTTTGGAACAGCTGGCAGAATCGCTCCTATCTGATGTGGCTCATCAGAGGGGAATCCCACCCGTTTAGACGCCCTAATTAGGAAACAGGACTAGACAGTGCCAGTGTAAGTTCTGCCTGTGTTAGTGTCTTCATCAGTCAAAAAGATTATTAAAATCTGAACGCCACCGTACCAGACCTCACCACCAGCTAATCCAGCACCATGGGTTTCTAGTTCTATGGAGACTTTGGCACATTTGANCACCAGCTAATCCAGCACCATGGGTTTCTAGTTCTATGGAGACTTTGGCACATTTGAGAAGATGAAGTGCTGGGAAAGCTACATGGAAGCCAGCGCGGGATAGTTTGTAAGCAGAAGTGGGACCCCACAGGCCAAAAGAAATTACTCTGGAAGCTGCGACGCTATTTTAACTTCATTAGTGAAGCAATCATAAGAATCCCAGCTTCACATCCCGCAGCTGAGTGAGCGCAGTTGCCACACTGGTTTGGATGGCAAGGCTCCTTTGCGACATTGCGGACCTCATGCAGGCAGGGATTTTATTTTGGGACTTTGGTTGCGTTTCTATTTTGCCCAAAGCATTTCTTATTGACACTAAGGTACCCACGCTTCTACTTGATCCTCTCTGTCCTCCTGGGAACCAAGCAAGTAGTAGTGAACCCCCAACCGAGACCTTGAGGCAAGCTGTAATACAAGCTATAACCAAAATAAGTGCCATGTTATAAGTCATTTATGTTCCCAGGGAGCTGAAGAGTCCCTGTGTGGGGGATGCTCAGGAGACAAGGCAGAGCTCACTAACAGGGATGCCATCCTGGCACCTACAGCAGGGGGAAAGCAATTTAGTGGTGTTTGTAGTACAGCAATAGCTAACGGGAGAAGATCAGAAACATCACACAAACACATGGTGAGAGACAGGCTGCTCAGCTCGCTGCCGAAAATAGATAATATGCAGAAAACAAGAGACTCACAGGGTGGTGGGGTGGCTTTCCCCAGTCAGACCCAGCCTGCTGAGGGGCCTCGCTAGGAAAACCCCTCCGTGGAGTGGAACAACACAGGGGGGAAACTAGAAATATACTGTAATACCGGGTATTAAACACCACGCCAGCCCCGAGCAAGATTTTCTGGCTGTTTCCTCCCAGATGTAGCTCTCTTAACACCACTTTGAAGAGAAGAGGTATAACGGCAAGANCTCCCCTCCCACCGGGGCTGTCGGTAGCCAAAGAGGCGGATTTCACGGGCGTGAATTTCCTCGGTCCTCCGAAAGGTACCGCGGGATGCCGCCGAGGGAGGCGAAACCCTCGAAAAGTGGGTGAAGTGCAGTGACAGGACATGGGGTAATGGTTCTAAAGTGGAAGAGGGGAGATTGAGATTAGGTACTAGGAAGAAATTCTTTCCTGCGAGGGTGGTGAGGCACTGGGACAGGTTGCCAAGAGAAAGTCATGGATGCCCCATCCCTGGAAGTGTTCAAGACCAGGCTGGATGGGGCTTTGAGCAACCTGCTCTAGAGGGAAGTGTCCCTGCCCACGGCAAGGGGGTTGCAACTAGATGATCTCTAAGGTCCCTTCCAACTCTAACCATTCTATGATACAGATTAAAGTTAGTAGGAACTGAGATACCACATTCCTGTGGGTTACCATTGGAGGAACCCGCAACAATTTATTGTCATTTAGACAATTATTCTGTCACCCGACAACCCCTCCCCACCCGGAAAGGGGAATCAGGAAAAAACTCGGAAATCCTAGGGTTGAAATATAAACAGATTTATAGAACAAGACTAGATAGTTAACATTAATAATCCTAAAGAACCAATATCGATCCCGATACCAATATAACACATACAAGGATTACACTCAGCCCATTCTCCCGGCAGGGGACAGCAAACGTCGGACACCGCCAGCGCTACAGCTTCGGGAGGAAGGGAAGGGCTCAGGGGTCCGGCACCGGGGCAAGGAGTTGTCAGGATCGCAGCCATCAAGGAAGAGAGAGAACTTCTCAGCAAACTTCCTCATTTATATTAAATGTGCCATTCACTGGATGAAACAACCCTGTTGGCCAGCTTGGGCCAAGTGCCCGAATCTCACTCCTCCTCATCCCTGCACCTGGCGAGCTCGAAAACACCGAGACCTTGAAACTCACATACCACAGCTGGCTATAAAAGAAATATTTTCACAAATTCAGACACTACAGACTTCTAAAAGTGCAGTTTTCCCAAGCATTAAAAGGGACCTTACCGAAAACTAAAATTACTGAAAGAGAAATTAGTCCTGTGTCACTCAGTCCAGGACACGGTGCCTTTGAGAAGCCTGAGGTCAGGTGTCTAGGAAGAGCGTGCAGGGAGTGAGCTGAGTCACAGCGTAGGGCAAAGGCAGACGGGGTTTATCTGCTTCTCATTTAGGCCACAGGCAGCCAGCTCTCCTCCCTGAGTGGCCTGAAACACCAGCCCAATGGGTTGGTTCACTCGCCTCGCTTTTCCTCTGCTCGCCGGGGCGGCTGCTATTTCTCAACCACTGGCCTGTCCCTGAGGGACCCAGCTCTGCTGAGAGCCTGCAGGTTCTGCCCGCACCGGGAGGAGACCGGTGGGACACGGTGGGTGAGGTGGTGGCACAGGGTTTGTCCCAGCCGTGGGCAAGCTGTGCGACCACTCGATCCTGCAGTGGCCTTGGACTGGGCTGCTCCTCCTGCCTTCCCTCCATGTACAGCCCGGCCAGTGCCTCTCTCCTGACTGCTCGGGTCGCTTTCTCAAGCCACCCTTGCAAAGGAACCTTCGTGAAACCTCCCTGAGAAACCCAACTTTAATATCACAGCCTGCGGGATGGAGATTTTCAGAGATTACAGCAAGGCAGCTAACGTGACCAGTGATCCCCGAGACTATTTTGATAGAAATAATGAACATAAGCAATCGCTTCATAATAACTAGATTCCTTCCCAAAAGGAGGTTTCCCCTCCGCTTCTTGTCAGTTCAACGTCACCAGGGCAGCCTCTGAGACAGGGTACGAGCGCCTGCACCACGGCAGAGAGACAGCAGGAAAAATGAACTCTGAATTCATCAGGACATTTCACCGAATCACAGAATGGTCCAGGTTGGGAAGGGGCTTTTAAGATCATCGAGTCCAACCACCGAGTTCCAGATGACAGAGTTGGGGGAGGGAAGGCAGAACCCGTGGTCTGCCGACATGTAAAATAAAACAACAAAAAAAAAGTAGAAAACAACAAAAGTAGAAAATCTCAGGCTGCCTGTGCTTATCCCTGCACATATCGGTCAGAGGCTGAGCCCAGAACAGCTCTTGCAGTAGCTGAATTTCCTTTGTTGCTTTTTAACCTTAATAGCTCTTTAATTACTGTCCTTATTTTCAAATCAAGTATACCTCTGTGTCACATTAATGAATATTCATTGTCACTGGAGAGCTATTACATGCATTTTTACCTGTGTTTCCAAGGGAATAGATGCCAGCTGAGTGTAGTATTATCTAATTTCAGCCTGTCCTCAGCACCGTAATAATATCAAGGCCTATTAGAGGAGACTCACAGATACATGAAAATAATAATGACTGATTATTTATTTGCTTTGTAGTAGCACTTAAGGATTCCTGCCAAGATCACGGCTCTGCTGAGCAAATTGTCTTCTTGCAGACAATGGCACAAGAGGTGGCCTCGCCTGGTAGAGCTGACACCTTCAATGGGAAACACCGCAAAGTGCTGCAGCAAGGATGTCACAGAGGAGTAGGTGGTCATTTGAGTGTCCTTTAGTTCCTTGGAGGATTTGAGCAAACAAAAGGGGGGAGGAGGTAAGGAGGAAAAGATGGAAGGTGATGAATTACAAATAACGTCATCAAGTGTCCTGCAGAGCAGACCAAAGCATTGGCACGGGCAGCAGGATGAAGAAACCTTAAAGTGATCCTACTGAGCTGGCAGGATTGCAGTGTCCCATTGTGGGCAGTCCCCTCACCCTGCTGGTGCCTCCCTTGTCCCTGATACCACTGAAGGAGTGAACATGCACACTGCCTCAGGGAGGAAATGTTATTGCTCCTCTAAACACGCTTCTTCTGTCCCTAAGTCCAGGAGAACACAAGATTTGTGGGAAAACTGAGAGGAAATGCAACAGCCCTGCTGGATCCGATCCGACCCGTGCCGTGCCATCCTATCCCTCTCTTGTAACACAGCAGAAGGAAGTTTCTGCCTGACCTAGGAGCACCAGGTTTTCTGAAGACACAGTGATTAAATGCACTGCACACCCCTAGCACAGCACTTTAAAGCCATTGTGGTAAAGAAAACAACTAGGAGCTGGCCACGGCTGGATAAATGGATGAACTGGCCTGAAAGGGAATGAAATACCCTGATCCCTGCTCTGCATACCTGGCTCCAGCAATAAAGGACAGCATCTTACACTTTCTTATCTCCATCCATTACCCCAGAGGCTATAGATGGAGCAGAAGGCTGTCCACTGTTCAGAAAACACCAGGCTGTGCTATAAACACAATGGCTGTGATTGAATCTTGTGCTTCTGAGCTTCTCCCGGCCTCCTACAAGGACTAGGACAATATTCCTCTCCTGCAAACTTGTGGTGACTTTTCCCACTTCCCTCTCGGCACTAGCACTAGCTGGGCTCCTCCCTGGAAATCTGACTTTGTACACGAGGTGTAAGGGTGCTCCAGACTAGCTGGGGTGAGAAAGGGTCTCTGCCTCCCATGCAAGTGGTGAAAGGGTTTGCCTTCTTCTGACAGGCAAATGCTTCTCTGGGTGTACATCCTCTAACTGGCTCCCTTCTGTCTCAAGAGGTCTAGGCAGCAGCCTTTTCCCTGTTTCTTGTCTATGACACTGACATAAAAGGGATAAGATCAAGCTCTTGGGTTAGCATAAAAAACCTGGGGGAAAGTCCTCACCCTAAACACATACATTAAAGTCCTGGGCATCAATCCAGAAGAGGGAGGCAAAGAGTTTATAGGTCTGGGAGGGGCATCAAAGAAACCTGCAGCAACCACGCGTCAGAACAGGAGGAAGACTTAAGCACCTCTGATAAAGACTTGGGAGCAAGTGTTGCCACCGGTACCCTCACCTTTGGGGGCAGTTGCTTACCTTGACTCCTGCCAGCTGAGCTTCTGGCTGCCTCCAAAGAGTTACTGTCCATTTGCAAGCATGGACATGTGGGGAGGGGAAAAGCAAGAGGATCTGCTGGAGAGCAGGTTCCTACTTGTAGGGTGTAGAGGCAGGAGCCATCCCCAGCAGCCTGGCTTTGCAGCCCCGTGTCAACTGAGAAGCCCTTTTGCATCCAGACTCCAGGAATGCCACATTGGGCTGTGCTGGGCCCTGCCCGGGAGGCATCCAGGGAAAAATCACACCACCAGCCTTTTCCAGATTATTTTTTTTGCTTTGCCCAAGAGCCAGGAAAAGAATAAGAAGAAAAAGGACTGCTCTTACAAGCAGCTGGGAAGAGTACTGCGAAGGGGAGACAGACCTTGCCCTGCTTTTTTGCCTCATCACTCACAATCCCTGGCAGAGTGCTTGGCGCAGATAAGGATTGCTTACCCAGAAGTGAATTAACACTCCTCCCCAAAATAAGGAAAAACTGTCCTTCTCTGTACTGTCCATGAAAGCTGCAGCCTCCAGCTTCTTCATACCCTATGGCACGTGGCTGGGTCTTCCTGGGCACTTGTGGCCTGAAGCTCCTCAACAGGGTTTGGCAGAGCCTGTGCCAGCACCCGACTGGCACGCAGAGCCCCAGGGAGCAGCTTTCCTGTACCTGGTCCTTTTTTTTCTGGCAGACAAGAGATCACTTCCTGGCCTGGAGTGCAGGATGAACCAGTGAGAGCACTGCAGAGTGTTTGTGTGACTTCACAGGGCATCATCTACTCCTGCCGTATGATGCCCTGGAGGAGCCCAGGACAGGTTGTCTCTCAAGAGAAGGAGCTGTCAAGGCTGAGGAGCACTGATCCTGTTGGGTGCATCAACAAGGAGAGCTTGCCATCTGCTGGAAAGTGATCAGCATTGACAGGCGATGGTCTGGCAAGAGCTCTTGGGTATAAGAACAGGAGAAAGGCCTGTGTCAGCAGTCCCTGGAGAGCTGGATGGCATTTGGGCTTGCAGAGAGAACAGGAAGAGCATCCTCTGAGTTAAAGAAGCACTGATCTCGAGCAGAGGAGGTATGACAAAACTTACTGCGGGGTTTTAACATGCCACCATGCCCCTTGAGCCCTCCTTGGAGATGCCTGTCCCCTTTGCAGAGGTAGCAGAAGGGAACACGTTTGTGCAACTAATGCATCTCGTCTCGTTCATTAGCAGAGCGGAGAGCTGACATGGTGGTGTCTTGCACCTCCAGAGCACGGTTCACCAGCGTGTCTGTCGAGCTGTCGAGTTGTTCACAGCTTTGCCCACCGCTCCCTGAACTGCTGAGATACTTCCCTCCCTTCGACACATTCCCGGGCTTCAGTTTTTTGTTACACCACCAGCACATCAAGCCTGACTGGCATCGAGCATCCTGCTCCCGACCCCATCAGTTCCCAGGAACACACTGTCGGAATCCTCAGTTTTCCCAATCAGATTTTATTAATGTCTAGGAAGATATAATCACATCTCCAGCACAAGGGATTGAAGAGCTGGTCTATTGGTCTACCAATAGACGGAATAAACCTTCCCTAGCAATACAAGTATTGGCACCTCTGGGTGTAAGTCACATTAACACACTGTATAACGTTGCTTACATTACCAAATGCCACATAAGCCTTACTGGCCTGTAATCCCACTGCTGCACTCAGTGAGACACTGCACAGTAGCAGCTGAACCAGGGAAAGCTCTGGGATGTTAGGCCCCTGGTGTGGAAACCACTAGGGGAATTTTGACAGCGTACAGACCAGGTTCTTGCCATTTTAATTCAAAGTGGCAGCACCAAATGTCTTGAATTCCTTGTACTTTAGAGCCCAAGCTCATATTAACTACCCACTTATTTCTGGAATTTGGTGGTTTTGATATGATCATTTTTTCCCTAGAAGAGCCAGGCTGCAAGCCTTCACTCAGCAAGCAATTTTAGCACAGCTGCAGAAAAAGAAGGTGCAGAACCTTCTCCTGCTTCTGGCCCAAATTGCAGAGGTGTTTCTTCAGCAGCACTATCATTTTTAGCAGCATTTGTTTCTAGGCACTTACTTCCAACCCTGTTGTACCTACTAGACCACTACTAGCATTCATGTAGTTTTGTGATAAGCCAGATGGGGAAAATGAACCAGGTTAAAATGAACCCAACAAGACCTCCTCGAAAGAACAGCATCTCAGCGGAACGAGGACGGGCTGTGGGGAAGGGTAGGAGGATGCAGGAGACCCCCTTTCTACAGCATGGATTGAGAATCTGCACTCTGAAAATATTGGAAGTAGGACAGAATGAAGAAAAATGAGGCAAAAGCAACAGAGAAAAGTACTGGCCACAGTCTCTGACTTTTGCTTCGCATTGCTCCTATCAATCGTTCTCATTTAGAGGAAGGATGGGAAAATCACTTTGACCAAGAGAACAGCACTAAACTTCTCTTCCCAAGTTCAGCCCAAATCCTGAGCTCTACTATGTAATTCCCCAAACAAGGGCTAACTTAGACCACATTGTGTTGTAAGTCAAGTTAATGGAAACCATCAGCTAGGATTTGAGTTTAGAACACTCCAGTGAAATGATGTTCTTTTCCAAGTCTGGTCAAACCAAATATTCCCCCCCCAGGAAAATAACAGGCTTTGCAATTCCAGGTATGTTTCCAGATCAAAGATGCTCAAACATATCCAAAGTGACTCTCCCAAAGTTTTCTTCAGTGAATGATGAGGCTAGGAAAAATTTCAGTCTAGTAATCTTCTAAAAGGGTCTGAAAAATCTAACCTTTGATTAGCGTGAAGATCTTCAAAATCAGGAGAAATGCTACGACTACCATGTCATGCTCCCATCCCTGAGTAGTCACTCCTAGTAGCCTCTTGTAGGGCTCCTTGGCTTTAATTTACATATTACTCCATCTAGTGGCCTAATGGTTCCAGCCTCCACGAATTCAAAACTCTGCCCTGGTACCAGCTGGAATTCAAACCTCTGCAGCAGTTTTGCCATCACCACTTTTGCCTCCATCTGTTAAGAAAAAAAGCAAACTTATCATCAGTAACAGCAAATACACTTTGGACTGCAGCTATTTAATGTCACTGTATTAAAGTCATGCTGCTTTGTCAACATAGAGATGTAAAACTTAAATGTCACTCTTAATGCCGCTGACTGAGTTTGGGCATGAAGAACAGTTGCTTGGAGCCTCCTGGGTTTGAAGAGAACTGACAGACACAAAGATCTGGCCCTATGTTCATGTACTAACCCCTTTTTGGAAACCCGAAGTAAAACCAAGCACTTTAACATGAAGATTTTGAGCACTGGGTCTTAGATGAGCTCAACAGCACACCCAAAGAGCTGGCCTCCTGCTGTCCCTCTGAAATGCTTTTTGCCATGCTCAGGTAATGACACACTTCATTAAATTGTTCCATCCACGCAGCCTCCTCCTCCTCACCCTGTACTGGCTTGTGCCATTCTGCCAGCTGAGGTTTCCCCTGCCTTGACTCTGCCAGCTGCAGCCACAGGATGGTCCCTGCACCCCCTCTGTGTGTCTGACCTTGGCTGGCAAAGGGATGTTGACTGCGATTCACAGTGGGTTTGGATTTACACAGGGTGACCCAGGACAGTTCAGAGCCGCCCCTTCCCCCCTGTAGTCACCTTGGCTGCATGCTGGCACGGATGACATGGGACCAGCTGGGTACATGTATGTCTGCTCCTGCTCAAGTAATAGCATTTGAGAGACCTGCCCTGTTGTGGGCATGGTGGTGATCTTCCCTCTAGAGGAAGGACAGTCAACGCACCATCAGTGTGGCCTTTGGCCCCCCACCACTAGCCACAGTCAGCATACCCTGAGCTGGCCCAGTGCTTGCTATGAAGCATCATTCCAGGCCCTTGCTTACCTGTGCAAACACCTGCCCGATGCAGGACCGGGGTCCCAGAGAGAATGGAAAATAGCAGTAATATGGCCTGCAAAGAAAAATGTTCAAATCCGTCATTCTGATGGCTTGGTTGCAAAGAAACAAAACAAGTATTTCACCGCAGCAGCAAGGAAATAGTCCAAACACCACGTCACCTGACTGACTCGTTAAGACAATCTCCAAATAAACATTTTTTTTCTGCTTCAGAGCAGCAATAGTGCTCTGCAGCAAGTTTCCTCATCGTTTCCGCTTACTCTAAGGCTCAGCTCACAGAGCTATTTTAAACCTTATGTCAAAGCTGAACGTCAAGCATACTCTAAATGCTCTCCAGCCCATCACGGGGACGCAATGATCCACTCAATTACTGCTCCTTTGGGCAGCTCTGAACCACGTGAGTGAGCATTTGGTTCAGGAGACCAGACTAACTCTAGGCTGAAGTAAAACTCCTGGCTGACAAAGTAGTTAAATGCAGGGATCAGCAACAACTGCTTAGGTCACTGGTCCCTCCTACTGCACTCCCTGCTTCTGGTTAGGCTTAGGCTACCTGCCCACGTGGCTGAACAGCATCTTCTGTTCCCTGGCCCCATGTCCCCTCTCCCCTCGTGCCCCCTCTAACATGGAGACACTTCAAGCATCCTGGGGCCAGGGCTGCCACGCATTAAATATCTGCATTGCATTAAGGCAAATACCCAACCTGGTTTTGGCCCAAACCTTGGGTATTTTACCTCAACAAAACCACTAACTGACACTAATATTGGTCTTTTTTTGTAAGGTATTGCTTGGTATAAAGAACTTCTGAACAGAAGCTGCACATTATTGCTCTCTATTTGCATTTGGATAAGGCTTTAGTGTTACTCATATGGGAATGGAAAAATAGTTTTATTCTACTTTCTTCCCCTTGAAATCTCTTCCTGTAATGGTTCCTTATTAAATATTTAATAACCCGAGAGTGAAAAGAAACTCACTTAGGTGCATCTTTGCTAAATCGGTCTGGATTGAAAGTGAGTGGATCCTTGAAGTACCTTTCCAGCCTTGACATTATGTAACTGCTGAACTGTCAAGAAAAAGTTTATTTGCGTTAGTCAGGAGCAGCACACCCAGAATGCCTCTCTGCTGTCACAGGTACAAAACCATAACTGCCTCCTGCTCCCCAGGCAAAACTGATCCAGAGTCCCAATTCGTACCCCACTTTTGGCCAAAATTTCAGTTGCATTTGGATCGACTGCAGCAGCTAAAAGCTGCTGCCTGGTGGCTGGGACTCACAATGAGTGTTGTGTTTGCAGGAATTCTGATGCCATCGACAACGTGCTCCTTATCCGTCCAGCGTAACGTCCCTGCCACAGGCGGGTACAGCCGCAGTGATTCCTTCAACACCTGCATCAGCAAAAAGCACAAAAGGTCAGTTAGTTAATATAGGGTAGGAAGCAGAAGAAAATTAATTACCTCCCTATGGCCTTTCACTTTGGCTACATGGAAGCTTTTGACTTGTGGAACAGAAGCTTTGGACTCCTATGGGCAAAATAAATGGTTAAGTCAGTCCCTTCAGGACTGATTCTTCGTTCCAGCTGGTAAAATACAGAGAAAAAGAAGCAAAACCCACAAGAGATACAAGTCCGGCCAATAACTAAGTGAAAAAATCACTGGGAAGCAAATTCAAAGGGAGTATCAAAGAGTGAAGCCTCATGTCCCCGATGAGCTGTTCTCGGCACCAACTGCCAAAAGGGTAGGTGGTTGCTCCCACCTCCTTCCCACCCTCAGCACTGCACTCCTGCTCCTGCCCTTCTCCTGCTTCTGCTGCTAAGGGAATTGAGCCAGGTCAGAGCACCAAAATGACAAAAAACAACCTGGCAAAGGAAAATGAATGGAGAACAGCGATAAAAACTGAAATGAGACCATTTCTTTTAGTGGCAGTGAGCTGTAAGAATGCTTTATTTCATCAAAGTGAAACCCAATTAACAGTCTGTATTAGCATCGCAATGCAAATGCAATTAACGGTGTGTATGCACAAGTGGATTAATGAAAAAGAAGCATGGACAAAGGGATTCAAAATTGCCTCAGCGACAGGAGAGGAGTCCCATGGTCTCTGATATTCCAGTGATGGACTGCCTTTGACGAAGCGTGATTGTGAGTTTGGTTGTACAGATCCAAATTTGTTGCGTTAAATAAACGGTCTGCTTTGAGAGGCTCTCATGTGATCTGTCTTAAAACTGAAAGGCTTAGATACGTCCTCCTAATTGGAGTGGTATAATTGCAAGGGTGTTTGGAGAAGCCTAAGGAAACCTATTGATTTCTGTAATCACGCTGAGATGCCTTTTCCTTATGAGAAATACACCTCTGAAATCTATCTGCTGTCAAAGCACAGTGATTTGTGGGATGGGATAACGGCAAATGGTAAAACACCATCACCCACCTTGACAGGGCAGTTCAAGAGAAGAGCAATCATGGCAGACTACTAAAGTCACTGAGAATTTAAGCAGGGAAAATAGCTGCCAGGACTGCGATTCAGCCTCTCCTGAGGGTTACTGGTGTCCCCCATCTTGTAAAGAAAGGATACACAACACAAACGCTGGCGAGTAGCCAAGCCCTGGCTTTGCAAATTCATTACCAACCAGCATTTCTATACACCAGACCTCTTTTAGGACCAAACTTTTTTCCCCTCCCAAAGTGACTGAAGAGTGTTTCAAGACTGAATAATAAAAAATTGAAATTGCAAAAAAATAGCTATTATTTTTGGATGTCTTCAAATCCTGCTGAGTTTATGGTACATAGTGAGATCATAGCTGGAAATGCTTTAGCAATAACCAAACAAAAATAGAGCTGTGAGTTTGGGAAGTGCCTGGGACTCACGCACAGGTTGGGCTTGAAGTTGCAAACCCTTCTTAAAATACAGCTACGGTTTCAGCTTGAGTAGGTAGGAATTAAACAACTCCACTCCAGCTCCCAGCTTGGTAATAATTAAAGCAAGCAGTGAAGGAATCGAGGGATTTTGGAAAGAGATTTGAGGAGCATCCTTCCCAAAAAGGCCGGGCCACTGCAAATGACTCACAGCACCTGCTTGCTGAGTCTCTGGGAACAAACACTGTCAGGATCAAATATTGGCATTGCTCTTAATTTTTTTAAAGTCTGGGGCTCCTCTTTGCAGTCCCATGAGATGGCAGGAGTGCCACCAAACAGCTCTAGCTGGTATTTTACCTCATCCCTACAGTACCTGTGATAAGTATTTGAGTTTGCCAAGATCCTCATAGTCAATGTCTCTCTTGACTCCAAGAACTTCATCCACTTCGGCCTGAACCCTGCAGTTAAATCAAAAAATGTTAGTTGCAAACGCCAATTTCTTGCTAGGCAAGTTGACAAGTTAAATTTTTTACTTTCCAGACACTTAGTTGGACTTTCACTCCCATCCTCAGGCAAAATGCCTACTGATTCCCAGCCAGCCTGCCTGAACTTGTGCCTCATACCAGGATGCAGCAACATGCGTACAGTGCAGCTGAATCAGGCAGGACTCGGGACCAGCTCTGTATAAAGGCTTTGAAAAAAAAATTACTTAGATGGAATTGAAGTCATTCATCTTAAGCTTCTTAAAATTTTAAATATATTGGGACTGTGAAACTGTTTATTTTGAAAGGGAGGCTAGAATTTATTGGGAATTGATCCTAGCTTTTTAATAACTCTTAAGTTTGCCTTGAAATTAACAGCAAGCTGGGTTTGCAAACTGGAGTGCACGTACCTTTCCAGTATATCAGGATGCTGAGCCAGTGCCATTACTGTAAATGACAGCTGATTGGCAGTGGTCTCATGACCTAACAACATAAAAATTTGGTTTAAAGGTTGGTATGAAATAATAACACGATACAAAGATGGTCTACTAGTGCGACTACGAACAGGAAACCTTGAACATCAGGCCCCAAATGTTTTATTTCAAATACGTTGGAAATTAAAGGAAACACTAAAAGGGATGTAAAGTCTCCATAAGGAGCTTTCAAGAACGACAAGAACAAGACATAGCTGGTAAAGATACAAGCCATCTTGCCCAACTCAAAGCTGGCACCTACTGGTTAGGAGCTCCCTGACGGACAGAGCAGTGAGGTTCAATATTTGCCTTGTCATATTATGGGACACATGGTTCTGCAAAGAAGCAAGCATTTACTGGTTTTGAGGGAAAACACAGCTTCTTTGAAATGTCTGCTTTATGTACATAGTTTTCCATTTTTCATGTACAGGCATATGTATTATTTTGAAACACTACAGAAAACAGACTTCTGAAAAGATGTATTTGCTGCAATAATGTCTTTCTTGTGAAAGAATAGTGTTTTGACCTCACTTTCTTAGGAACCTAAATCCTGACTTGCAAGACTGATCTTTCTACATTGTTTACCTCATGTATCATCTCAGCCCTTCATTTTTCTGATAGGTGTGACGTGACAGTGCCCTCTCCTCCCAACCATTGAGTAACGCTCCCAAGGCGAGAATGACATTTAAGTCTGTAGGTGAGGTGACATGAAGACACGTGGACTACATTAAAGATGCTTTCAATGGGGTTTAGGAGGACCTGGGAGGAAGGTCCAGGACCCCGTGAGGAACAGCCCTCCACCCAAGCGAGTGGTGTTGCCCTCTGCACTGCAGGCTGGAAACCACTGGCCTGGAATTACCTGCTGTGTTGATACGACTGAAGGAGGCTAACATTTAACTTGCCTACAAGAAAACCAAGGATTCTCTTCAGACCTCACCCAGCTGGTCCTACACAGAACACTACAGTCTTCCAACCAACTGACTTCTTTGTTACAGCAGCATCACACGGAGTGAACAAAGACAGTAATCATGACCCTACAGATGGCCCAAAAATGAGTACAGCTTCCCACACGACATATCCAAAGTGTTAAAATAGCTACCAACCCGCAACAAAGAAAGTGATAAAGTTATCCAGCATGTTTTCATCATCTCTAGTTTCCTCCAGAGCTGTCAAGAGAGAAAAGCAAATGGGATTAGAAAATGTCCCTGTGCCCCAGCTGGTACAGCCAGAACGCTCTGCCCTGTTTTGCACATTTTGTCTGAGGTGGCATCGGGAGGGGATGCTGAGTGGGCGACTCAGTGGTGACTTGTGACCAATATTTGATCCTACACAAAGGAATGGGGAACTTTCAAAGCAACAGAGATTTTTCAAAGCAACTCTCACTCTCTTCAGTGTGAAAAAAACCCTCCTGAAGACATCAGAGTATCAAAGCTCAGATGTCCAGAATAAAATCTCCCCAAATCTCATGGCAAAACATGTAACAGACAAATTAACTCCCACAGCAATGTGTCCCCTACCATCTCCTTTCAGGATCTGCGTAAGAATATCCAGCGTGGCTTCCTTCCCGCTCTGGATGTCCTTTCTCCTCTGGTCAATGCACTCCTTCGCCACACGCCGCAGCAGCCTCACACTCTCTTTGACCTCCTTTACCAGCTTCTGTTTCCCTGGCATGTACTGAATACAGAATTTCTTTAGTCATTTTATTACTTTTGCTGGTAAAAAATATTGCTAAGTGTTATTTTTCAAGTGAGCACCTTGTTTTCCACTAAATGGCATTTGTCACAAAAACATCTCTTCTCCATGGAGCAAAGTAAATGTCCCCAAGGCGAAGAGTTTGGGTTGAAATGAGAAATATTCCAATCTGGGCATGCCCAGTCTGAACTTGTCAGAGCTGATATTTTGAGCTCTGTGAGCAAAATTCCTCACATCTCCACCGAGAGAAACTGCAGCATGCGATACAGAATCTCACCTCAGAGCCCAAAAAGGAAAACAGGAGCTCTAAAAGCCTGAACTACAGCTTTCATGAGCAACTGTGGAATGATTTTTAACTTAAATATTTCAAATTACATCCCTAATTTCCTGGCATATGAATTGTGGTCAAAAATACAATTTTTTTTTACGGTAAGAAAGTTCAAATTTCTTCCACCTTGAGTGAAGGCTGCCATCTTCCTTAAACAAATGGCAAAAATCTCAATTTTTGCAGCGATGGCTGTGAAAGTGTAAAACCATATGAGAAGAAGACACATGCATGGAGGAAGAAAAGGCAGAAAGACAGAAAGGAAGCACTAGATGTTCATTTTGCATTTTAAAGTACTAATGAGTTTTATCTCAGCGCACAATGGAGAGAAAGAACTACTGATGGCTCTTTTCTTGTGGTACATGGACCTCGCGTGGCTCTGTCCCACTTGTGCAGGAGCAGGGGCTCCAGCTGGAGAAAGGGCTGAAGAGAGGAGCATACAGACCCGCAGGAAGGGGATGCGTGCCTTGGTCATTCCATCCAAAACCATGCGGACAGCATGAGGTAAAGGCAGCCGGTCGTCACTCAGTGCATTTAATTCCAAGCCAAAGGCTACCTGAGGAATAGGAGAGAAAAAGGGCAACTCGCTGCATCCTTCTGGTTCTGGGGTGAAAGAGCAGGACAGCCTCACACCCCCATTTCCCCTAAAAATACCTCAGGCTAGATCCTACCTTGCAGGAGGCTGCAAGGGAAGAGTAATATCTACATTACGTTTCCTCCTTATTTGGGGAGATTTAATTATTTACTATTACTCTCCGTTCATCCCAAACTGTTTTGCATAGAGAAGAGAAAAGCAAGCATAAGGCAGACTTTGTGATGACACAAATGGTAATAAAATGACACTCACAGGTGAGCAAGCACTGGTGTGCCCTTTTTGGCACGGAGGGGTGGGAGCTATGAGGCTGTACGGGCTTTTGCAAAGGGTCCCCATCCTGCAGGCCACACCTAGGCTGTGCAGACCCTTCCCTAACTGTCTCTTCCTATAGCTCAGCCTGAATGGAAGTGGCACAATTAGTCCTTCAGCTCTTCTGGCACTGCTGGGTCAAGGTGGTGTGCCCCGGATGCAGCTCCTGATCCCATCCTGCTGCCGGTACCTGTTACTTCCATTCCTTCCTGCCAGTTGCAGAGGAAACAAGAAAGCGGACAGCTGGTACCTTTCCAATGATATCCATAGTCACCCGGTTCATCATCGTCAGCATGCTAAACTCAGTTTTTCCATCTGCCTTTTCCTCTAGCTTCTCCATCAGCTCCTCTGCTTTTTCATTAAAAGTTTCCATCAGACCAATCAGGTAGCTGAACAATTAATAAAAATGAGTGACGGAGGCTCTGGAAAGGACATCTTTGCTGATGATTTGCATCATTATTTTCCACTGAAAATTATAAAGGATTTTTGTTTTTTACTTCATAGTAAATTTGCCTTAATACTTCAAAATAAGCTAAATTCAAATTGACTTTATCTTCAGACCCTAAATGCAATGCATCGAGGCACACACAGGCAAACCAGAGCAACTCCCCACTCATCAGCCACGCCGTATCTCCTGTAGGGAATCATTCAGGCAGGTGAGTGATGAGGCTTGCCCACTTCAAATCCCCAAGGTTTGTTTTTCAACAGGATAAGGCAGCCATCACCACACTCCTGGATACACAGCCCTGGGACCTTTCTGCCATTGCTGAGCCCATATGGGTGTCATTTCCCCATGGGAAGTCCAGTCAAATTATACTTGTCATGGACATGGTGTGTTGGACTCTAAAGTGTGATTTTGGCACTAAATGTTTTTTTGCTCTTTCTAAATATCAAATAATTAATCAACGACAGGCAGAATCATAAAAAATACAGTAGAAATAACAGCTAGATCATTCCAGAGATATTTGCCTTACCTTCGGCTGAAAGCTGGATCCATTATCCTCCGCTGCTTGTGCCACTGCTCATGGTCGCAAACAGTCACCAAGCCATTCCCTATAAACCTAGCATTTAGAAAAACAAAGAAAAGAACAGTTTTCAGCAAGGGAGCCAGCTGAACCCTGAGTAGCCACAAAGACAACTCTTCCACCTCTACTTTCTTGTATTTTTCCTATGTGCAGGGAGCACCACATTGCTTTGAGTACACAGTCGTTGCACCACTGTGGACAACAACTGAACTGCAGATATGTTTTGCCTGGCACATGCGGACTGCTGAGTTCCATAAGATGTTGGTTCATTACAGCTCTTATGCAAATAATTAATATAACAACTGGATTATTATATTTTTAAAAGCTTCAGGCTAAGAGAAAAAAAAAAACCCATTTAGTTATTGAGCTTAAGAGCTGGAAACTCCCATGCATTAAGGGATAATTCAGTGCTCTAAAATCTAAGTGATGATGATCTTAAGCAAACTATTCTGAGACTAACTGAACATCTACAGGGGGGGAAAAAATATGATCAAGGTAAAAAAAAATCCAGACATATGACTTGACACATAATTTAGCAGGTGCATGTTGCTTACATGTGTCTGCAATTAGTTATTAGCCCCAACACTAAGGTGAATGGTCTGAGTCAAAGGAAATGTCACATCTGTGACAATATTCATCTTTCAGCTATTTTCCAATTACAATGGTTTCAGTTTTCACCTACCTCTCACCAAATAATTTGGAGACAAGCCCATACACCAGCCGATCCTTTGGGTACTGTGGTGACATCAAGAACTCCTAAAATCAAATCTCAGGTCAGTGAATACTGAGTGCAATCCATTTCCCAGACAAAACATAAAAAGCCACTCGCACTCTTTTCCTCCTGTAGCAATAGTCTGAAGACTACATGAATTATTTGGCGTCCCCTGATTCCCCAGTTCCTGTGCTGCTAGCTTGTTTTGCATGCCTCTAGCACTTCTTGCCCAATGACCTGAAATCTCACTCTGTGGTTATTGCTAAGATTTAGAGGAAGAAATTCAATCCCTTGTGCCTCACTCATTTGAGATATTAAGCTCTTGCAGAGGAGCCTGCTTTTCAGAAATGGTGGATGCTTGCTCTGTCTGCTGTTTAAATAAAGGTAACAAGGTAAATCAATTGATCAAGGCAGAAAATATATCAGGACAGCCTGAACAGCAGAGCACTTCACCCTCCTAACCCGGCCAGAGCCACCCTCTCCACAGGCACAGACTGGCTGCACCTCGCTACCCCGAACATCAGGCTCCACCTCTTTCTTTCTGCAGGGACAGGCTGATCCCCACTGTTAATTCAGCTTCATTTCACAGTACCTTCACTCCTTCAGGAGTCAGAATCATTACTGAGACTCTGTGGAAGGCATTAATCCGTACAATAGGTCCATATTTCTTTGCCCTACAAGAAGAGTAGGGAAAAAAAAAAAGGAAAAAAAAAAAGGGAATTATGGTACAAACCACCAACATGTTAACAGTTCAGACCTAATAACCCCAAAGAACCAAAGCAGCATGTACTGGGAACTACTGCAGTCTTTAGCAAATAAAGCCATTAAGAGAAAGATCAATGCTCTCTCCCTAGCTCCTCTACCGACCTTCTGAATGATGCTAAATATGTAATTCAGGGGCTCTGTGCTTTGATATCCCAATCTGTGCTACAGGGCCACCCCATTTGGTGTTCCTGATGTGTCTCAACTTACCACTGCAGGAAGAGATCATGCATAAACTCCTCGTTTTTCAGCATTCTCCAGAAGATCGGCAGATGTCCAAATAAAAAGCTGCAGAAAATGAAAGTAAAGAGTGTCACGAAGATGCCAACATAGGGATTTGTATGGATTGCAATCCTTGATCCTCAGTGATGCAATACCAGTGTTGCTTATGTTTTTCTCCTTGCATGGAAAGACAAAAATAACACCCAGCTGAGCCAATGCCCAGCCAGCACGTGGCTAAGCTGGTGACTGGGCTCAGGCTGGTGCATCGTGTAGACAGGAAGAACCAGCACAGAGACACAGGATAAAGTCTTTTTTGCTGCTGTATTATAGTAGATGTTTGGGTCTGGGTGGGAGCTCCCAGCAAACTGCTTTGCCCTTTGCTGAGCTGACTGAATCTCCGCTGCAACTATTATATTTCTGTACAGGCAAGAGACATTTGCATTGCATATTCTTTAATACGCACTCAGCCCAGATAAGATCAACTTCAGTTCTGTCAATAGAGTTAAACTGAGTAAAATCAGGAATGCTCTCCTTCTGTCTAAAGCCACATCACCTCAAATGCTGGAAAAAAGGAGACAACCTAGAAGGATAATCAGTGGTTAATACGTAAACTGCAGAAATAAACGAAAGGGTTAACTCTTCAAATACAATAGCTGTATTAAAAAGTTAGAGATCAATTCCTTCAGCTGTGAGGGCAAATTCCCACTGGCTTTGTGTGCATCTGAAGGAAGATTTGGCCAAGCTCCTCTCTAAACGAAGAAATCTGTGCTCAAGATCTGTTTTCCATTTGAGGGACGGACAGCCATGCTATCATCCTTTTCAGTATAAACACGCTACAGGGGAAAAACAGTCTCTTACTTTATTTCTGTTGGAACAAGGAGGCGCTTAAAATAACAAGCACTCCACAAAATTACCCAACATCTACAGAAACTTCTAATCCTTTACTTGCTTGACTCCTCCATTGCAACTGGACTCCAAAAAGATGCGAAAGCCCCAAATATGACAGATTAGTCCTTTGTTAGCTAAAGCTCTGGAAAGCGCTCTATCTGCAGCGCATGAAGCAAGGTGCCACCCATGGCTCCCCTTGTGTGACACACAAGTCCTCACAAATATTTTTCATTCCCTGTCCCATGACTACCCACTTAAGTCAGGTGTTGCAATAGGCCTAAAACATTCATCCGCTAATGAGAAGTCCCAATTACTTACTGCATGCCATGTAAAAAACTAAGTAAGGGCTTGGTTTAGTATATATAACTACTTGACACTATCATCTGAAAACATGTATTTGCAAAGAAATCCCTTTTGCCCATTTCTTGCTATTAAATCTTTAATATGAAACAAACCTTTGAAGAGATGACCCCCTCTCTTCACAGGTGAGCCATTCACATGGTAAAAACGACACAAAGCCACTGACACTCACTTTTCCAGCCTGTCCTACACAAATCTCCTTTGGAGATATGCTGTGTTAGTTCTGATACAATATATCAGCCCAGGAAATCAAGGGCATTAACGTAATCTTGTCATGATGCAGCCATAAAACCTTAGACAAAGTCTGAGGTTTTGATAAGATCCTGTTGTGCTTCATCCTAAAACAAGGCTTCCTTAAGCTTTTATCAAAGGGAAAGAGCCAAGGGCAAAAGGAAAGTCAGGCATCTGGCAAAGAATAACACGTTGAAACGATATAGGCTGTGGGTGGGCTGGCCAGCTGGGGAGCAGGTCTGCTGACCACAACCTGGGGAGTTGGTCCAGGTGGACAAGCAAGCCAGCCTTTGCTTCTGGTGCAGCTCTTTTCCATTTTGCCAGCTACAGTCTCAGCTGAGAACTGTTTAGATTTGGATGAATCCCATTTCAGAGTAATCTGGGTTGGCGGAGTCCTCTGGAGGTTACTGGTCCAGTCCCCTGCTCCAGACCAGTCAAAGTCAGAGTTGTGCTACACGGCTCAGGGCCTCAGCCAGTCACTTGTGCCAGCATTTCAGGACCCTCACAGTGAAGGTGTTTTGCCTTACACCTAGTTGGGATTTCCCCTTCACTTTGCAACTGCAGGGAGAGTCTGGCTCCATCTTCTCATAACCACCCATTAGTAGCTGAAAACAGCCAGTGGATCCCCTCTGCCCTTCAGTGGCCACTTTTCCATGGAAAGTAAGCCCAACACTCGGCCTTCCAGGAGCCCTGCCTGCCCTCTACTGGATTCACCCCAGTTTGTCAATATCTCTCTTGTACTGGGGAGACCACCACCACCACACACAGCCCTTGGCTTTACTTTTTTTGGCTGTTTATTTTTGCAAATGACTTTTCAGAGCTGGAGGTATTTTATTTTCCTTACCTTGGACATTTAGGAGTGGAAGTGTTTGTGCAACAGATACTGAAATGGGGGTTTTGGACTGTCCCTGGCAATTTATACTTTTGAAATGCTATCAAGTACTGTGGACTCACACGACATGCAAGCTTCCACCTAGACATATCTGTACTAGAAACCTTCCTGGAAGGATCCTAGGCTGATCACCAACATTAAGCCTTAAACCTCGAAGAAGGGAGAGAAAAGCAGCAACAGGGTTCCTCAGCCTGCAACTACTTTAGGGTGTTACTTCACACCTCTAAATGAACCTAAGGACAAGCAGGTTCAGGTACAACAAGATCCATCCTCTCTCTAATCCTAGTATCTGACCCTGATTACACAAGTAGGCTAAAACACGGAGTTATGCAGCCAAGCTTGGGTCACTGTAGGACTGTTTGGATAAGCGAGTGCTGCCATGGTGTCTCTTCCCATGGCACATTATGGAGGGCAAGGTGAGCTTGAACGGGAAGACCATGCTCTCCTGCAAAACCCATGTCTCCTTGTGACAACACTGCCGTTGCCTTGCTGGCAGCCTTCTCACTGCCCTTTATCGCTTATGACATTTTATTATTTATTTTNAGGGCCAGGCCGCGGCGGGCCGCCAGAGTCCCCGGCTATGAGGAGGGCCGGGCCGAGGCGGGAGAATCCCCGGCTGCGGGAAGGGCCGGGGCGGGGCGGGCCGGCGGAGTCCCTGGTTATGAGGGCTGGGCCGAAGTGGAGAGTCCCCGGCTGTGGGGAGGGCCATGGGCCAGGCCGGCCCCGTTAAAGAGCCCGGCGGCAGCAAGACGGGAGGGAGGGAAGGAGGCGAGTGTGACGGGGCTGAGGGAAAAGCCCGCCTGCAGGTCCGAGTATACCCACACGGGGTGACTGCCTGGCGGAAAGGAGCTTTAAAGGCCATCTAGTCCAACCACCCTGCAATGGGCAGGGACATCTTCAACTAGATCAGGTTGCTCAGAGCCCCCTCCAACCTGACCGGGAATTTCCAGTGATGGGGCATCTACNAGGGCCAGGCCGCGGCGGGCCGCCAGAGTCCCCGGCTATGAGGAGGGCCGGGCCGAGGCGGGAGAATCCCCGGCTGCGGGAAGGGCCGGGGCGGGGCGGGCCGGCGGAGTCCCTGGTTATGAGGGCTGGGCCGAAGTGGAGAGTCCCCGGCTGTGGGGAGGGCCATGGGCCAGGCCGGCCCCGTTAAAGAGCCCGGCGGCAGCAAGACGGGAGGGAGGGAAGGAGGCGAGTGTGACGGGGCTGAGGGAAAAGCCCGCCTGCAGGTCCGAGTATACCCACACGGGGTGACTGCCTGGCGGAAAGGAGCTTTAAAGGCCATCTAGTCCAACCACCCTGCAATGGGCAGGGACATCTTCAACTAGATCAGGTTGCTCAGAGCCCCCTCCAACCTGACCGGGAATTTCCAGTGATGGGGCATCTACCACCTCCCTGGGCAACCTGGGCCAGTGTTTCACCACCCTCAGTATTCTTCCTTATATCTAGTCTGAATCTTCCCTGTTTTACAAAATCACAGAATATTCATGGTTGGAAGGGACCTTTGAGATCATCGAGCCCAACCACAAAAAAAACCAAAAAAAACAAACGAAACAAAACCAACAAAAACACACACCCACAGACAGACAAAAACCAACAATCTCGGGCATTAGAGTGTGCCCTGAAGTGCCATGTCTATACGTTTCTTAAATACCTCCAGGCATGGTGACTCCACCACCTCCCTGGGCAGGCTGTTCCAGTGCCTGACCGCTCTCTCAGTAAAGTAATTCTTCCTAATATCTAATCTAAACTTCCCCTGCCACAACTTCAGACCGTTTCCTCTGTTCCTGTCATTATTCACTTGGGAAAACAACCTCTTTTCAGGGAGTTGTAGAAGGCAATGAGGTCCCCCCTCAGCCTCCTCTTCTCCAAACTAAACATGCCCAGTTCCCTCAGCCTCATAGGACTTGTTCTCCAGACCCCTCACCAGCTTGGTGGCTCTCCTCTGGACACGCTCCAGCACCTCAATGTCCTTCCTGTAGTGAGGGGCCCAGAACTGAACACAGCACTCGAGGTGAGGCCTCGCCAGTGCTCAGTACAGAGGCACCGTCACTTCCCTGCTCCTACTGGCCACGCTATTCCTGATACAGGCCAGGATGCCATTGGCCTTCTTGGATTTAAAGCCATTACTCTTTGTCCTATCGCAACAGGCCCTGCTAAAAAGTTTGTCCCCATCTCTCCTGTAGGTGCCTTTTAAGTACTGAAAGGCTGCAATGAGGTCTCCCCGGAGCGTTGTCTTCTACAGGCTACACAACCCCAACTCACTCAGCCTGTCCTCACAGGAGAGGTGCTCCATCCATCTGATCATCTTTGTGCCCCTCCTGTGGTTTTGCTCCAACAGGTCCATGTCCTTCTTATGTTGGGGGTCCCAGAGATGGACGCAGTACTCCAGATGGGGTCTGAGGGGCAGAATCAACTCCCTTGACCTGCTGGCCACGCTTCTTTTGATGCAGCCCAGGATGTGGCTGGCTTTCTGGGCTGTGAGCACACATTGGTGGCTCACATCCAGCTTTTCACCCACCAGTACCCCCACAGCCTTCTCAGTAGGGCTGCTCTCAATCCCTTCATCCCCCAGCCCGTATTGGTACCAGGGGTTGCCCAGACGCAGGTGCAGGACCCTGCACTTGGCTTTGTTGAAGCTTATGAAGTTCACATGGGCCCATGACTGAAGCTTGTCCAGGTCCTTCTGGATGGCATCCTGTCCCTCAGGCATGTCAACTGCACCACTCAGCTTGGAGTTGTCATATATATGTGTGTGTGTGTGTGCTTAACTTCCTAGGTGGAGGTGGTGCTTTGCAGAAGTGCGTGAGGAGGTCAGGAAGGGTGCTGCACTCTCATGTGTTTGTTTACAGAAGTGTTTTAAGTAAGACTCATTGCTAAAGGCTCTTAGACAAGCTAAGCCATCACAGGACAAAGAGGGCAGATGCTCTTTCTTGACTTTCAACTGTTTAAAACGTAAGAGGCAAAGGGAATATACTGTTGATGCCTGTGGGAGTCAGTAGATGAGGATTTTCAGAGCAGTCAGCTTTGGGGCCAGTGTTACACAACATACTCATTCATCACCCAGACAAGAGAATTGAAGAGATGATACAGTTTTATTCAAAATAGGCCATCTAAAACTGATTGCAACGAATTGCATAAGGATCACAGGACACAAGAGATCAAGCCATAAAATGGTGGAAATTAATTTCTGGTAAATGAAAAGTAACGCGCGGGGAAAGATAAATGGTGTATATACATCCAACCCAGTGATATATATTCAGTGGTGGCACCTGTTCAGGAAAACGTCAGCTTAATGTTCCATACGGACAGAGTTTGGAAGAAGAGAAGCAAGCAGTGATTAGAAATGGGAGTGTGAGCAAAACAAGATGCCTGACTGTATTGCTATGTGGAGTACTCTATAAATCTGGAGCACACCCACTGTGTACAAATACCACACGTGCTCTTCCTCCCAGCTCAGCAGAGGTGTAAAAACAGAGACAGAAGAGATTTGGCCTCTAAGCTGGAAAAAGGATGAGTGAGGGAGGTTATGACAGGGGTCTGGAAAATCATCAGTGGTTTGCAGATGAACAGAGACAAACCAATTATTACCTTCCATAATTTAAGAATAAGGAGGGACCCCCTGAAATCATCTGGCAGCAAGTATAAAAGAGGAAGAGATGTTTCACAACAAATTGTTAAATGGAGGAACTCATTGCAACAGGCTGTTGTGGAGGCTAATGAATAGATTGGCTCATGAGAAGCCAGGGAAAGTGCTGGGGGATGGATCAAGGAGCCATCACTGGTCTCAGCAGGAGCTCGGAGCTCTGAGGAATCCTGGGAGGAATGGCAAGAACCCAAATGGCTCAAGTAGACCCCCCGAATGGCTCAAGCTCTGAGGATCCACAAAACTCCCACTGCATCCTCCTGTCTTCCCATCCTGCCCTCAGCCCACCAGCCTCTATCCCTGCAACACTCTCCACAGTCTCCTGTGAACCCCCAGCCTTCTTCCTCCCTCCTCTGATTCCTGCTGCCTGCACCCGAGGCCCATTCCCGTGCTGCAGCCCCTGCCAGCTGGATCCCACGCCCAGTCCATCCCTTTGAAAGTTGCCCACCTTGCGTGCAGGGTGGCAGACAATCCTCACCGCCATCCCCATGGCTCTGACTGCAGCAGGAGAAGGAGAAGCAGGACACCCTGCTGCCCTTTAAAGAAAAGCAGCACACCACTTACCTGTCAGGCTTTCACAGGACAACTCCATTCATCCGCTGTTTCTCCAGGCAAGCTTTACTCAACCGGCTGGAGACAGGATACTGTACCTGGATTTTTATCATGTCTGTTTTGCTGCCTGTGGGTCTCCGCTGTTTCTCAGCACCATGTAAGGCTGCTGCAGGAGTTTTCATCCCCAACATTTCCACTGGGGTGCCTTCCCCCTGCTCCCCTCCCGCGGCAGCTCCCATATGGCCGTGCCTCTCCACAGCAGGAGGGAGAGGATGTAACTCACGGCACCCCCTGTTTTTGTCCATCTGATGCAGCAATCATCTGCCAGGCACCCCCAAGAGTCAGCTCGCTTCACTTCCCAGATGGAAGTAATGACTATGGTAAAAGGCCACAATCTGCAGGTTTTCCTTGGTTTTCCTGTGTCATTCCTGCTTGCGTTTGAGACTAGCGGATCAGAGAGAGCAGAGAAAGGCTATCAAAAACACCAACAGCATATGCTGGTGCAAGGTGAGAGATTTTTATCTCTTTTTCATTTTTGTTCCAAACTATAAATAATTTCAACTGAGCTGTTAGTGACAGAGGGACAGCAGGGAGTCAATGGTGAAAGGGAATTTAAGGAGCACCTGTAGCAGCTTGGGCTCTGGGTGTTATTTATGCTGCTTTCCTGCACGGATGCATGCCCATGTATCTGTCATTGGCAACTTAGAGGCTAACACCTATTGGCCAACTTCAACTAAACTTGCCATGGAAACATAGATCACAAAATTCTCGAAAACCAGGCAGATGAAAGGAATTGCACTGGCTTTGTAGTGTGAGCTAGGCTAAAGAAAGATTTGGTATTGCAGACCTTAAAGGATCACAGGGATTTTTTTTGAAGGCCCCAGGAACCAGCCGCTCTTCTGGAAGACATGACTAAAGCCTGCCTTCATTTGGGTTTTTTCGCCTGGGTAGGGCAGGAGTTGGGTGCCATCAGCCCAGGAGGTCCACAGGGAGGCAGAAGGACCAGAGACTCATCATAAAACTGTGGAAGCCTGTCAGGAGCTCCTGGGCTTTTCCTTTTGGGTGACCACCATGCTCAGCGGAGGGGAGGAAGAATACCTGAGGTGCCCTGACCTGAACAAATGCACCTGATCACTTCATCCATGGACTTCCAGCTGTGGGTGGGCAGGGCTGCTCCACCAGGCACACTTGGTGGCCAGTATTGCTCTTCTGGCTTCACACTGCATTGCAGAAGAGTTTGGTGGTAATGCCACGGTATGACCCCCAGAGAAACACTGACTCATGGTAACAGTCAGATGGTAGAAAACATAGAAACAATAGTCTCCAGCTGTCAATATGCAATGGAGAAAAAACTGGTTGTATTTTTTAAAACATCATCTGGCTGTCTGTTACATTTAATCTTAACATTGATTTTTCTTGAACTTGCAGCTCCTTCTTTGACTTGAAATAATTGCAGCAACTCTGGAATGATTTTCCTCTCTGTTTTGGGTACACGTACTTTCACACAGATATTTTTTTTTTATCTGGAAAGTACATTGATGTTATATTCTCAAAGACCAATAACATTATTGAACTAGTGTTTCTATTTCTCTAAATTGAAAGGAGATTATTTTCTTTGCCTGTTGAGGTTGGGGTTTTATAATCTTTTGTTTTCAGAAAAAAAAGCTGCCTTTCCTTCCCATTTGGTCAGGCAATATATATCACCGACCCATGATATTAATACTAATCACTGGCAAAGGTATAGCTAAGAATAGCATCATCCAGAGAAAGTGCTTAAAAACTAAAGCTAACTAATGAAGGCACGTCTTTAAAGCCACTCAATGAACTTCCTGATGAAACATTGATTTTCTGAGTTTGTTTTTTTTCAACATACTTCAAAGAATAGATCATAACTCTCCGTAAGGTATTATTTCATTTGAAATCACTCTCAGAATAATTCCCATGGAAAATTCCTACTTGTACCTTGTTTGTGAGCAGCTTGAGGGAGGCAATAAAATAGTTGCCATTTTATACATTTGATGGGATAGAGAGGCCATGTAATATAGTTCTGATCCCTGTCTAGAACAGGCAAGCTCTCAGAATAAAGCTTCTCATGCAGATGTAATTATCAGCTGATAACTCCCCTTCGCTAAGCATTCAGCCTGGGTAGATTGCAGAAATTACCTTATATTTCAGGCTTTAAAGATAACCTGTAATAAAACCTTTTGTTTATATTCTAACAAGCTTTAATAACAGCTTTTGTTTGTATTCTAGTGTGTCTCTATACCCTTGAGTGAAGGACATGCTTACTATCTGCCTGGCAGCCACACGCTGCCCTCAGAAGGAAGGAGTGCAGGCTTGGGCACGCTGAACTTCCCCGTCTGTCACCTTTCTGCTGGGGACTGAACTGCCATCGCGTGGACATTTTACCAACTTGCACATTCCCATAAACACAAGGGAGACTTGGGAACCGAGCAGAAGAGCAGAGCTGGGAACCATTAGTTGGTGTGAAGTTACAGGGCGGATTTGAAATAATGATGTGACATAGGGTTAATTCCAAACTCTTGCTCTCTTTCGCTTGCTTTTTTCGTGGCTATTTAGGGTTGAAAACATTTACTGCTCTCTCTTGAGAGGTCCAGCATTGTATAGGCTGTAAGTGAGGACAGCAAGGAGACAGCACAGCATAGGCATCTCTGGTGCTGGGAAATGCCTTCTGCAGCACGCAGTTAGCCAGAGGGTTGGGTATCCTGGGGCAGTCTGAATTTACCAATAAAATGCATCTCTAAATAAAGAGCTTTTAATTTTATAGTTAAATGTCTCCATCTGTTGTGTGCTACTGGTTAAGTGCAGATGGTGATTAAATTAGTACCTTTCCTGGAGAATTTACAGTCTAAAACCTGAACCCTCTGCCTAAGGGTCCATATGGAACTAATGGGGGTTTGGGGCTACGTGAACACTGCATTTCATCCATCTCCAGCAGAAGTGCAAATTTCAGGTCTGGTTTTACTGGGCCTGTCCTCCTTTCCTAGGCAGAAACACTGTCCGGGTGGAATCTGAGGATTTTGGTCCTTCTGCCTGGCTCTGTCAGCTCTGCCAGAGTTGAGCAAGGAAGCACTGCTGTGAAGTGGTGAAGCACTGATCCCACAGGAAGCACTGCTGTGGTCCTCATCCATGAAGGCTTGAGGATTCAGCCGTGTCCAAGACATGGGATCCCTAACACACATGGACATGCAGACGTTATGCAGGGATGCAGACTTTTGTAGATGGGCTGTGAAGCATCTGAATATTTTGTTTAACGAAAGACAAATAATGTTCATTGTACACAGTGTGCCTCCACCTTCCTCCATTTGATCATCTCACATAGTCCCTATGTTGTGGCAAATAATCATTTGCTTTTAACAGTGCAAAAGATAAAGTACTCTGCTCCAAGGATTGGAAAATTCAGGACAGAAAATGTATATTCTCAAGCTTTCTAGTTGTGTGATTGCAGTTCAGTTTACTGATGAATCTACCGCAGCCTGAGAGTTTGGATAGATTCATATTTTTTGTATCTTTGAACCCAGGATATGAAGGCCGTGACACCATCAGAGCAAGACCGAGTGAAGAATATAACCAGATTTCAAAATATTCATTGAAGTACACCTCCAAACCCCAAGTTTGAGGTTGGCTCTTCTGACGGCCAAGTAAGACTACCCCATTTCCCTGTGTTGTTTTTTTTTTTCCTGTCCATATGATAGCCAATGTGAACAGCAGTGAGGAAGGTGAACTTATTTAGAGTAAGACCGTTCTGAATTTTTAGCTAAATATAGGAGAGACATTTACCTTAACATCCCTTGCCTTAAACAATCAGTGATTTGAATCTGTTATATGTCATTTGCAACGTATGGGGAGATATTTGCTGCTGTGTGCTCACAGTTACATTCATTCATACAACAGCTCAAAGGAAAAAAAAAATAAAATGCATGCTTTAATGTAAGCATTTGGTAATTTTTATTATATAAAACAAGTTGCCATATTATAATTAATGCAAAAAATATGGACTTGTGTTACCAGCACAGTTCAATACATGACCCCATTTTAAATTCAGTTATTAATAAAATTAAAAGAAAAATGTTACTTCTGTTCAAAAGTAAATACATAACTTTCCTCAGCATATGTATACATATATGGATATAAAATGTGAAGCAGTAGGCAAATCCTGCTGTTATTGGTATCAGTGTAAATAATCATTAAATCCAGCCAAGCCAAAGCTTGGTGAGGGCAGTTACAATGTTTCTGGAAACAGAAAATGACCCATTATTTTAACCTAATTATCAAGGAATGGGAAACTGAAAAGTGGCATCAAGTTAGTAACAAAAACTTGACCTTCTGTCTGACACTGGGAAAAGCAGCTCCCTGAGTGCAGTCCTGAGTCACAAAACCTGCTGAGGAAGACGAGAGCATCTTCACTGCTGACCCAGCAGCAGCTGCTGGGGAGACAGGGCTGTGGCTGGGACAGGTTGGAGGACATCTCCAGCGACAGGACAATGTGTGAGATGAGACTGCACGGTGGCATGCTGTGGCACATCACAAGGTGTGGCATGCAGGAAGAGGCAGATGAAAAACTTGACATGAGATCTTTCTTCTGTGATAAAGTTTGAAGAACAATTTCCTTTCCCACTGCTCTTCATGAAATCTCAAGTGATGCAAGATCTTTTCAACCTCCCTACGCAGAACTGCAGATGCCCTGGAAGGCCTTCACATTTCAGGACTTTCCTCATCGTCCCGCATGTGGCACGAGCCTTGGGGACCATGGCTCACAAAACAGCAATGCAAAGTTTGGTCCTTTACTAAAATCAGCCACCTTGGGTTTAGATTTTACAACGGCTTTGTCTGCACTAGTAAATTAGAGTCATCCTTGGTTATCAGGTCAACTCAGTGCTGACTAGCCCAGGGTGATCTGGGAGGGTGTGGGTTAGCCCAGGCCACAGGTGTGCTGGGGGCTGCTCTGAAGATTTAGCATCACAGCTCATGGCCTTCTAGTGCCAGGAAATGTTTCCTGGTGCCCCTTCATTTATCAGGCAAAAAAAAAATAATCCTTCCTGTGGGGGTACTGACAACCAAATGTGCTCCATTCTTTTCTGGCTTGGGGGCATCACGTCCTGACCGGATCAGGATAAAGACTTCTGCTGTTTCATTCTGTGGGGGGGTGTGGAAATAAGGTCCCTCATGGGCAGCACTGGACCTTGGAACCTTTGAAGGCCATCAGAGCGACCTTGCTGAAGCTCAACATGCACAGCCATACTGTTGTCTCCTGTCCACGCCTGGCAGACACGGATGGGAAAACTCTCAGAAAAAGTAACTGCTTGTGACAAATGAGCTGACCTAAAACCAGACCTTTTGCCACAGGTTCAGCAATACTGGACACAGGAGTCAACCATACCTTTGCAAAACACAATCTACAGTGGGCTTAGACGTGACTTACCCCACATTGCCAAATACAGACCTTTGCAGTGATTTTCACCCCCAGTCGGTTGTCACGCAGCTCATATATGCTGAGGTCCATAAGGTCTGGAAGAAGAAAGCTGATCCTTCTCAGTCAATAAGATTCTCCAGCATGGAGTGGGCAAGTAATTGGCAAGATGGTTAATAATAATGAAAACAGTCCAAGGGTTTATTCATTGCCAACAGCTAATGCCCCTGAGGAACAAGCTACTTCATGTCAGTGCTTACAGCTGGCTGAACACTAAAGACTTTTTTCATTCCTTAAAGATAGCATCCCTATTTACCACATTATTGTTAAGGAATGATTGTCATTTCCATCCTAGCTGCTTTTCTGACTACATTAAGACATTGCTCAAGGCGGCTCTATAGCTGCACCTATGCCCCAGAGTAAAGTCTAGGCATGAAAACCTCATGAAAGTCATTACAAGGCAGCAAGGTATTGATGCATGTCAGATGGGTTTGAGGTCTTATTTATTTGACAGAGGAAAATCTATGAATTCTTAAAACTTCTATTTTGAAGGCAGTTATTAGTTATCAAACGATGCTTACGCCTCTTTTCATATAAAATGTGTGCTTATGTCTGAGAATACCTAAGGGGTCCAATGCATCTCACGTGCCAAGCTGACCTTTTAAAGGGGTCTATTGGCATTTTTCAGAGAGGAAAAGCAGGCTTGGATATTGATATGTTGTGACTGCTTTCCTCCTCTGCACTTCTGAGTTTCTATGTTGACCATAACCAAACAGTGCCGGGCTGAGCTCGTGCCCAGCAGGATGGATTCGCCCCTGGATCCCCCCCCCCGTATGGACACTAACGGGTTAAAGAAGAGGGAGGTTCTGCTCTGTGCAGTCCTGGAAGGGTTTTGCTGGGTTTGGGCTGTGGGGCAGCACTGCACAAGCTGCTCCTTGGGCCATGCTGAGGCCCAACACGTAGATGCCAACTGCTGGGAGGCTGGGGGGCTGGTAGGGGAGGTGAAGGCAGGAGAAACACCACGGCAGCATGTGAAGTTGAGCCCGCAGGCTCATCCCTGCACCTGGTGCTTCACCCACAGTGCTACCACTCGAGCTTTCTGAACTCGAGTCACGGCCTCAGTGTTATTTAATTATAGGCTGCTGTGCTTGGTAAGGTGATATATGTGTCTCATGCTATTCATACCCTGCAACCTGACACAGAGAAGCTGGGCAGAGCCCAAGCTCCCACCACGTGGGAGATGTCCTCATGGTGTGTTCCTTCCAGGGCTCTGCACCCAGAGGGTTTTGCCAGCATTTGAGCGAGCTGCAACACTCTATTTCCCTGTCTCTCCATTGCTTTGGCAACAAGCTCTGACATTTTTTCCCAGATATTTGTGGGAGACTTTGTCTATCGGATGCCTTGGAAAGAACATGATGAGTTCAAATGATTTTGGCCTGAAAATAATGTCTATACCACAGAGTGCAACACAGTGTGGTGGGGCTCAGGCTGGCTGCTGGGTACCACCAATGGAAGTGAAAAAAACCCCTGAGCTCTGCACAGAGCCACTCTGTCCTGGAGGCAGAGAAAAAGAGGTAGCAAGGCTGGGTCTACGCTTCCCTTAGGGATATGCTGGGTCCTCCCTGTGATACAGCTGTGCTAACATAAGGAAAGGAAAAACGTGCAAGGAAAATGCAGGTGTTGCAGTCTCAGTCACAGGGGTGAATCAGGAGAGAAGGCGATAAACCATGTTGCTACTAGAGAAAAGTCTGGGACTGCCACATAACACGGGCAGAAGAGCAGCTGCAGTGTGGCAACCAGCATTATTCCGGGCTATTTTAAGACTTTTATCCTGAATCAGCATCCAGGTGATATACTGGCATGTTCAAACGTAGCAGAAGGGCTTATCAGTTTATCTAAAGCTCAATTTGTGTGACATCCTGGTATATAAACGCAGTTTTGAATCAAGAAAACCACTATCGATAAGAATCCTATTAAACAGCAGATGATGTATCAGGTATTTAAATGTCCGTGTACTTCTGTGCTTTGAATGGTACAGGCTCATTATTTAAATACCAGGGAACTAGACTGACAAATACCAGGATTTAGAGCAGATATGTTTTAAGCTTGGAAGGGACCACGATGGTCAGAATTATCCTCCCAGCATCGTAAGAGTGAGCTGGCAGGCACAGACACGCACGCACATCCACGCGTACTGAGCTGGCACGCTTTTCCCACTCAGTGTAGGTTGGGAGAAAGGATAAGGGGGGGGAAAAAAAACCCCACAACTTATTTGCAAGTCTTCTCTCTTCCTCTGCTGATAAATATTTCCCCCGTGAAGGCAGCGGCACCCCCGTAACACTGGCAGCAAACACTGGGGGTGTGTGGCTCCGTGTTTGCCATCCGAGCTCGCTCCTCCCGAGGGCTGCTCCTGTGGGCTGGTTTCCATATGCCTTTGGCTGTCACCAGAGACCAACTGCCACCCGGTGCCTGCCAGCTGGGGGCTGGTGGCAGTCACCACCAGGAACACGTAGGCAGCCTCTGCTTACACTCAGGAGGTTCAAATGGGCTAAAGCACAATGGGGTAACTAATAGTTAAATTAGAAAAAGAATACTTAAGTACCTGGGAAATGATGGTGAAATTCCTGTCTAATTGGTCTGTGGCAGACAGTCTTGAATCATCTGCATTCCTTTTGAGTAACTTTTGTTATACAGGCCTTTTTTCTACCCAGAAGTTTCTAAGCATACCTACCACCAAGGTTCACCTTAAAATCTGGCAGCTAGAGCAAGCTGCGATTAGGCTAAGGAGCCAAAAGAAGCGGAAGAGGAATTTGGAAGAAAGATTATATCTCCACTTTCCATTTTCTTCCAGCCTTCTAGTCCCACCAGCTCAACAGGTGCCAACTCTTTTAACAGAAGAATTTACAAAGGACTCTCTTGTTCCCTGGATTTTTTCATGTGCCTGAAGTGAATTTAAGTGCACTTTAAACAAATGCTTTGGCACCTTCACTGCAGTGGGAAAAGCCTAATGACACTCTGGTTCCTGATGGCATTTGTAGGTTTTCCAATGAAATAAGAGAAGAGTTTTGCAAAAGGCACTTTATACTTAATAAGGACTAGGGAGACAGTGCTACTTTTATGATCATCTGCTTTTGTATAGTATTCTTTAATATCAAAAAGTATTTAATGGGTATATCAGAAAGTTCTGGAAAAATATTTAAAACAAATTCATGTACTATATACATCAATGCTTAAAAGGCTTAAAGTGACACTGTCAACTTGAAATCGGGGAATTAAATATCCACAGTAAGAGCTTTAGATACAAGGTTTTGCTTGTGAACTATTCTGGATGCACTAGTCATTTTACACTCATTTCATTTTATCTTTCTTACGTTCTTGTGTGAGCAGCAAGATAAAACTTACCCTGATTACACTGGGGAAAAAAAAATAAGCAGGCAAAATGCTATCAAATGCAGAGACACCACAAGAGAGAACATCTGTCTCCAATCAGCACTCAGGTGAAAAACACATTTCAGACAAAATGAGTTCTGTGGGTTTTTTAATATCCTTTAAAAAGGGGTAAGTATTACAAGATTATTGCCCCAGTACATTACCTCTTGTCTAGTCATTCACACCTGTAAAAACTGAATGCAAAAACACGTGGCTTCACAATGTTTGGGAAAGTGGAGCGACTTGTACAAAGTATCTTCAGGGTTAAGCTGAATAGCAATCCTGTTCATGTAAAAGAGGCCAAATTTTCTTTCCACTTAGACTAGTGCAAACTGCAGAAGTGTTTTCCAGATGGTATGCTAGGACTTTTTCTAATTTACCTGACTGTCACTTAGACACAGTTATCTTTGAGAACATACAGGCTTATACCAATACAAAGCATTACAGAAGAATAATTTTCCTTTAAACCAGTGCACGGAAAGTTAACCAGAACTTCTACTTTTGCGTTCAGCAAAGAAAGGCACAGATTTGTGCGTAGTTAGAAACCACCACTGAGAGCTGCAGGTGGTAAAGCAAGCCAGACAATGCAAACACCTCCATAAGCAAGAGTGAAACGCGGTCATTTGGGAAGTTATTTTTCGGCAAAACATGGTGAAGCATGGCTGGGGAAGGTTGTGTTTCAAAAGATGAAAGGGCAACAGGATGCATCTTCTAATCTGTAATTGCTGATGTTTGGACAAGGGCAAGGACAAATGCAGTCCTTGCCCATGACATACATCACTGCTTCATTTTACTTTTTCTTTCCCTCCAGTGCAGATGGATCGGGGAGAACATGAAGAAAACAGCAACATCTCTTCGAGCAGAGACAGCATCCTCAAGGCAGAGCTCAGCCTCCTCAATACTGACGCTGGTTTAGAGGGTCGGGCAAGAAGATGATGTGCTGCGAGTCCCTCAGCTGCTCTGTCACCAGTCTGCCACCTCCTCCCGGCTGCACACCACGCCAGCATCCTCCTCGTGGGAGCAGTTGTGCGTGCCGACGTCAGCGTGGTCACACTCCAGCAACGTCTTCTCCTGCCCGGAGCACTGGACATCGTCCAGGAGAATGCGGAGGGAAGTCCCTTCCCCAAATTCTGCCTTCTTGCTGGCCCGCACCACGTAGGGGAAGCCCAGCTGGCGGCACACCACAGCGGCGGCAGGTGAGCTCCAGCCATCATCACACACCGTGCCCCACTCGCCGTTGATGTAAACCTCCACCCGGCCACGGCTCCGGCCACGGCCCTGCTTCTCCACCAGCCTCACGTCGCCATTTCGCAGTGGTGGGGCTGTGCTGGGGGGTTTCTTCTTCCTTCGCTGCCCCCTCTTCTCTCCTCCCTTCCTGGGCTTGGGGGTCCTGCCCCTCGGTGATGGTGTGGTGGGCGTCCTGCTTCGGTTCCCTGGTGGTGGTGGGACTTGGTCTACCCAATCCACAGCCAGTGCACGGGAGGTGTCGGGGTCTCGCCTGCCTCCCTGTGGGACCTCAGTGGTGGCCTTCAGCCGGGGACGTGGCGCTGGTGTATTCACAATAAGCTCTGTTAGGGGAAAATCCCAGGAAAACATGAGTGTGTCACTCTACGGACACTACTTAAAGACAACTATAGAAAACCAGTGCTGATTTTTGACTTACTTAAATAAATTCTTGGAATCTGCTTACTTGACCCTGCTGAGAAGTGACACCGCTCTCGGTAAGCCACTATTTCCTCAGCGAAAAATGTCGGCCACTTTTAGTTAGCAGAGAGGACTGCAGGGCTTAATGCCAACTAATAAGCATCTCCCAAGAAGGAAACTCCAAGCTGTTTACTGGCAAAACCTCAGCCCGGCCATTAAAGGGTGGGCGCTGGAGTTTCAGAGTCAGAAGAGGAGTTCCCTGCTATACCCTTCTCCCCTGCTGAAAGCATTTTAAAGACAGGCACTATTTCTGCTCTTCTCTTCATTACTAATGATTGGATCGTTACCAGAGAGAGCCCCGGCCTCCCCACTGGGTCAGATGCTTTATTCAGAGGAGCTGAAATCAGGAACATTCAAAATCAATTCTCTCTGGCAACTGGAATGTGCAAAAAGGAACGGAGTTGCCAGGACAACACATAAAACAGGATTTGGGGTTGGGTTTTTTCTTCCTCGTGGAAAAAAAAAATAAAAGAGCCTTGAACTCTGAAGAACTGAAAATTCTTTGCTGTCACAGTTTCCAGGCATTACTGGACTTGCTTATTCACATGTGCTCTATTTTTAGCCTAAAAATAAGTTTTAGCTTGTCAGAAGGAAGCAATTCAGAATTACTCAGAATAACAATTTACTGAGCTGGGACGGTGTCACATACATTTGCAAAGACATCATGACTTTTTGAATTATATCCTAGATTTATCCATTCTCATTCGTCATTTGCTTTGTAGCACAGAGAAGAAGAAAAATATGACTGTTTTATTTGCACTTAATTGCTGTTGCCCCCAAAAGACAAACCCTTGCAGCTGTCCAGGTTTTCCAAATAACACGCTTTGGAAAGGAATTGTATTTGTGGCCTGAAAATGTTTCCCTTCTTTGGAAGCTGAGGTTCTGAAGGCAAGACACAAACATGAAAGCCTTACCTGTGCACACCTCAGTTGCTGGAGCCTGATCTGGCAAAGCACTTAAAAATCCTGGAAGTCATATAATGATACGTAGGACTGCATGAAAGCTAATGGTCACCTGGGAGTGCTTTTCACCTCACCGAATCAAGTTGTTATTATATATAACTCTTCGTCAAGCCATTTATTAAATACACTTCCAAGAATTGCACTCGTCCAGCTAACACAATCCACATGCCTTGGCGATTCTGTTACGTTCACAGTAAATGGTAAGCAAAAAACCAAAGCATTTACAGCTACACATCCTGTTTGCGTGCTTCTGAATCAAAACCTTCGGGCTTGGTTTTCACGTACACATGAATTTAGTTCTTGAGACACTTAATAGAATCTGTCCCGCTGATTCTACATTTTATTTTATGATGAAAACTGCCTTTTAAACAAACCCAGAGGATTTAGTGATATGTGCAGTTTAAAAATCTAAACTTTGGGCTTGCCTGCAGATGCAGAAACAGAGACAAAGCTGGTTGAACACAAACCAAGTTAGTAATATTTGGAAAATGTGTGCACAGCTTGCAAAGGAGAATGTTTCTGAAGATGTGCTGACTGCTCAGGCATGCCAACAGTTAATAATTAGCCTTAGGTCTTGTTCCACCTTAAGGACTCAATCTTGCAAGGTGCTGAGTGCCCTCATTCCTCCCTGAAGTCAAAGCTGTAGGAACTGTCAATGACTCAAATGCAGTGTGACACGATTCAGGTAATCAAAAATGAAATAAAAGTGTTCTGACGTTACAGATCCTACAGTAATAATAACTTGATGACAAAGTTGTTAGAGGACTGCCTAGCTATTTATACGTGTCAATAAAATGCACGGGGGGGGGAAAGAAAGGTGATGCTGCCTAATCTAATGTTGAGATCCTAAGAGCATATTTAGGGGTCTGCATTTAACACAAATAATACTTGGCTTGCTGTGGATTCAGCTAAGTCGCTGACTACTCCAGCTTTAGCAGTACAATACTTCTTTTAGGGGTCTGCATTTAACATAAATAGTACTTGGCTTGCTGTGGATTCAGCTAAGTCGCTGACTACTCCAGCTTTAGCAGTACAATACTTCATTCAGCATGAAGCAATCAAAAAGCCCTGGAGGAAACGTTTAGATAAGCCAAAAGTTCACCCGAATGGCTGATTCTTTTGGGAGCATTTTCTCATCCCATATTCTCTCACTTACAGCTAACAATGACTCAGCCCTCACCTTGCTCAATGAGCTATTTCCCAACTCTTTAGCCATTGCATCCTCACTACCTGAAGGCACTGCAAAAAAATCACTTATCGCTGAAAAGCATCATTGAGCACAGGTTCTCAGTACAGGGAAACCAAGCTGGTGGTAATGACACAGGTACAATATAGCATGGGAAAGGGAAAACGTACAGGGGCAGAAACTACATAGAAAATTTCACACTGCTGGGAAAGGGGAAATACCTTATGCCTTACTTGAACCAACTCTTCAGATCCAAAACAGCTGGTAAGAATTAATTTCAAGGATACTCTGAAGACTGAAGTTCTGGGTGGTCTCCAGGCAGGCAGAGATAGTGTGAGCCTGGAGTTTATATTTACTGCCAGATAACATGCACCAATAATAAACAGCAGCAGTGACACTTACTCTCCTTTGGCACAAATGGGATGCGCTTGCTTTTTACTTTCACTGATGATGGCTCAACTTGGCATTTTCCTGGTGGTGCTCTCCTGTGAAAAAAGGGACACACACAGTGCACACACAATTAATTCCTTTCCCCTGGCATCGTGAGCCTTTGCTTCCCATTGTTCTTCAATGAATGTAATGCTCATTGGGAAAAAAAAAAAAAGTCTCTTTAAATGATTCAAGTAATATCTTACAGTAGAAAACATAATTAAACAATCACATATCTTCATTGATCAAAGTCCAAATATTCACCAGGCAGTGGAGTCCTCTGGCTCTGTTTTCACTTGCCATTGCTGAATCCATTAAGGAAATAAAACATTGGCAGGTTCCAGCATTACAGAAAGAGATTAATCAAACTGAAAATAAAAATCACAAAACTAGACAGTGTGCGTTGAACATCTGACATAAAGATCATGTGTACACACGTTTTCATGCTGTCTTCAGAGAAGCAAAATAACACACTATCATTCGTATATGAAGCCCAAACAAAAGACTAACCACTACAAAAGCAGCACCAAAAATGCCTCAGTTTCAAACAAGAGCTCTCAGTGTCTCCTACAGAGGCTTCCTCTTAGCATGATGCGTTGTTTTGACACAAATTTCTTTGCCATGGAGGTCATCTCACGTCTGAGAAGTTGTATCCAGTTCATCAACACTTTTTCCTGCGCTGGCTGGCTCATTAATCGACAGCCTTCTTCAGAGGTTTTCAAACTGGTTCAAAAATGCATGATGTTTGCATTTGGAGGGTGTAACTCCTTCGTAATTAGGACTATTTGTATTTGCATGTCTGTGGAAGGCAAAGAGCTCCCCTCTCAACCACTGCCACAGGGACATTCCCTACTTTTTATGAATTTTTCTGAGTTCTTTCTTATTCATATTGCTGTACCCGACATACTAAAGAAACTTCTTTTTAAACTTACGACTTTCTTTTGACTCCTGATTTCTTTATTTTTGCAAAGGTTGCGTAATACCAGCCTCTTAATACACAGTTTACAGGAACTCTTCTGCTGTGTTAGATAATGGAAAATGCTCCTGACAGAGGAGAGTCAGAGGAAAACACGCGGCAGCTCTGGGGGCTGTTTAACTTTGGGGTCTGCTTCCAACACAAAACAGAAAAGTGGTTTGGTTTAAAGCGCTCAGATAGCTAAAGCTGTACATTTAATCCATTTAGGAAAAAATAAAAGCTACAAAAGTCCCACTCTACGTGTCTGGCTGAAAGTATTTTGGTGCTTAGCCAATAATAGTAACACGTGAAAAACAGGAAGATGGAAAAAACAGCTATAAGTCTTCCCATAAAACACAGCTATTCCCTGCCTCGCCCAGTCTGAAGATACGAGCACGTGGGATCCAGAAGGTGTAACAACGGCTTTAGTTCCTTGTCTAAGACATTTTCCTCTTTCAAACACAAAAGCAATGTACTCTTTGCCATTCATTTCTGCTTTGCCCAAGAGAGCACTGCAGGACACGCTGGGTCAGCTTTGGCTCCAGCTGCCTGGGCACTGCAGATGCAGCCAGCTACAAGGGAGGGAGAGGAGCTGAGAACAAACACATTGAGAAAAACCACCTCCTTCTTGGCAGGAATCTAAAGAAACTCTACCTGAGAAAGACAAACCACCCATAAAATACTCTGTAAGCTTTCAGGAACAAACCTCCCAAGCCATGTAGTACCAACAGGCCCCATAACAAACAAGCTGGTGGTCACCAGGCAGTGTAGACTTCGATGACTGTGGGAGCAAAGCAGACACCCAGCGGGTTGCTCCAGCCATTCCTTATTCAAGCTCCACAGAAGGGCCCACCATGGGAGAAGGGCTCGTCAGTCAGTCAGCATCATTCATCACATCCACACTTGGGCACACTGCACCACACTTAGGCTTTGCAACAAAAACATCTCATACCTAGAGGTGTCCACCACTTTGTACACCACTCCATGGGGAGCTGTGGCACTTGGTACGCCAGTAGACATGAAGTACAGTTCCCCTGGGAAAAAAGAAACAAACACAGCCATGAAAATTCTCCACGGTGCTTCTGCTCTGCACAGCAGGAGGGCATTAACTCTGCATCACAGGTCTGAGGGCATCAGGAAGCCTGGGACCGACCTGGAGAGTGGGCTACTGGAGGAGACAAGGCAGGTTTGCGTTTGGGTTTGCAGCAAGAGTTCAGCTGCAGTCCAGTGGCATAAAACATTCTTGGTGAGTGGGAGCTTTTGCATATTGCCATGAAATATTATTTTGACAAATTTCCTCTGCATGTTCAGCTGCCCAGAGTTCAGCTGTCCTCTCAGAGTGACCCGTGTCCTTTAACTTCACTAACACAAACCAGTCAAACCCTGAATTCCCTTTGTCGAAACCAAATGGAAGGGAATTCGCTTCACACTGTCTTCTGCTCTTTTGGATGAAGCGCTCCTTTGGGGTGAATTACAAGATTTTGCTTTTGCTTTCTGCAGCACGCTCACGAAGTGAGAGGTACCTCAGGAGAAAGGCATTCGGTTTGTCACAGCTCGGTCAGGTCACATGGGTAGGGTTCGACCTTCAGCCAAACATTTTCCATTCACCAGTTATTTGACGTCTTTTCTTCTCTTAACTGCATTTCCATCCCTCTCTGTCGTGCAGGGGAGGCTGGGGGAAGCAGAACCTCCAGCCCTGTCCTTTCTCTTTCACCAGTGATTGAGTGCTTTCACCAGTGCTTGAATGGTGCAATGAAAAGGCTCGGAGAGAAAAAATAAATTTGCAATATTTCAAAAAAAAAAGAAAAAGAGAAAAAGAGGCAACGGAGACCTGCTTAGTGAGTGAGGCAGATTTCTTTGGGTGTCCTATAGGTGTCCCAAAGGGAAGAAGGGAAGGAGTGGAGAGGTCAGAGCGAGCAAAGGAAGATGTGGGCAGTCGGTGGCAGCTCCTGCTGAGCCACCATCCTCCTCCCAGCTCTCCTGTGCTGTCGCAGGCCGAGCTCCCCTGGATGCTCCCAGGGCAGAAACCAGCCACCCCCGGCCACCCCTGCCTGGTTTCTTCCTTTTTCTGGTGGGCTCCATTACCCACAGGCCAGAAGCAGCCTAGATCCAAGCCAGGGATGGGAAACACCCGGCACCGCTGCGTGGTGATGTGTCCTTCACATCCCACCCCTCTTTCCCTGGAATCAGAAGCCAGGAACATGAACACGGAGGCCACGAAGCACACAGGTTAGGTCACACGTGTGCCCCACAGCCACAGCACAGGGCCTGGGGTGTCCCCAACACGTTCAGCTGCCAGGGAACGGGGCTGGTGGCTTTGTAACTGCTGTGCCGTGAGCCAAAAACGTAGGTGTCCCCACCACATAAACACATCCACTGTACCAGCCAAATTAACATTCATCACGGCAACAAAAGAAAAAGAAAAGCTTCTTAAAATAAAACTGCGTGATAAACTTGTAAAAAAACGAGATTTCCAGCCCGGCAAGAAGGTGCAGGAGAAGACTGTTTGCTGCAGATAAAGAAAACTCACGGAACTGCTATCAACAGATTTGTTGCCATTATCATAAAACAAACGCGAGGCAAATAATACCTCTGAGAAGAGGCTCCAGCCCACGTTTCCACCCAGCTCTATTATAGAACGCAGAGAAGAAGGGCAGCGGGGTTTCACCCCCCCTTTGCACAGCCCCTGCCCCCGGGCACAGACTCCCCCAGGTGTGTGAGCAAGGGCTGCACTTAAACAGGTCCATATTGTGCTTGGCAGCCCTCTGCCCCGGCATAAAGCTGACTTAAACTTAAGTTATTCCGATTTTAGGCTGAGATATCCTCCTCGCCACAGCACGGCGAAACAGCTCGACCTTCCGTGAACGTTAACCGTTAAAGAAAATGGATTTTAACTCAAAAAAAAAGGATAAAATTCCCCAGTCAAACTTTTGAGCTAATGCCGAATTAGGATTATTTGCATTTACGTGATAAAATTTGCATTTATGTGATATGCAATGCACAGATGCAACATCCACGCCTGACATAATCTGCAGGAAAAACAGACGTTTAACAATTGGGGCATTCTGGAAGCGGGTTCTTGTGACCATGAGCCAGGACCTCCCTGCAACGGGGCAGACCACAAGCTCCTGCATTGCTGAGTCTCACACGAGGCTACTTGGCAATGGGACTACACACTGTGTGGGTCACCCTCTCCCTGTCCCCAGGTGGGGGCTGCAGGCTCTGCAATTAACTGTACCCTTGTATGAGCAAAGGGAGAGGCCACCAGCTTTCACCCCAGAACTCTTTATTCCCTCCTTTGCAAATCACAGCAGCTCCCTCCTAGAAAGCAAAATGTCTCCAGTTATAAAAAAATAGCTGTGAAAAGCTCCACTGAGACTGCATCCTTCAGCCTCACGCTAGGCAAAATCCCAGCTGGCACTAAGAAAATATGGACTTAAGCAGCCTCTTGCCAATGCCTCACTGGAGACATAACACAGGGCTTTCATTCTGCTTCACCCCAAGAGGTGCAAATACTCCAGGCCAGGGTGAGCAGGTTCATAATTACTGTTCATTACATCTGCTTTCCTGTATCCATTAATAACGTCAACACCCTTCTCCACCAGCCGAGAGAGCAGACTTGCTCTCGCTTGGTTATCAGCTTCTCAGCCCCTCCGGGCCTGCACTCCCCACGCCATGGCATTGTGAAGAAGGAGGTTTCTTTTCTCAGCTGTGCTTTACTGCCTCTGTCCCCGCGCTGTTCCCGTCCCTCCAGAGGGTAGGTGTGTGGGCACCCAGCGTTCTCACAGGCAGTCCTGCAGGGAACTGCCCATCCAACTCCCCCCACCTGGCACGCCGGCCTCAAAATTAGGATTGTAACTTTGCTTTGATATGTGGGAGATGCCGGGTTTTAAAGACTGAGAGTTCGTGCTCTGCCTGCCCTCCACCCGCTGCCTCTCTGACCCCTCCTCAGGTGTCAAACCAAACCAAACCCACGCCACTCGGTGCGATGCGAAGTTAAAAGATTACCTGCTTCATCTTCAGCAAAGGAGATGATGTACTGATAGTAGTTATTGATAAGCCCGGGGAACATGCACGTTTGTCCCGTGCCCATGCAGATTTCACTGTATTGCCACGCTCCCGTAGCACGATCCTCCTTCAAAGACATGAGGCGGCTGCAAGGCAAAAGAAGACTTGCACCAAGCAGCCAAGAAAACGATTTATGAACATTAATCGAGACACCTGAAAGGATGTTTAATGCTTCCTACTTGCATTAGCTACAATTGGAACCGTAGCTCCTCCAAGAAGCGCAAGACTGCTAATAT
>JAHREE010000118.1:5831295-5912872 GCA_033628505.1 Tringa tobata
GTGATCCTGGTGGGACCAGGGAGTGCTGGTCCTTTTTGGTGACTTACGGCAAGTCCCTGTGCCCCAGGAGATCTGAGGGCACGCAGCACTGATCAGCCCAGTTCTCAAGTTCATGAATTTGCCATGCACGGTCCTGTTGTTGCAGCTGTGTGTCTCCACTCACAGCTGGAGATGTTCCGGCCACCTCGCCCAGTAGATGGGGATTGCTGGTTTCAAGGGTGATCCACTCACCAGATGTTGCAGGGCACAGCAAGCATCTTTCAATGTTTGTTGTTTTTTCTCTCTCTCTCTCTCCTAGTGCTGTGTAAATCAGAAGTATCTGTTTTGTAAATCTGCAGATAGCTTCTGCTCCTGGGGTGACTTGACTTTATTTTCATAAAGCGTGGAGTGCTGTGCTCAGAGGCCCAGAGAGCACTTGGCAGATGTTGAATGTGCCGTCACTGTTTGGGGACAGAAGGGCTTTGCAGTTCTGGTTTGTGAACCTCAGAGTGCATCCCTTTTAGGTACCGACAGCTGACCAGGACAAAGCCAGTTAGAATTCATTCCTGTTAACCTGGGGCTCTTGTGCGTGTGGGACACCAGAGCTTCACCCTTAAACCTGGTGTGAGGCACCGTGAGATTCTTTGCGTGGGATTCAAGCCAACCCTGTCTGCGTGAAGAGGAAAGTCTCTGCTTGCAGAGTTCGGTCCTCATTGCCCTCAAACGCTGCGTGTGGGACAGTGTCCCACAGCAGCATCATTCGGAGGGGACTGAGGACTGAGTCTCATGTCCCACCCGGCGTAGGGTAGGTGCAGGGAGGGGTGGTAGAGCATCTGCACACGTAAGTGTTTGTGTGGGTGCCTTTGCACCCTTTCTCGTGCTCATGTATAGAAAGAAGGAGTCTGGGCTCGAGCATTTTGGACGTGACCTTAGATTTTGGTGACTCCTGGTTTTGGGGTGCCTGTGGAAGATGGTCTCTGTTGGGAAGCTCTCGTTGCTGAGAACCTGCGCGGCTTCGTTTCTGAGGGTGGGACAGATACCATCAGCGCTTTTAAAGCTAATAATCCTTGTAAAGATGCAAACAAGCTTGATCTCTCCACCTAGGTAGTGAAGCTGTAAAATGACTTGAATAGTTGTCATTCTCAGATAGCATCGGCATTCAGCAAGGCCGTTTCCCCGGCTGTGCCTTTGGAAATGCTTCTCAATACATATGCAAATGCGAAGCTTATCAGGCCCCTTTTTTTGACTGACAGCAAGAAGTCTTGGAGGGGGGGCTTGCCTGGGACCGGTGGCAATGTGGAGGAGCAAGCCAGGCAGGTGAACGTGAAAAACCACCCCAGTGAGTCCGGTGGGCGGTGGAGCTGTCAGGGAGCAGCCCTGGCAGGGAGCATCCTGCTCTGCCTTCCCTGCTTGCAGCTCGGAGCTCAGCCTTTTTATACTCTTTTTCTAATATTTTTTTTTTTTCCCCCCTCTGGGTTAAACTGGAAGGGAGGAAGAGGAGAAAGTGTGGATTTTCATTTTTAGGTTGCAAACTTCAGTCTGGTGTGCTGTTGTCTCATGTCTTTAAAACACTGGGTAACTAACCTGTGAATAAAGGTGGATAAAGCAGGTCAATTAATACGGCAATAAACAGCCCTCATATACTTTCTTACAGAGGGTGGAGAGGGATCTCAAATGGATGCAGGGCGGAATTTAGCATCTATAGTAAGAACCCAGCAGAAGCCTTGGACAGCTGGTGGGGGCAAGGCATGGGTGAGCTGTTTGCTAGAGCACTTTTGCTTATGGAGAAGCTGGAAAGTCCTGAAATGTCCTGCCCCTGCTAATGGTATCAGTGGGGCTTCGTGTGGTGCTCTGCTTTTCTAGGAATTAAGCAAGGCTGCTTCACTTCGTTAGTGCTTTTCTAAAGGAGCCAAGAGTATGGTGGCTGTTAAACACTCCTAGGGAGGTAGCTTCATAGTGAAGCCTTAAGTGAGTGAAGGTGGATTCAGTATTTCTCATTTTCTCTTCAGTGATCTGTTGGAAGTGAGTTGGTGGGTGAGGGTTTGATTTATTGGCCCCAGTGACCCATGCCAGTGGGAGGTGATGAACTTGTAACGAGAATTCAGTGTAAATGGTATGAGTATAAAAACCAAAAAACCAAACCAACCTGTGACCCACCTTCCCATCACTTTTCTGAAGTCTGTTTTCTGCGATGAACCGGCTTTTTTGTAAGTTGGTACTTGAAACCTGATGGTTAATTATCCACTCGTGGAAGATAATACGATAAGTATAACTGATAGCGTGAAAATGTCTAATATTAGGTTGCACATGTAATCTTAACACAGCTCTGGGTATTCTGCTGAGAGCCAAGAGGAAGTCTGCTTGGTCTGAAAGTAGATGGCGTTTCCATGTGTGAGCTGGGACCTGGGCTGTGGGACAGGGGCATCTCCAAGCTACGTGGTGGGAACTGGCCGGTTGCATCCGTGTTGAGTGATATGCCACAGTTCCCACGAATCTACCTGCAGATCCAGGACAGAAATTAAGGCACAGTCGCTGTGTTGTGCTTGTGAGTGCTTTGGCTTTTTGTTGAATGCACGACGAGAGTCTCTGTGTGGGTACATAGCCTTTCTGCCTGTCCAGCTTTAGGTAGCGCCATTGGAGCGATGGCCATTGGTACTGCCTGGTTCCTGCCAGAATAACATTTCCGAAAAAAAACCCCTCAATTAAAAATAGAAGGCAACCACATTGGGTGACATGACCTGAGGGGAGGAAAAAGCCTTCAGGTGCTATGGGATATGTCCCTGGACTGTGAGGTATGCGGGAACACTGGGAGGAGTGACTCAAAACTCCCCGAGGCCAGGGCAATGGCTTCCACTGGTTGTAGCCTTATCTGGATCTGACTGGGACAACTGTTTATCCATCTGCAAGCCTGGAGGCACGCAGACTCACTAGCTGGTGAAGTGCCTGGGACAAAATCCTGCATTCAGACAGAGCTTTCGGGCTTTGATTTCCTCCCCCCACCCCCCCATCAACTGAATGTTGTTGTTTGTAGAACTTCTCCTCCACCTTCCACTGAAGCTGTTTGCTCTCAGTTGCCAAAATGGGCATTCGCTTTATTCCGGTTGGGTAAAAGGTTAATGTATGTCTGTACCAACATGAACAGTTGTTTTGTGTTGTCTTTCTTTTTTTTTTTAATTATTAAAAGCATCAACACTTAAAAAGTGGTCAGAGAGGCCCAGAAGGAAGCCGTGGATATGGCAGACAGCCTGTAGTTGCAGAGACATTAATCTATGGCCTCTTGCTGTTGTCTGCTCCAATGGAAGAAGAATGGTCTCTCTGGGTGAGGGGGTGGGAAGATCTCTGCTTCTATTGATTCCCACTTGTAAATGTCCACATATTTACCTAGAGGGTACGATATATTACAGTTAAAATGGTGGCAAAGAGAAATGGCTGTTCCCTGTGGGTTGGTATTGATTGGACGTGCAGCTACCCATACTTATTTCTCCTCTTCTTCACACAGCCTTTAGGCCAAAGTCCTTTGTTTTTATTAGTGTATTTATAATCAATATACATATTATTTACTATGACGTATTAATGAGGCCTTTGAGATGAGAAGATGCAGGGGCAGAAGCAAAGGGTGAGGTTCATCCTATTTAATTTGAGATCTCTCCAATACAGACTTTAATATCTGCATCCCCTTGGGCTTCCTTTATCGGCCATGTGGAGAAAGGCACTTTGGTGTCATGATTTATGTCCACTACGTCTGCTTTAGAGGGAGAAGAGCTGAACACTAATCGTGCTCTTTCTCTCTGCTGATGGGAAGGCAGCCTGGATGGCTAGTCCATATGCAACCATCTGAAGTCAGGTGAGATCAATCCTGTTCGAGGTGTTGTGGTGACCATTGTTCAGTCTTCCAGTGCCAATTAATATCTTTCTTGTATCAAAAGCACTTTTCATCCTCCGGACATTGCTTTAACTTTTTTTTTTGATACAGCCGTCTTTAACCTGGGGGTATTTTTGATGCTGAAGGCTGCTACGTACAGGTTCCTTGTGGTTAAGGCAGGAAACCTGTCCTGGTACACTAGATGCAAGACCTCTGGAGGAACATCTGTTTCCATCTCCTTTGCTAGTTCAATGGGTTCTGCTGATAGGCTCATCAATGCTGATGTCTTGGACGCTAGGGATACAGCTTGAGTTTCTTGTAGCCAGTAGCTGTTGGCCACTTGTCCAAGAGGCTTGAGTGAGTGCTCTACTTGAGTCATCTTTGTCGTTGCCTGCTCCTACCTTCTTGCTGTGGTGCTGTCTCCGTGGCAGCCCTCTCAACTCCCAGACATCAGTGTCTCTGAAAACAAGGCTCAAGGCACTTATGCGAGGTTTTAAAATTGGGCCATATCTGGAAATATATTCACCATAGTACTGCATTCAAATCTGTTTTCCTCTTTCAATTTGCTATGGAGATACCTAGGAAAAAAAACCTTGTATTGATTAAAAGGCAATTTTCTATGGGCCTTTGATGGAATTATTAACTTACACTTGTCAAAAGCAATCAAAATAAGGGGAATAAACTGTGTTGGTTACATGTAAATGATTTGGTCCTCGGAGGCATTTCATCAAATAAAGCTGAGGATAGAATTAAATGGTGATCTAATTAAGTGGCAGGCATGGCAACCCAAAATGCAGCCTTGGCAGGTGTTGCACTCGGTGTGTGTGTGTGTGTGGAGATGAGGGGCATGGACACTAACATGAGGGTTGCATCTGAAAGCTTGAGGGTTAATGCTCTTGTGTGGACAAGGCTGACCACCTCCATGGAACCTGGGTGATGCTGGAGGCCCCCTCTTGGAGGCACTGGGCTTTTTATCTGCCCCAGCATGGCTGTGGCCTTGCGTGCATCTCACAGACATATCCATGACAGGGTCTGCTGGTGTTGTCCCCTGAGGCTGGCCCTGTGGCATCCTTCTGTACTGGGACTGCCCTTTGTGCTCTGGGAGCGCAAGGATGGACAGATCTCACTGGTGGGCGAGATGGAGATGAGGTGCTCAAACTGGCAAAAAAGTCTGGTAGGCATCAGAAGGTGTGGAGTGAGGCAAACGGAAAAATACATTTCTAAGCCCGTTTAACATAACACTTAAAAGGCTTGCCCCCAGGAAGGCTGAAGCCCTTTCCACGCTCGCAATCAGGCCTTAATGCATCCCGCTGCACAAACACACGCCGCTGCTCGTGTGGAAGAGGGAAGGTTTGGGAGCTTGCACATCCCAGCCTCCCCGCGCTCTGTATTTTTAAACCTGGCTTTTTTGTCTGCCAGCCAGAATTCATCCCTGCCCTGTCGCCAAATGTCACCCTCCCCTTGTGGTGAGCTCGCTTGGGCTGCCATAAATAGTTATGTGCAGAGGTTCCTCCCCGCGCCGAGCCGGCGGAGGTTCGCAGGCAGCGCTGCCAGGCACTCGCACACTCACATGTCCACCAAGAGAAAGTTGACCCACTTCTGCAAATAAGATAACTCCTGGCAGAAAAAGTAACACTGTCTCAGGGAATCTGTCTTCTCCCCTTGCCTACTGAGTGGTGAAGCAGAAAGCCAGCCAGCTCCATCTTCTGAATTAGCGGCGACGTGAGCGCGGCGCTCCCCTCCATTGAAATGAGAGTGTGTAAATCAGCCCTTGAGCTGAGAAGGGCTTAAAATGGCCACAATTCCTTCGTGATTTTTTTTTTTATTTATTATTTTTTCCTCCTCCCCCTCCTCCCCCCCGCAATATAATGAGGGCTTTTGTTAGTGAATGAGGTGTGTGGAGTTCGGGACTCAGCTGCTCTTAGGCATTAGGAAGCATTTGTCACCATGGCAATTGAAGGCTGCTGTACAGGTTATTTTGAACACTTTTCTGGTGATTCATGTCCAGGCCAAGACTGTTTATGCCAGGTTACTTTGGTCCCTGTGCATACAGGTGGATATATATACTCTTCCTTCCCTTAAATTGCTTTTTGCCTTGCTATTTGGCCCCTCTTAGGAAGCTCATTGCTTGTCCTGACTTTTCACATCTCTGAGGGATGGTGGTACCAAGTGTTTGCCATGCTCAGAGACTCTCTCTTGTGAAAGATGGTCCTTGCGAAGTGTATTTCAGGTTGGATTTGAGACTTTAAGGGGTCTTGCGGTGAGATCGGAGCAACCCTAAATCTGATCTGAATCAGTTCCTCGTCTGCGTGGTCTTCTCCTGCCCGCTTGTGGGACAGGATGTCTCCTGTTTGCCTGGGGTGGCCGTGGTGGGAGAGGGCTGTGCTGTCTGTAGCAGAGGGAGCCCGGGGGGGCGAGTGCTGGGCTCATGGCACGGGGGCTTTGGTCCAGCTGTAGCTGCAGTCGCAGGGGTGACACGCTAGCTGTCGTGTGCGGTTGTGTCAACCCCGGCTGGCTGGCAGAATTAGTTCAATCAAAGCTGGAGCGCTCCAAAAAGCCCTTCAGACTTCTCTCCATCCCCCAGCTCTGTGCAGTGACACTCAGGACTGCGCTGTCCCCCCCATTTCATCCCCAAACTCCTCTGCTGCCGGGGCGATGGGTGTGTGTGTGTGTGTGTGTGTGCAGCAGCATTTGATGTCTGTGGGAGATGGAGGATGTGGAACTAACGGATGGAGCAGAGGTCAGGCTGGGAAGCAAGAGGAGATCCTTTGGTGCTGTTTGGAATTGTCCCCGGGGCAGCAGGATGCTCCAGGGCTGCCTGTACCTGAGGGTTTGTTAGCCATATGTCATTCCTGGGATAACCAAACGAGACCCCAGGATAACCAAACGAGACCTCGGGATAACCAAACCAGGCCACGGGGTGCTGAGAGCCCCACTTTGGTGTGGTGGGAAGAGCTGCCCCAGGTGCTGCTCCATCCTCTCGCTGCAGAAGGCCCACGGAGAGGAAAGGAGCAGGCAAAAGGACCACTCAAAGTAGAGCAGCAAAAGCAAAACCCATTATTTCAGAGAAGAAGGAAAAGTAAGCCTTACAGCATTTCCATTCCCCAAAGCTTAATATTTCTATGGAAACCAATGCAGCAGGAGGCTTGCTGTCAGTCTCTGATCTAGTGGGGTTGACTAGACTTAAAAAATGTTTGTCCTTCCCCACATCCTCCATCCTGGATCATCTGAAGACAGGTTGCTGCCTATCACAAATGCAAGATTAAAACCTGCTTTCCTGTTTTCCGACTCTCCATTAAGTGCTGAGCAGTCTCTGGAGGGTTGGCATCTGTCTTTCTTCTGCAGTTTTTTACTTGCTAAGGTGCATTTAATTCACTCTATGACACTTATTGATAATGCCTTGTCCTATAAGTGCCACTCCTGTGACACTCTGCTCCTTGAAGGATGGCTGTGACGTTGTATGAGGCTGTGGGCCGTTCAGTGGCGTGGTCCATCTCAGTGCCCAGTGAAGTTACTGCGGGGACACTGTTTGACTTGAATGGAGTCAAGATTTGGACTCGTTACACTTGCTTTAATCTTTTATTCAAAGGAGATCCATAGCATCTTTGATCTCCAAGAATGGACATAACCTGGCCTATTTCGGTAATAGTCTGCTTGATTTTTGTGTAGCCAGTGGACTACCCCTGGTTATATACGTGTGGCTAGTTACTGCTGCCATGTTGATGTTTTCACTGGTTCTCCCCCATTTTTGTTTTCAGTAGGATCTACTAGAAATGGCTCCAGGACAACCTACATAAAAGTCCACTGTTTTGTGCTGGAGTAGCATCATCAGATGCTAGCAGAGTATCAGTAATAAAAAATCATTCATTTTGGCTGCTGCTGAATCTTTTTCAGCTCCTAAGAAAAGTGTTAAGAAAATCTTATTTTTATGTACAATCTTAAAGGACTTTTGTGATGCACAGTATTCTTTTGTCTTCCTGATTTCCTTTTCTTATCTCCCTTACTGGGCTTTGCAGTCTCATATTTATATATTTCCCAGCAGCCGAATATAACTTTGATCTCTGCTTTGGATCTGCGGAGCTTTTAATCCCTTTCCACTGAGTTAAAAGCTTGTTTGCTGGTGAATGTGATACGTAGTTATAGGTTATATGATCTCCACCGGTGGCTCACGCTTCGCACAAAGATGGCATATTGTGAAAAACTCTGATAAAGTGTCCCCTTGTTCGTTTCCCTGATTGCAACTCAAACCCAGCACAGGAGCGAGTCAATCGTTCTCTCCTTTTCAGACTGCTGCTACACCTGTCCTTTGCTGTTACGTACACCCATGTACTCGCTTGCTTTATTTCAATTAGTCATTCATTTCTTTGTGGTGTTTTATTTTTGAGGCTGCAAACCGGTTGAGTATTTCAGCCAGTGCAGCAGCCTCTCTGTCTCCCAATTCTGGTAACATTTGCGGTGTTTTCCCTTTTTCATCCTCTTAACCGCTTGTTTGTTACACCTCTTAAAAGATGGGGAATGGTTTTTAAAGCCTGCGTGTTTACTCCTCTTTGATGTCCTGAAACGTGATAATATACGCCTTGTTTGTGGAGATCTTCTCTTTTGGAGTGGCTGCAGGTTCCATCTCAGGGAAAATAATGATTTCTGCAGCTCTCTGTCCTCCGGGCCACGAGGATGGAGCTGCACGTGTGTGACTGTGTTTGGCAGTACTCTGAAAGTTGTTCTTTTTGATTTTTTGGTGTAGCTGTTTGCTTTCTGGATTCTAAGCAGTTTCTTTGGAAGTGTCCCATGCTCATCTCCTGGCCTCTCGTAACAAAATGCAGTCTTCTTTTTACGAGGCCAGTTAAGACTGTACTGGTTTAGCTGTAAGCTTTAAAATCACAAAAGGATGGGTGGTTCTGCAACTTCCAGCACTGAATGGGGACTCGGATTTGTTGCTCTTTCTCACTGTAACGTGGCTTCCTGATGTAGTCATAGGTAAATTGCATGATCTGTGGTTCTTGTTTTATACAACCAGGATAATATATTTCCATTGTCTTCTCCAAGTTTCTTGTGCTTCATTGGGTCATTTATAACATGCTCATACAGCGCTCAACAGGATTAGACCCTTACCTCAAATGGGGCCTCTAACCATTGCTATGATACCAGTGATAACAAACAACACAGGTTTTGAGTTATAATGAGCTAGCAAGGAAGGAGCAGCCTTTATAGTAACTCCAGACATTTCTAATTCCCAGTTTTGGAGTTGCTTCAAATCCTGCTTCAGCTTTATTGGGATAAAAACACTTTGCATGTTGGGGTACTTCTTTCTGTATTTTATATACTTCTTGGGAGCACAGGATGATGAAGTACGGGCAGTCTCCAGCCAACCATCAAAAATACAAATTTGTCAATTTTTTCTCCCAAATGAGAAGATGAGGAGCAAAATAAGATTAAGAGCAGTGTTTGCCTCTTCGCAGACAGAGATGAGCTCAGAAAGGTGCTGCTGCTGTCACAGCAACAGGTCACCTCCCTGTCTTTCAGAGAGTGGGGACAGCACTTGTTGTTATTTCAGCTCATCCTGTCTGTATTGCCTAGTTGAGTATCATATTATATATGTGAATTTAAAATGCTGTTTACCTGGCAGCATAGTGCTGGTTTTGGCTGGGGTGAAGCATCACAACCGTGAAGTGGACACGTCCTTGTTGTCACGTTGCTCCCGATGTCACCGCAAAGCCACGGTGTCTTTGCCATAATTGCTGAAGACACCTTTCCTCTTCCCAATTAAATTCTTGCCCAATCCCTTGATTGCTCTATTTCTGATGCTGATAATTTGTTAACTCCTAACAAGCCCTGACTGAAAAGTCATCAAAGTCACTTGGGTGTGAACCCAATGTTTCTTAACCACCTTGGGCTTTTATTCCCATTTGCACAGTGGAATTTGTAGGGAGGATCTATTTGTCAGCGTATCACTGAATCATTAGGAGGGTGACAAGACCGCAGTAACTCTTCCTTGGCAATTATGTATGAAAGGTTGTCAGTATGAGTAGTATGGGAAGTTAAAAGCCTTAATTTTCATTTGGAATTGGAACCCTAATGACTTTCCACTCCCACAGCTCATAAAGACCTTGTTTCAGCCTCGAGTTGACCAAGAAAAAAGAGGGGGGGAAGGGGTGTCTTTTATTGCAGACCTTTTTGTGCAGGATTTTTATGAAAAAGCAGAATTATGAGTCACTGTTCTTTGTATAAAGGATAATTACTGGAGTATGAACCTCAGAAAAGTGACATTTTATGACTTCGCCGCTAGCCACGCAGGGCGAGCCTTTGCTTTCTCTCTTTCTCAATTAGTTAAGTTAAACAACATTTCGGTTCGAAAGGACTAATTATATTCCTGTTTGTTGTTTGCCTTGTACGCTAAATGTTTTCTATATGTAAAGCTAAGCAGCGGGGAGAGGGAGAGAAAGGATCACCCCAAATGAATGCTATTTAATTATTTAAAATGATGGGTGTAGATCCTGTGGGGTTAAGTGGATCATTGCATTCGGTCACATCCATCACTCGCGGTGTAGTGAGGAAGAGAAACCGGATCACGCAAATCCTTTTGCTAACCTGAGGAGCATAATTAAGTTCCTCTGGAAATTTGTTCTTTAAAAACACACTCCTCTAAACAGCAGTGTTGTTTAATCCGTGCTTAAACGTAAAGCTATGTGTTTATCCCTTTCCATGTGTTTTGTTGTTGTTTTTTTCTTCTTCTAATAAAGCGAGCATTTTGTAACGCCATGGCATCTGCTGCCGAGGGCGAGTGGGAGCCCAGGGTGGAGGTGGAGGTGGCACCAGCAGGTCAAGATCTTGCATAACGGCAAGCGATCCAGAGCATCTCCCTTTTCAGGGATCCACCTGGGATACCTGCAGGGCATCTTCTGTTCAAAGGGCAGGTGCTCAACATTTTCGGACTATTAAGTATTCTGAACGTGATTCAGAGTTCGCTCTTGGAAGTACCTGAGGTGACTAGCTAATTTTCTTGGCCATAGGGCTGTGTACTTGAGAAGGTGTCGCTGCAGAGTGGCAAATGCCCTCTGTCCGGGACAGCATAGGTACAACAAGCTTTCTGATCCCGCAGCTGTGGAGACAAGTCTGCTCGGAGTCCTGCGAGATGAGGAACAGATCTCATAAACAGCAGCCGATGCAGTTGTTGGAGAGGCCCAGAGTAGCATCTCGGCCAGGTTGGACAGGGAAGGTTTCCGATGGAAAACCTGTTGTCCTGTCCTTTCATTCTGCCTTATTTGGATAAAAATTAGAAGACTATCATTTTTTTTTTATTATTATTATTTTTTTTATTTGGCAGGTCAAAGTGAAGCAAATACAGTATTTTTGGACCGACCCTGCAAAAGGAATGTTATCTAAAGGGTAAAACTCCCTGACTGCGTTACGTTTAAGGATGGATATTTGAATTTGACCTTTTCTTTTTAAATAAGAAATTTCATATCTGGATTTAAACCAAAACCGTATCAGACACAAAAGGATGGGGTTGTTCTGTCGAAGAGAACATCTGTAGAGCTGGAGGGAAGGGCCGGGCAACGTGGAGTGCGTGGCCTGGCATGAGGAGGACCACGGAGGTGCTGACCTCCTGGACATGCTGCAGGAGAATAGACAGCAAGAGGGGAGGTGGGGGGAGAACTTCTGCTAAGCTTAGATGAAGCTCTTCTGCAGCCCTTGTGCTGAGCTGGTGGGGAAGATGTCCTCAAGGTGGGCAGCAAGAGTTGCCTGCCAAGCTCAAGATGGAGTTGGAGACCACTGCAAAGGGGTGCGGCGGCAGCCCAAAGGAGGAGATGGAGTAAGTGAGTCCAAAGATGTGGTTTGGGAGATAGCTGTTATTTTTAACAGCCAGTTTCATTGAACTGGATTGAACTCCCTCCAGCACAGCATTGATGATGGTGCCTGGAGCTATAAAGATTGTATTTTGATCAGCAAGTCAAAAGCAAGTCTACCACTAGTTATGAATACATTTTCAGAATTGCAAGCAAAGGAGATCCCAGAATAATAATGGGCAGGAGAAGTTGCCTGAAGGAACCCGTTTCCTCAATAAATGCTGGGGGAAGTGTAGACCTGAACTTCGCACTCCTTCCCATCCTTCTTTTTTAAAAATGTGCAAACAGATCTGGTACCAGGGTTTTGAACCTGTTGGAATCCTGAGTAGACATAATGCAAGATGGCAGGAAAACCAATAATGATGGAGTTTTGAAAATACAAATGATTCAGTTAAAGATGTGTAGGATAAATGAGCAAAAAAAAGCGCCTGCGTGTCCTGTGCTGTATGTCGTTGACCCAGTTGGTTATTCAGTGATGAAGTCTGATCTGTATGTTTCGAATGACAGATCTGGGTTCTGAAGTGCTTATGATTAGATTAAGACTGTGTAGTAAACCTTAATGGTGCATGAAAAGCTACTGCTGGATTTGCAGTAATATGTACTTTTCTGCCTTAGAACAGCATGAATAATACTTTATGGTTGTATAACTCCTTCCAGACAAGGAGTCTAGAAATGCTTTGTAAACGCTAATGAGTTTGGCCTTATAGCATATTTATAAGCCTGAGAAATAGCATTATTCCCCCTTTTTTATGGTTTGGATGTTGACTAGCCTAAGTATGCAAAGAGCAGGCAACAGAGCTTTCATCTTCCGACCTTCAGTCCTGGGTCTTATCTGCAGGACTCGGTGGGCTTTCTAAGTGTGTCTGAGGCATGCTTAGGAATTTACTGTGGATTCAGTCCAGCACAAGGGTTGTTTTTTGCAAACCTCTGGGTACCCATTGTAAAGCAAAAAGCATTGTAATTATTTGACGGTAATTTCTTGCTCGCCTTTTCGTTCTCCAGCAGCAGAGATTGAAGCTAATCCTCTGCTGGAATTAAATCAGTTTGGGCATTATGAATATCGTTTCCTTGCCCAGAACAAAGAGGCTAAGCTAATGTGAATGAAAACTCCTGTTATCTTTACATGGGAGTTGCAGGTGGGTAAGGAATGCGAGGTCAGCTGGGATTGGGAGCAGATAATTGCCTGTGTCAAAGGGCGGTGAGAGTGATGCCTGAGAAGAGCACCCGGCAAAGTAGGTGGGATCAGGCACTGTGGTGGGCACACATAGGTTTTTCTCTAGCAGCTTCTTCAGGTGTTCATCCCAGAACGTCTTTGCTATTTGTACAGGTTTATGGATGTAGTGGGATGTTCTGCAACGTGAGCATCGCGTGGATTGCAGATAAGTTTTATAAATATTTTGCACGTGAATTCGCTGTTTGGTGGAAATTGCCAGAAAGACAGTTCTAGAGGTGAAGTCCCTCTTTAGCTGTAGGATGAGCATATGCAAGCAGGCATTTCACATACTGCTTTTGCATTCCTAGCCTGAAAAGCTGCTTCCAGATCTCGGTGCTTTTTCAAGGGCTGGAGACCAGTGAGGATCTCAGCTGTAAAGCTCTGGCTGTGGAGGTGGGGATCTTGATGATATGGATCTACATTTACTAGCAGAGCTGGTTGTTAGGCTGAGCAGCATTTGCGGTCTCAGATACTCCCTCTTTGCTCAAGGTGGTTAAGCCAGGAGAGCGAGGAGCTCCTGAAGCTGTTTTGTGAGCCCGAGGTTGGGAGAGATGGTGACTGGAGTGGAAGTTCGGTTATGAGGATTGGAAACAGGAGAACATAGCTGTATTTTCTGCAGTTGTTTTATTAGAAAAGACTTGGGGAGTTTCCTAGGAAGATTTACATGTGGTTGATTATTTTGTTGGCATGATGGAAACTGCAATAAGCTCGTTGGCACTTGAAAAAAGGTACAGATTTCCTTTTTTTTTTTTTTTTTTCAGAGGCAACTGCTTTGTTTACTCTCTGGCTTTACACATGTAGATCAAACTTGTCTCAGATTTTGAGATGTTACTGCACTGAAGAAGGCCGTTTCTTGAGGCTTTTTTCATCCAGTTAGCTGAGTTATAGACGAAGGGTGATTTTGGCTCGTGGTCTTCTGCTGTGCAGGTTATGACCATGGGAGCACGAAGAGAGTTGTTTGATTTCTGCCAAGTTGCTACTAAGCATATGAAGGGCAGCTGGGGTCACAAGCAGGAGGAGAGAAAGATTTGAAATCTTTGAATTTCAAAAATTTGAAATCTATGGTAAGGTACATTACCCAAATGATTTTGGGAAGAGAGTCTGTGGGGTATCAGAACTCCCTTCTACCGTGCCATCCACACAGCCAGAGGTGTGCGGGCTGTGCTACACCGGGTGTTCTGGCGCTGAAATTGTCTTCAATGTATTGCTGCACTTCAGATGTCACTGAATTCAATGGCATTAAAACTGTTGGCTGCTCCGTATGACTGGCCTGTGTTTTCAGTCTGATTCTGGTCTATCAAATGCCATGGTGGCGTGTGACCTTTTCACTTAGCTGGCTACTTCTGGACTGCAACGTAGCCTTAGCTCTTTGGCGCAGAACAAAAGCTTGTCTGAAACGCTGTTTGCTCATGGCTACAAATAACAAACTTTAGGTGATTAGCAAGAGGTTTTGGCAAGTCTCGCAGATACGCAGGGTATTTCAGTATGTGACATGGCATTCTTGCAGAGCTGGGAGCTGGAGCATCTTCGTTGACTGTGCAGTGCTTAATCTTTCTAATGCAGCCCATAATGTGTACAGAAAGATCTAGATAATGCAAGAAAACAGTTATTTATCTGGGATTAGCCTACATAAAACATTTACATTGAGTAGAAACTAGGCCGGAATACCATTCTTTTGTAAATGGTGACAATGAATTGTGACCTGATCCTAAGTCTTTTGAAGTCAAAAGAGCCTTTGTAGTTCCTTCAGTGAATGGACTCTGGACACTGGACTTTGGCTTAGTGGACCCTTTGGACCCCTGGACTTTAGCTTAGTACTACAGTCTATGTCTGTCAGTGTTCTCGTTGCAAAGAGGAAAGTCTAAGTTTAAAAAAAAAAAACAACCCATCAACCCCAGCCCCCCCAAGCATCCAAGCAAGCATACCAAATAAGCAGAGTGCAATTAATATCATATTTGTAACAAACTCTCAGCTTGGCTAGTTACCAGTGCCTACTTATGAAGAACAGCCAGCCTGCTCTTCCGAATCCCTGCTCTGCTAGCGGTGCACGAGGCATTTTCCCGATGATTTATTATGGTAGGAGCTACAGAGTAATCCTTGGTAAATAGATTTATACATGTGACACTCTACTGAATGGGAGATTTATACTTGGCTATTCCATTGCTGCTTATTACCATATGATGTTTCATTGAATGCAATTATATGTCTGCCTCTACTCTTTAAAAGGCTAGAAAGGTTTCACAATATTCCTATCTTCCTCTGCTCAGCAGAGCCTCACAAAGAGGCACTTTCCAACGTGACGGATGGGGTTTGCGGGTGGCTTTGTCCCTGGTAGGCCTGGATGTGTGAGAGAAGATGGGTTTTGGCTGTTAGTGAGACTCATAGTACTGTAATGCTGAAGGTATTTTAGAAGTTGAGCTTAACTTTGCCAGCTGCCCGAGCTCCCACGGGGTTTTGCACTGCAGAACTGGCCTGGCCTCATAGGCTCTTAGTTGGAGGATCCTCGTAACTCTTACAGGACACGTAGATCTTTCCTGTTGATCAATTTAATTCAAAGTATTCCTTACAGAATGGAGTATTTTCTCTGACATAAGGAGAATGATTTAGATTTTTATTAGCTGGCATTTTTCTCCTAGTTTCTTTGGCTTGCATCCTACTACTTACTGCCGCTATCTGCTACATTTATTATCAGAAAACATTCTCATTAAGCTAAAACGATTTCTTTTCCCCTTTGGAAATCAATAGGATGTAAAATCTTTTCAAAGCGGTGGTTAAAAGCAGTGGGATCTGCTAGGTATTTTACTTAGTGTCAGTATTTTGGAGGTACTCTGGCAGCACTGAGGTCTGTGGCAAAACTTCCCTCGACTCTGGAAGGACTAGGATTTCACTTCTTATTCCCAGTTTGCCCGTAACTTTTTGTTCCTGGCTAGTGCCTGTTGCATCTTTAATGATTTGCTTTTGACGTGGCTTTTAGAAACCGTGACCCTTTTTTGTCCACGGTCAAGCCCTGCGTTGCTGCGCCCTTGTGCTCTGAGGCCTCATTCATAAACATCTCCCCAAACAGGGCTCTTTATCCCGTGTCCGGGGATGCGAGAGAATCCCAAACAATAGCCAGGCCCAGACAAAAGCAGCCATTGTGGAGGGGGCGCTGGGGCGGGAGCGTGGAGGGGCCCGGGAGCCTCGGCGAGCTGGGACCATTGTCCCCATAATTGGATTTCTGCTGGTGGTGGCCAGCCGGTGGGAGCGGGACCTGCCGGGGCAGGCACGTCCCCAGCAATAAACCTGGCAGTGATTGGAGGAGGCAGATGACCTTTAAAGCCCGTGTTGGTGAGCGAGACCTCATACTGGTACAAATGCACCAGGTTGCAACTTTATTTAGTGATTAGACACAGAGATAAGCCTCAGCACGTTGCCTAATCTGCGGAGCCTAATTCCGGGCGCTGGAGGCAGGGATGCTGATGGAGACCCAGCGCCCTTTCGGTCTGGGTGAGCCCAAGTGGCTGCAGACAACATGACGGGGAGTTCCAGGACAACTTGGGTCCAGGGTTTCTTCTGATCAGCCTCTGCTGTGCTGGGAGAGGGAGGCAGGCACTGGAAGTATAGGACTGGGGACAGAGTTATACAGTTGTTGTCTTCAAACCCAGCTTAAGTTCTCTGACAGCTGATCAGAACAGTATTTGAGCAAGGGCTGGTCCTTCCTGACAAAGATAAGGTGAAGGCTACAGCCCAAAGCAGTTTGCCAAGTGGGGGAATGGCTTCAAGCTCCAACAGGGTAGGTTTAGACTGAACATTAGGAAAGAATTCTTCACGGAAAGAGTGGTCAGACCCTGGAATAGGCTGCCCAGGGAGGGGGTTGAGTCACCATCCTTGGATGTGTTTAAGAGCCATTTAGATGCGGTGCTGAGGGATATGGTGTAGGGGAGGACTTTGTAGAGTAGGGTAGAGGGTTGGACTCGATCCCAAGGGTCTCTTCCAACCTAAATGATTCTATGATTCTATGAAACAAACTCTTCCATTTTACCATCTGAGGCTGTTTCTGGGTGCTGTTGAAGTATTCGGAGTTCTTCTCATCTTCTTTTGGATAGGGTTCCCTTTCCTGTGGCCCAGGGTAAAAGCTTAGATGGGTTTGGCCCATGGTGATTGATCCACGTTTGATGTTTTAGGCTGTGGCTAAATGCTACTAACGTGTCTGTGTGAATGGTGGTGGAAAATGTTAGAGATTGCAAGCAAAGATGAATCGCCGTAGGCCAAGGGTTAAGACTCTTCTTGACAGCACAGCAAGTATGATGCTGTGGTATGCTCTGTTATTGGATTTCCTCCAAGGATTGCTCTTTGAGGAGCTCTAGCCTCACGGCATGCTGCAGGGACCTGCTGCTTGGTGCCATCCTTTAAACGTAATGTGGGAGCCTCCAGTTGGATTGTATACAAATTTTGGTCTGTGTTACAAATATATGCATTGAAATGTTTGGCAGATCCACGCTGCAAATCCAGACAAGCCCTTGCAACCCTGCCTTTTAAATCCATGGCTTGGAAATCTGCGTCTGAGAGCCACTGCAAACCTGAACTCAGGACTCTCTTGGGTGGCATCTGCCTTGTCTTCAGACCCTCCAAGACAACCACACAAACATGATCTAAGAAATCAGCTTGCTAATAGCCATACCCTCTTAACTTTGTCAATAAATGAGCTCTTTTTGACCTTTATTTGGACACACTGGTATTCAACTAGTTCCAGCTGATCTCTGCAGTGACAGGGTGACCTAGTTCTTTTTTGAATTTTGTAAAATGGTGTTGTTAAAGTTAACATGTCTCACTGCCTTTGCCCCTTGCCTGCAGGCAAAACCCATTTGGGATTCCTGCTTCGCTGGCTTTCTCTTAGCCCTCTGTAACTGTTGTGACTTTTATTTTTGGAACAACTGGCTCTGTATTTTGGGGTGAAAAGGGGTTAGAAGCTTCATTTGCTGCAAGAGATAGAGTATCACTGGGGTAATATTTAACCCCAAGAGGTGGCAGTCCACAGACATTTCCACGGAGAAACCAAAACCTTGTCCTTGTGACGTTAAATTCTGCAGTTTGTTAAGAGGTCATTTGGAGATGTTGGATTCCCCAATGGTCCGTTCAGAACTGGGAAGTGACCTGGCCGAGGCCGAGCTGTAGGTGAGACCTTGGTAGGTCCCAGGTCAGGGCCCCCCTCCCTGGGAGAGCACCTTGTTGGGCTGGGTATCAACTTCCCTGCAGCCTTGCATTGTTTTCCCTTTTATCACCCAGCCAGGGCTTGTTGTCTGTCTGTCTTTTGCCTCTAGAGTTTTGGAGAGGAGCCACTGCCTTCCCTTTCTGTTCGAGGAAGCTCTGCATTAACTGCTCTCCTATTCTGGCTAAAAAAGTGTGAATCTGAAGAGGAAGTTTCTGTTGCTTGAGCAAATCTGGGACTGGGCCTGAGTTGTTGAGGTCAAAATCTGTGGACAGCAAGCAATGATACAAACTGTATGTCTGGTGCAAGGTGGCATGTCCAAGGCCATTGAGGCATCTTCCCTGCATGTTTAAAATGAGTATTATTCCACCTACCTTCTGTTTCTTGCATCACCTTCCCTTAGGGTAGGATTAAACTTGGTTCTGGGGATGCTTGGAGGAGGTGAAGCAGGAGCTGAAGTGGGGAGAGCACGCTCTGCCCACACCTCCATTGCTTGTCTGCGATGGGTGGTAGGCGTGAAGGTTTCCTGGACCTGGGCAAATTTTGGCTCTGCACATCTGGTTTTGTCTTCTGCTTGAACCCGATGCAACAGGAGCACGCTTTGCCCTAGAGCAATGTTACTGCTGAAGCAGACACCTTTTATTCCATACACTTCTGCTAGAGCTGATTAGAGCAGGATTGGACCTGAAGCCTCAAGAGAAGCCTAAAGCCTTTTGCAGCAGAAGAGGGGAACTCCTTGCTTGCTCTGTTGTCTTGGAAGGTGGTGGAGTGACTTCTTCCCACCCACTTCCTTGGCAGGAAGGACAGCATGGGCAATAGGAACTGGAGATAACTTGTGTTCTCCTCCTGAGAGAGCCTGTGTGTCTCGGGTGGAGGCTCTCTCAGCAGCCTGCTCTCCACTGCCTGCCAGCATCTCCTTTCTCCGAGCTGGTGGCATTGCTGTCCTCTCTGTGCAGCCCCTTACCCACCCGCGGCGATGGGGCTCCTGGGGCACACCGTGGGGCTGGGGGAATACTTTGTTCGCTAATCTCCAGACAGCGTGGCCTTAGTTAAATAAATCCATGCCTATAGGCAGCTTTCCGGGGCTCATTATAATACTAATTCAGTTGAATTCCTAATTAGAGACCAGTGGTTTTCTGTGGGTATTGGAAGTCGGTGTAACTTTCTTAGGGCGGAGGAGTCATCCACTGAAAGCTGCTTTGGGAACCGAGGCTGAAATGAGATCAGAATCTAAAAAAAGATGCTTGTAAAATAAAACAACTATTTTAAATGTGCTTATAAAGCTGGTGTTTTACTTCAGATCAGCCAGGGCATGGAATTGTTCTCTTTTATTTCAGTTGACTTTTTGTGCATCATCAGCACGAGGACCACGTAGACACTGCCGTAGACGAAGAGATGTTTCTGCCTTGAAATACAAGGAAGGATCATTTTCAAGCCCAAGTCCAGTGTTATTTCTTTGGGTTAGGTGAGAGGGCTAGCTGCTTCAGATAATTTGAATTAAGATTAAATAATGACATCTTGAGAGAGAGAGAGAGAATCTAAAGCAAGCCCTGCCTGACCCCTTGATATCTGGGAAAAAAATCCCATCAATATCCCTCTTTGACCATTCAGGGTTAGATGTGTCCAGAACAAGCAGAACTGTGATTACAGCCCATGTATTTTAATTTTGTAAATTGGAAGAAGTAATCTATCCACACTCTGCATCGTATCCTGTCTTAGGCTGCTGATCTCTTCTATTTATATTGCCTCTTCCGTTCGAAAGGGCAACGCTGCAAGGGCTTAGTTCAGGGAGTGTTTGTGCATGTGTTTTTGTGTTGGTGTTGCACCCTATCATTGCTCTAATGGACCTCAGGAGGAAGGTGATACAATAGTTCATGCCGGCTATGCTGTTAAATAATAGCTCTTTCAGGAAGGAAGTGAAGAATAATTTATGTGCAGGAAAACAGAGGAGGTATGCAGAGAACAGTAAAAATAGATAAGCTGTGATTCCATTAAAACAGTTGAGCCGGTTCCTATAGCAAGAAGTTGCTTGGGCTCTGTGGTGCATGCTGGTGCCTTCCTGCGTGCCACCAGCAATGATGGCCTGGTGAGAATGGATGGATGGATGGATGGGGCTCCAGAAGCTTGGGTGCTTGGTAGGACACGACATAACGGGGAGTGGGCAAAAGCCTGGGGGTTGTTCAACCAGCACCGAGCACTGGCAAACACATGCATCCAGCAGCCCAAATGCAATGTCCTTGGAGATGCACTGCGAAAATCCCACCCTGGTCAGGGCTTCTTGAGGAAGAGGGTGTTAGATGTGAGGGGCACTGCTGGAGCTTGTTTATACCAGGAATGGACTATAAACTGTGACCTGCCTTTTGATTGTACCAATGCACTCGTTCTTGTCTAAATAGATTTGTGCATTAGCGTTCTTAATTATCTGCTGGACACTCTTAACTTTTGTTTGGATAGCCTTCCTTTTGTATTGAAATGTAAATAAATACTGATGGAGTAGATCAGGCTCCATCTGGATTATGGGACTGAACGGGAGGCTGTGCCGTGGCTGTGCTCCTGTGAGCTCCTCAAATAAACAGAGACCTTCTCAAGGGCTACCGGGAGAACTGCCCCACCACTAGTTTTAAAAGTAACCCATAAATCAAAGCGTGTCTCTCGCTCTCCTCCCTTTGGCATTCCACTTTGGAGGGAGGTTTACTTTTGCGATGCAGGGCTGCAATGTCAGCTTTTGATTACTCCTTGCCTTTAGTCACGGAGATGTATTATTTAAGCGTAAATACATTGGCATGGGAAGTGGTATCCTGTGTCTAAGCTGTTAGGAAGTGATTGCTGTTTATCTTGTCAAAGAAACTTCATACCCCTTCTGTGGGCTTCACCTGAAATCCCCCCGGAGCCCCAGCCCCTCTCTCCCCATCCTGTGGTGTGGTGGGACCCCCCCAAAGTCTCTCAAGCTGGGCAGACATGAAAGCAAAGAAATCCCAGCTGCATTCTTGTGGAGAAGCAGACCACCTCTGTGATGGGGCACCTGGGTGCGTAGGTCAGCAGTATATTTGGAGAAGGTGGATTACCTGTGATGGGGCTGCTGTTTGCATTCCCATGGGGCGGGTGAGCAGGTAATGCTATCTGCTACCTCTGGCTTTGGCCCCGCTATTGCTTTTCTACTAAAGTTCAGATGGTAATTTTAAACCATGGGAAAACAATTTTTTTTTTTTTTTTTCCTTTCCTCCCTTTGAAGAGAATTGTTAATCACTTGAAGTCTCTCCTCCCTTGTTCCTTCCCTGAGCGCATCAGCCCTCCATCAGATGATGGGGAGCCCACCCCTCCCTGGGCGGCGTGGGAAGGGGTCACCCACCACGGGGATGGAGGCGTGGGGCAGAGGGGGCTGGCACCCTTCTTCTCCTGGGTTTGACTCACGTGGGCGGGCTGGTCTGTGTTTGTGAGGGCAGGAATGCGACAGACACAGCTGAATTATCCTCGGATCAAATTAAGCAAGATTTTAGAAGAGGATTTTTGCAAATTCACAAATTACAGTTATGTCAAGAAAAAACTAATTGCCTGCAATTTTCCCTCTACCCCTTCTCACCTCCCAGCATATCTGTGTTCCCTCACTGAATAATATTCCACTGCTCTGGAAACGTAGTCAAATGCCTGCATGTATTTCAATGGAAATGTCATTACAGTAAAAATGCTTAGTTTTTTATGTACTGCCAGGTGTTATTGGCACAGGGGGGAAATCTGCACTTTAACAGATCCTTGGCTTAATAAAGAAGTGAAAATGATGCCTGGTATCTTAGGGTTGGTTTTTTTTTTTAAAAAAAAAAAGCTATCCCTGCTCTCCTAGGAACAATGCAAATTCACTCTAAAGTACTTGCATTTCAATAGCACTTTTTTTTCTTTTTTTTTTTTTCTCAAAATACTGGGATGAGGGAGATCAGATAATGCAGTCCAGGGTGGAAAACCTTGATAACTTGAGCTGTTAATTTAAAATGAAGAACAACACATACTGTGTTGCATTAAAAGATAAGGCTACAAAGGTATGGTGTTTTTTTTGAGTTTGGTTTTTTTTTTGGTGGGTTTTTCTTTCCTTGAGGCGAGAGCTGTGCTTGGTCACCACAAAGTCAGAACTGGGGAGGGGGAGCAAATTCGTTGCTGGTGGAATTGTGCCCGTGATGAATTCCTGCTACCAGGCCACGGATCCTTTTATAGGTGTTATAAATATAAGGCCTCGCCTAGAAGGTGATGAGTGATGGTAGGAAGCAACTCTTCAGATTAATGTCGTATCTTTTTGAAGCTTTCTGCTGGGTTTTTTTTTTTTATGAGCTCCTGGGAATTGTTCCTACCAAACACCTCTCTGGTCCTGGGGAGGGCAAGGAAATCCCTGCCAGCATCCTGGTGCGTGGCAAGCGTGCTGCTTGCCCTTAAATTAACAACAAACTTTCCCCAAACCCCAAAAAAACTAGAGCTTGTGCCCGTTCAAACGAAAGGCAGGGCTGCAGGGAAGGGTATGCTGAGAATCTGACCCCGGGAGCTCAAAGCCAAAAGGGCAGCGGCGGGAGCGGGGATACGGCCATCCCGGTGTGGCAGCTTCCGAGCTGTTTATTCAGTTGCCATTTAATTAAAAGCTGGGGTGATTGCAGGGCGATAAATTGTTATTTATTTATTTGTCCCGGTAGAAGCTCTTTTCTTTAAGAAAGTTCATGTTTCAAAAGGGATGTGGCTCGGGTGTTGGAGAAGCGTGGTTGCCGTGCTAAAGAGGAACTTGTGGCATTGCTTGCTCTCCAAGGTCCTCATCCCGTTGTTTTTGGTGGGCTCACTCCATTAATAATCTCACAGCTACAAAACTGAAGGTAATGTAACAACAAACTAGAATTAATTATCATAGAATAATAGAATAATTTAGGTTGGAAAAAGACCCTTAAGATCATTGACTCCAACCGTAAACCTAGCGCTGCCAAGTCCACCATAAACATGTCCCTAAGCACCACATCTACACGTCTTTTAAATACCTCCAGGGATGGTGACTCAACCACTTCCCTGGGCAGCCTGTTCCAAGGCTTGACAACCCTTTCAGTGAAGAAATTTTTCCTAATATCCAATCTAAACCTCCCCTGGCGCAACTTGAAGCTGTTTCCTCTCATCCTGTTTATGAGCATCTCGTTCTAATGGAAAATAGATACCCAGAAAATGCTGCCTGGTGAAGGGAGTATTGGTTCATTTAGTTTCCTTTCCTTGGTAGAGACCCCCAGGTTGAAGCACACGCTCTGCCATTTGTGCTCCAGCCTTATTACCACTGTTTCTGCTTCTGGTAGGTCAAAGGACCAGTCCAGATATCTGTGTGATCCAGTTAGATCTAGGCTTAAATGCATGGGCATTCCCAAAAATGTGATAAAATGATAGATTTTTTTCAAAGGGTAGAGTTGTGTTGATCCACTGGTACTGGAGGATTTGGAGATATATTTTGCTTCTGTGCTACAAACCCTGTGATCTTGATGACATCCAGGATTTGATATTTCCGTGAGGTTTTCAGCAAGAATATTGAATTAGAATTCAGTGGCATTCTGCTGTCTTTAGTGATACACAGGTGGAAAGTACAGGCAGGTAATTACAGATAATTTTCACGTTTTTTTTCCTGAGACAGACAACAATCTTCATGTATACTAGGATGAATGGCGCAGAACAATCTTGCGTTGAGTGTGCCTTAATTAATACAAATGTTAACTGCTCTTACAAATAAGTCACATTTAAATGTCAAACACTTGTTATTCATTGCCTGTGAGTAATTTTTCTTGCTTGCATATGTGTGAATTAAGCGTATGTTTTGAAGTCGTGAAGTATCCGAGGTCAGAACTAAAAATAGTGAGCGTGCATTGTTTGTTTGCCATCAAGAGTTAGAAGAAATTCTTGAGTGCAGACAGTTTCTTGCTTCAAAGGAGAGAGAGAGAAGTGCTCTGGAGCATTGGTGTGACGCTGTGGGATCTTCCTGAGTGCCAGAGTTTGTAGGTTGGGGCAGATTTTTTGACTTTTCGTTCTGAATCTCCTTGTTTGTAGAGTCTGTGGTGAAACCATCGCTGCGTGGGGGTCCTTCCCAGGTGAAGAGCTGTGAGTCCAGATATGCCACTTTAAAAAGGGTGGGAGACAAAGTGGGGTCCTTCAGTTCACTTTCCCTTTGCATTCACCGGTGTATTTATCCTATTGCAAAACGATTAACAAAGAGGTGGTTACCAGCCTTTGCATTTAAATAGCCCTTATATGGAAATAAGTGGCAGCATTTTGAACCCTGCCAGGGGTGTGTTGGCTTGAACTCTTGTTTCCTGGTGGTGTGTTGCTCCTTGTAAGCAGCACCAGTGTCACCTCAGCCGGAGGAGCTTGTCCTGCTGCAGGCTGACAGGGGCCTTCAGCTGCTGGGTTGTTGGTTCTTGCAAAGGGCAGGCTGCCTGGTGGCCCAAAGTTCTCCAGCTCCTCACCGCTGGTGGGATTGCTCAGAAAAGTCCTCAGTGGGGATGCTCAGAAAAGTCCCCACATAACCAATCCTTGAAGCTATTTATCTGGAATGGGTGTTGGGTTTTCTTCATTCAGGAATACCTCAGTTACAGCTTTTGATACTCCAAGACCTGGAAAGTGAGGTTTTCCTGCAGTGAAGGAGGTGAAAAGGGAAGTTTTTCTAGGAAGCTACAAGGCAAGTGCTAAGATGCTGCTTTCCAGTAGTGCTTTAGGGCTTCAAGCAGCTGCTGCTGAGATGACTGGTTCATGAAAATGCTCCCGGAGCTATAATTCTCTCAGAGCAGCCATCTCATAAGCTTGCTCATGGGACTGTGCAAGCACCCAAAGGAAAAGCAAGCTTCCTCTGCTATAGAGCCCATCCAACACAGAAAGGCTGATTTGTAGAGCAAGGCAGAGAATTGGATCTTCAGCATTTGGACCTGCAAACTCCCTCCTTGCTTCATGCTGAGCTGAGTTGACTCTTGCCTGAGCTGGTTTTACAGTTCTCCATGCCCAGCCCGTTGAAGCTGTGCTGGGTGACATGGAGGTGCAGGGACTGAACAAGCCCTGTTGGAGTTGGAAGCTGGGAACGATGGCATCCAGGCATGCCACAGGGAAAAAGTATCCAGATTTTGGCCTCTCCTTCAAAACTTTTCATATCCATTTGCTCCTCTTCAGCATAGTGGAGCCCCTTCTGATTTTATTCTCTTGTGGAAGAGAACGGGACGAGGTGAGGGAGAGCAGGGGAAGAACAGCAGCGTGAGGGGGTTTCAAGTATGCCCAGCTCACACACCATTTAATGAACGAAGCTGTGATTCTGTTCGTGGCATTGGAGGAAGGCTGCCAGGGACAAGGGGACTGGGGCCCATGTTTGGCAGCAGAACTGCTCCCTGAAACAGCCTGGTTTGGGGGCAGACTGCTGCATGGACCTGGCCAACCTCCTCCCCCCTGCCTGGCCCTCTGCCTCCTCTGATGCTCAGTGCTGGGACCCGGGAAGAAGACTCTGATTATTTTATTGCTGGGTTTAGGGCTGCTTCTGGAGCTGTCTTGAGCAATGTGGCTTTGGGGAGAGTTAGCCTGTGCTTTGATTAGGCAATCTCTGCTTTGAGCAATAAAGAGCTTTAATTCTGCTGCACTGAGGGTCTTGCAAGGCAGATGTTGGAACTGGAAAAACAGATATCTGAGTCAAAGGATCCATCCTGGGCTGCCCAATTCCTTGCTGCTAGGTAGGAAAGAAGAATTTCAGCTGGTGTTTCTAATCCCTTCCCATAGCATGGCCCTGGGTGACAACAGAAGAAAAAATATTCAAGACTCTTCTCCCCTGTAATGAAAGAAATGAAGGGTGACCTCCTGGACTGTCTGTAACCTCCACGCTTGTCAGAGGTGCTCTGGCAGGTTCCCCTGCCAGCCCGGGTTCCTGCTTTGAAACACCTCTGACTTTTATCTAATCTCTGCTAAAGCATCCTGAGTTATAAGGGATGTTTTTATTTTCTCCATTCCTCCTCATGCTTTCCAGGAGGCCGTAAGTATTTCATAAAAGCACGAAGCCCTGGGGGTTACCTGCAGTTGGGTTTCCAATGGCTGCATTGACATTTATAACAACGTGGTCCCGTTTGCATCGTGCAGAGGTTGGTGTATATCAGGGGTGGCTGTCAAGCTCTGAATTTCCATCCCTTGAGCTGGGATCATGAGCTGATCACCCTGCAAGGCTGCCAGAACGTGCCGGTGACTGGCTCCAGGGTGGATGGATGGACGGACAGATGGATGGTCTTTAGCACCTGCTGGGCTCTGAAGTTGGGCTTGTGGGGCCAAACTGGAGCTGCTCCCCTGGCCTGAGCCTTCCCCCGGAGCTAAAGCCGGCAAAACGGGTTCAAACAGGCTGCTGCTGCTGCTAATCTGCTTAATGTCTCGACACGTTGTAATAGCACATCATCTGCTGCTGCTGGTGGGAAACGGGGCTGTTATCAGCACTGGTTTCAAGTGCCTGGTCATGCTGCTGAAACAGATACATCTCAAGTCGCAGAACTGACCCGGTTCATTAAAAATTGGCTGCGTTTATTTAAATTTTTTTTTTTTTTTTTTTTCAGTTAAACACACGTTGTTCTTTCCTCAAAAGGGTTGAACCCCAAAAAAGCCCCCAGTCCTCAGCCTTTAGTTGTGACTCACTTAATGCCTTTGGGTTCCTTCTTGTGGCGTGTCCCTGCAGCTCGTTGTAAGGGTTCCTCCTCTGGAAGGAGAGCCGGGAGTGAGGGCTGTGCTGGGAAGGAGGAGGAGCACGTGGTCCTAGACCTGCTCTGTTCTCACACGCTTGCCAGTGCTGGGAGGTGGAGAACAGGAGCCTCCCAAGGTGTGTCACCCCAGTAGAACCTACCCAGCTCTGTGGGTTTGGTGCCTGCCTCTTGTGTTTTGTTTGTTTGCCGTAACCTGTGTAGTTACTTGTGGCTCAGGCGTAGCTTTAGTAGCTTTAGCTGAAGGAACATGCTGTGCTCAGGCGGGAGGGTTGATCTGCTGGAGGGTAGGAAGGCTCTACAGAAGGATCTGGAGAGGTTGGATCGCCGGCCGAAGCCAATTAATTATGTGAGGTTCAACGAGGCCAAGTGCCGACCGAGTCCTGCACCTGGGTCACAACAACCTCATGAACACTACAGGCTTGGGGAAGAGTGGCTGGAAAGCTGCCTGGCAGAAAAGGACCTGGGGGTGTTGGTCCACAGCTAGCCAAATATGAACCAGCAGTGTGCCCAGGTGGCCAAGAAGGCCAACAGCATCCTGGCCTGCATCAGGAACAGTGTGGCCAGCAGCACGAGGGCAGTGATCATACCCCTCTACTTGGCACTGGTGAAGCCCCACCTTGAATACTGTGTCCAGTTTTGGGCCCTTCTCTAGAAGAAAAACTTTGAAGTGTTGGAGCGGGTCCAGCGAAGGGCAACAAGGCTGGTGAGGGTTCTGGAGCACAAGTCTTATGAGGAGCAGTTGAAGGAGCTGAGGTAGCTTAGTCTGGAGAAAGGGAGGCTGAGAGGAGACCTTATCACTCTTTACAACTACCTGAAAGGAGATTGTTGTGAAGCGGGGGTCGGTCTCTTCTCCCAAGTAACAAGCGATAGGATAAGAGGAAATGGTCTCAGGTTGAGCCAGGGGAGGTTTAGATTGGGTATCAGGAAAAATTTCTTCACCGAAAGGGTTGTCAAGCATTGGAACAGGCTGCCCAGGGAAGTGGTATTTAAAAGGCACATAGATGTGGGGCTTAGGGATGTGGTTTACTGGTAACTTGGCAGTGCTAGGTTAATGGTTGGGCTTGGTCTTAGGGGTCTCTTCCAACTAGAATGAGTCTATGATTCTGTGATCACTGTGGCTTGTTCTTGGTGGGAAGAGCATGGTAGTGGTGAATGCATGTGTACGCTGGCGTGACAACATTGGAGCAAAGTGGCCTTGCCTTGGTCCTTCCTAAGGATGTTTCTTCCTTGGCTGGACTGATGTTGTTATGGTAACGGGACTTATGCATGTTCAGACAAGACTTTGAGTAGAAAAGTCACATTTTTGGAGCTGGATGGCCTGGTGGAAGAAGTTGATGTTCTCGGCAGGGTGAGAACCAGCCTTTACTGATTAGTGGCTCCACTGATCTGCCATTGTAGCAGGTCCCTAATAAAGCAGAATCAGCTGTGCTCATAGATTGCCTGGATGAACTTTTTCCCTAACTTGACTGGAGCCAACCAATCCTCTGCAAAGAACAGCAGCAGCAAAGGAAGGCAGAGAACCAAACGAGCAATGAAGATGATGAGGAGGAGGAACATAAGCAAATGACTCCAGAAGGCAGGGAAAAATAGATGGGATCAAACAAAATAAATGCAAGGCAAAGGCATGGTCAGACCTTGCTCCCCTAGAGCACAGGGTGTGTGGACCCTCTCTTGCAGGTGGTTGGGGCAGCCCTGCCTGAGGATGCACTGTGGGATCCATCTGCCGTGGAGGCAGTGGATGGTCTCCCAGGTCAGGGTCTGGCCACCTAACTCCCCTTGCACCAGCAGGGGTTCTGCCTGAGAAAGGACTGCTTGCTGAGCACTAAAAAAGTGAGCAGCAATACCGCTGCCATCTCTTCAGTGAAAGAGTAGAGACTTCAGTGGATTTATTTTTTTTTTTGGCCTGCATTTGAAAAAAAATGGTGACGAGAAGCTTTTTTTTGAAGCTTCTTGGTCTTTTCAAAGCCTACGGAAGATTTCTTTTTGCGCGTTCCACCTATTTGAAAAGATGTGGGAAGGTAGGGAGTGATCCGCAGCACTCATCAATATGTACGGGAGCTCCTTCCACAATAGCTAATGAGATTGCTCTCGAAACCTAGTCAGTGGTTTATATGTGGGTGGCTGTTAGCATCAGGCTTATGAATTGCTCTGGGATTTGAATAAAGTTGATATTTTTCAGGAAACGGCTTTCCAAGCCTTAATAAACAGTGTTTTATTGTCAGAACCGAAGAATGTCCAACTCCCTCATCCGAGGGCAGCGTTTCAGCGTTTCGCCTCCTTATTTGTCTGCGTCGTTCTGCTCCAGTGCCGCTGCCCCGCCGTGGGGCGAGAAGTTCCAGTACAAAAGCCCCGGGGCCGTAAAAAAGAAATCTCTTGTAATAAAACTATATTGCTTTCATGCAAATGTGGAACCCAAAGCAAGCTTTTCCTTCTTAACAGCCATTTAGAACAAGTTCTAATTTGATCTGGGAATAACTTTTCCCCTTTTTTTCTTTCTTCTTTTCATTCTTTTTTTTTTTTTTTAATAAGAAATGATTTTCTTTTTGTTTCAGTGGAAACCAAGCTCTCATCATCAGTTGTGCAGCGTGGGTTGTCGGACGTCGTGCTCAGGCTGAGTTAAAGGTTTGCTGGGGCCACCTGATGGTTTGGAGACCACCATGGTTAACGGATGCGGTCCCACCTGTCTCTGTGGGTGGGAGCTGACCTTGGGCTCTCCGCTTTTACAGCGCGTGGGGTAATGGGGCAGTAAACCCTTTAGGAGTCCTTAGGCACTTCCACTACAGCAATAACAATTAGGTGTTATGCACAAATCGAGGAGGACGTAGGCAGACCCCTGGTGTGTATGTGGGAAGGGTGTGATGGCTAATCCCAGCCTGAGATGGGGATGCTCTCCCACGGTGAGTACCAGTGCTGATGCACTTGGAGCATTAATTAGTTAATTTCTGAGCAGAAATGGGGTGGCAGCCCCTTGCAAGGCTCCCGCAGTTCCTTGTGTGTCCCTGCTTTAGCTGTGATGTCTCCAGTCGCTTGGGGATGAAGAACTTTGCTTTATTTTTCTGTCTGAACAGCAGCTCAGACAAGGCTTGTTCTCTGTGACTAGGCTTATAATGCAAATAATAAATACATAATAACAAAATTTAAGCAAAAGATTGGTAGCAGGATTAAGATTGCAGCCTGGGTGGCTTTTTTTTTTAATATTTCCTGGGGTTTTGTTGTTAAGTAAATGCTCATCAGCTCTACCTGACTGCTTGTCACACAACATTTACAGAGAGGGATTCTTAGGCATTAGTGAATTTTTTTTTACAGAGGTTTGTGAGATGAAACTGTGCGGCTGCTTCACTTCAGAAATACTCTGTTCAGTACTTCTGGGGGTTTGGTTTCCCCCCATTGTTCTGTCCCTGTAAGACTGGCATTTAATGTGATTTGGAGCTTTAAAACAGGGCAAAAGCTGGCCCTGGCTTATGACCATCCAGGTTGTTTCTTACACTGTGGGGTGGAAAGAGGGAGTTTGAACTTTTTAAATTTAATTTATTTCTGCTGTTAAATTCTATTTATTTATTTTGCTGAAGTCAGACTACCTGCCTCCCTCTAGAAGCAAGGTGCCAGATCTGGAATAGATCTGGAACTTGGGAAGGGGGCTAGGAAGGAGCCCAAGGACCAGGTGGCATTCCCAGCCCCGTGCCCTGTCTCCCAGCTGCAGGCGGTGAGTCCCTGTGGGACAAGGCTCTCTGGTCTCATCAGCTTCTTCTGCTGAAGAGGGTGGCCAAGGGGAGCTGGTGCTAATGAGTTGGTAGAGGCCAGTGTCCCCAGCTCGGGGAGAGGGGTGGGGAGGCCAGTGGCTTGTGTTGGTGTAGTTTTAGTCCTTTTGAGCAGAAGGGAAAATCCAGCGGTTGCTGGACTCTGGTTGTGTCCCTGCTTTAGCCGCAGTGGCCCTTTGCTTTGCTCCTTTCTGCTGTTTTCTTACCCCTTCTTGTGCGAACGTGGAAATAACTCGTTTTTGGGAGAGTAGGTCTGGAGCCAATTCTCAGCAACACCTAAGCACCTCATGCCCATTGAAGGAAAATTGAGTTGGGTACCTAAGTGCTCTTTGAGACTGAAGGCCATTGCTCTGGTGTTTTGGTGAATTATTTGCTATATTAGTTGGGCAATATCCAGAGTTTCAGACACAAAGCAGGGACTGACCATTGCGGCAGCAAAAGCATTGTGCCTGCTCCAGGATATTTCCATTTAGAGACTGGAGACAACAAGCCCCTGCTGGGACACATCATCACTACGTGTTGTATCTCCTGGCCCGTACCATTTTTGGGAGTGCAACCCGTAATTCCACACTTGCATTGTTGTTTTGGGTTTTTTTTTTTTGGGGGTTTTTTGTTTTTTTTTTTTTTTGTGATCAGTTTTTCCCTAGCAATTCTCTCAAGTAAGGGATGCAGGAAACTGCAGATCTGGCAATCCCAATCTTGGATCCTCTTGACCCTTTCAAAAATGGAACAAACATTGTCTGACGCTTTAAAACCTTCCCCCCGCAGGGCACCGCGGATGGGAAGCTGAGCGTGTTTAGTTCTCGCAGAGCTGAGCTCTTAAATTGATACTGCCTGTAGTTATATGTAGCTCTTGTGAAGGAAAAGAAGAGAAACATCTTAAATCTTTAAACCTCTCAAGGCCATCCTTTCCCCCCCCATGCTGTGAGAAGTGTGTAACTCTGTAATATTGGAAGAAATCCTCCATGAATGTAGCCATGCCAAGATGTGCTTACAGGGTAAGGAGCCCTCTCGTACTGGGCATGAACCAGTGCCTGCTGGGGTCACTTGTGGGGGTCTACAAGGCTACTGTGAGCTGTGGTTAACGTACCTGGCTTTTGAAATCGTTGCATGTGTTTCAGAAAGCTGCCAAGTGATGCTGTATTTGCTCCATTTGCACCATGTAGATCTCGAGGATTAGCAGTTTGTGTGCTGAAGTATGTTTTCTAAGATAACAGTGGATGGCACGTACGTCTGACCAGATCTGCTCTGAGCTCTGGATTGAATGTGGGTTGTGCTTTCATTTTATTTAGATTTGGTTTAACTAATGAGAAGCACAAGTAAATGTTGTTTGCTGCCTAGGGGGGGAGATCTTGGATGTGGGTCATTATGAAATGGGGTCAGATGAAGAAAAAAGAAAATATCAATGTCCCCAAACTGGAACTTGCAAACCCATGCACTGTGCAACTCCCCACGGAGCTGGAAATCTTCTGTCAGTGCTGATAGGATTGTGATGGTCTGCAGTGCTGATGGCAGTGCCTGGCTTCAGGGTCTGTGCTACCCCTACGTGTCACAACCACTGTGTTTCAGAAGGCTGGATTGCAGTTCCTCCTGGAGAGTTTGTCTGATTGCTTACAGCACATAACGATTTGAAAACGAGTTTGTTTTTAGTAATAAACCTTTATGGCTTTTGCAAAGTGAGTCTCTCCAGACTGGTTGGGGCAGAGGAACAGCTCCAGCTGACCTCTGGTTTGGGAAGACTGCCAGCCCACATGGAGGTAAGATGAGGTTGTCAGGAAAAGGGGGAATGAAAGCTTTTTCTCCCACTTACTCTGAAAACCCACAGATTGGCAAAATATATGTTTCTCCAAAATTCTGAAAAAATATTGAATTAATGTAGCTGTAAGCTATGTGAAATGAAATCCAAAGGCATTAATTAGAATTCTGAACCATATGGTCACATGAATCCGGAGACCCACACAACTGCATTTTCATATCTGATGTTGACACATTAAAATTCATCAGTTTGCAGCCGGAGTTGTCTTAGTTAATTTAACTAATACCATAACATTCCTGAGATGCATCATTACACCTCATCATGTAAATATAAACCAGGATGATTAGGGGAGAACCACTCTCTTCAAAGAATTAATATAGCAGAAAAACTGCTTACAATTTAGAAGAATTAAAGTAAGATGCGAAATATGTCTCCTCGTTAAAGGCAGACCTCTATTAGTTTACACAGTACCTGATTTCTGACGGTGTATTTTAGCCAATGGCTTGTTTACACTTGTTCCTGTGCCATCGCAATGGTTGTGTGTTTGGGGCTGCAATGCAGGTTCTGAACAAGAACTTTCAGGAGGTGGTGGTTCAGCTTGGTGGGCTGAATTGGCATCTTAGCTTTGGAAATGTGTATTCTCCAATTTGAGCTGACCGTTGCCATGCCTTGGAAAGAAGAAATGATGCCCTCAGGGAGAGGGAGCTGGAAGGGAAGCCAACGTTTCAGCTGAAATGCTGACGGGGAGCTCACTTGTGCTGTGGTGGAAAGCAAAGCCAGGCCCACCTCTGGTGCCTTTGACCAGGAGCCTGGTTGGACCTTTGACGTTTGCATCTGGTCTTTGGCTTGGGGAGGTGGAAGAGGCTTGGTCTCCTCTTGTGCACCAGTTTAACTGGAAACTGTCTGCTCTGAGGTGAGTCTGATGCATGTCATGAGAGAGTTGGGTTCAAAAGGTTGATACGCTCTTGATATCTGCTTAGACACTCTTCCCCCCCCCCCGATGGTTAACTGTCACGTTTTGTGTCGTAGATATCTGTGCAGCGTATGCATGTACGAGGAGACAGAATACACCTCTTGTGATTACAGCAGCCAGCTCGTGGACTTAGGTGGCTTGCAAGAAAAATGTCCATGGAGATTTTCCCCTCCGTTTATGTGTACAAGGTTGGGGCTGTGTTGGTGACAAGCTGACCAAGGGACAGGAGAGCAATGGCTGCACTCCAGGGTTTTGTGTGATTCCCTGCCAGCTCCACTGTCATTTGGAAATCTTGTCCTTGATGATGCTCATGACCAGCTGCTCTGGGCCTCCTCCAGTATGTGGAAACCAATGTGCAAAGCACATAGATATGCTCTATGTGGTCACCTGTTTTGTTGGTGGGAATTTGGGACCAGACTCCTACCGAGCAGTAGTCCTGGGAGGGACTGGGCTTAGTGTGAAATTGCGGATGTCAGGAAGAGACCCCAAGGCAACAAATTGATTTGAAAATTGTGATATTGACTTGTGAACCACTGTTACTAATTGAGTAAGCAGCAGCAGGACATGAAAGAGTCTTCCAGGGGTCATCTAGCTCATCTCTGCCCTAAGGCAAGACCAGCTCATCTAAATAGATGTTTCTATAGCCTGGTCTTGAAAACCTCTGCAGATGGCAATTCCATAACCTCACCAGGCAATGACTTCCAGTGTGGCACTGGAGGTCATTGCCAGTTGGAAGGCTTTTCCAACCTCTAACCTAAGTCTTCACCATTGCAATTTAGTTCTGGTTTTGCCTTGTCCGATGAGCCGTGGGAAAGGAGAACAGGTTATCCACTTCTTTCCAGCTACTTGTCATGTATTTTAGAGATAGCTATCGTGTCTATCCTCAGTCTTCGCTAGACTAAACAACCTAGTTCCTTCAGTCATTCTTTGTAGGTCATGTTTTCTAGGCTGCAGAGAAGTCTTGTTCCCCAGTGGACTGTCAAATCAATCCGCTTGCTTTTTTTGAAGCGTTATGCCCCAAACCAGCTGGCTGTGTGATGGCAATGCTAAGCAGAGAGGGAGGAGTTGGTACAGGGCATCTGCTGGTCACCAGGAGCTCAGTGTGTCAGCCTCTACAGGGAATAGCACCTCCTTGAGCAAGCCATCTGAGCCAGGGGACACGCTTCATGAGCTGGACTCAGAGAGGGAGAAACCGAGCAGGTTGTTGGAGCTCCAGCAGAGTTTGCAGCCTAGACTGAGTTTGTTGGTGGGGCTACAGGGTCCCTGACGTATCTATGAGCAGGTCCTTGCTTTTGGAGCCCCAACTTCCATTTTTATTGTTACTGTCAGAACAGTAAAGCAGAAATACATGAGAAAGAGGAGGCTGAGGGATGGGAGCAGGGGACTTCGTTTCTCCCCTTGGCTTGTGCAGTGAGTTACCCGAGTTTCCAGAGAGCTTCTCAAGCTTTGCCTCTTCAAAAACTTGGCGGGTTGCCATTGCTTTAGGAATTAATTTTTTCCCCCTTTACTTCTAGTGTTTCAGCTGATTTCATAAGCTGAAATGAGGAGTGTGGTGTGTGTGTGGACCTGGTGCAATGAAGCCAAACCAAGGGACCATCCCCATTGTCTTAGCGTGACACAGGTTGAGGAACCTCCAAAGCCTTGAAATCACAGTTTATGCTTGGGCTGAAAGTAGACCTCACAGAAAGCAGTTGCATGGGAGGGGCCAGCTAACCAGCATGTTTTCTTCCACGGCAAAACGGGTTGCTCACCAGCCTCTCCTTCCTCCTTGCCACCAATCTGCCATAAATTACCTGGTCCTCCTCTGCAATGACCAGGAATTCCCGCATCAAAGCAAAGCCACCTCCTACAGTCACACGTTCAGTAAAGGCACCTCATCAAAGCAAGCTCCCAAAACACGGCCAGCAGGTACCTTGCAGCCAAGCCAGGCATCGAGCCCGTGTCCCAACTGGCATTACCTGTGGCAAAGGAATGACTAAAGGAGCCCTCCAGCCTTTTTCCCAGAGCTCGGGATCACACCCCCGTGCATTTTTCTCTCTGCCCGTTGACGGATGCCGCTTCCATGCCTTCCCCTCCCCGAGCACGTGGGCCACGTGCCAGCCCCAGGAGTTGTGCAAGTGCCGGGCGCGGGGATGTGGCAAGAGGACACAGGGCTGTTCTCCCAGCCTTTTGAGGCAGTAATCCCTATTTCCCATTTCTGCAGTGCTGGCAACGGTGTTAAAAGGATGGAAGATAGATAATTACCCTGTGAAACAATTTTTATTTCCTACCAGGTCTTTTGTCCCTGCCAGGTAGTCTTAAAACTTGAGGGTTTTGGAGGGAGAATTCCGTAACACATGACTGATCATTCAGCAGTTCACATGTGGGTTCGACCTTGGAGTGTTTGTGCAGAATCGGTGGAGCTGTTGAATACAAATGTTGTTGGTGTGTTGTTTGGTGTGTTTTTTTTTTTTTTTTTTAAACTTCCTGGGTATTTGCTAAACGTTTGGGTCTCAATCATCTGCTGACTTGTCCTTTCCAGCTGCACACGCCGAGGAGCAAACTCTGCCCATTTGCTCCGCTCGCTTCCCCCCACCCCACGGCGGGTTAAACAATAACCCAGTCGGGACATTCATTACTGGGGTGAAGCGACTCTCGGAGCTTGAAACCAGGGCTCTGCTCCAATACCCGGCAAGATTTATGGCCTGGTGGATAAATTGGATTTAGCAGAGCTGAAGCTGTGATAAAATGATTGTATCGGATTGCAGCGTGTGTATGGGGGCATGGGTGGGTGGGGGAATCGGGGGCTCAGATACCTCCTGAAAATGTTCTCTTTTCTCTTCCATCCTCCCTCTCCTTTAAAACCTCGCTAAAGCAGTGAGAAAAAACAAAGCAGATAGGTTTGGAAAGGATCACTTCTGACTGGCTGACTTCAGAAGGATGGGTAATTTTAAAACAACAGCATTATTTCTTTGAGGTTGAACTGACTCAGAACATTTATTCTTCCTCTTTCTCCCATCCCAAGGGATAGATTTTATTTTGATGTAAGTACAGGTCCAGCCTGAGAAAAAAAAATTAACTGGTTTGGGGGGGATTCTCATGCAGAATTCAGCCTTTGTGTTAAAATCTTTGAGAAAGGAACTGTACTTTAGTAGCATCTTTCTTTCTCTGCTCCTTCACTGTCCTGCCTTGAAACACCTTGTACCTAATCCAAGGAAAAAGCAGTAAGAGAATGCTAGCAGTAGAAGGAAAGGAGGATGGAAGATCAACACCATGTGGCTACTTTATCTAACACCCCACTGAGATTAATGCTTTGGCCTATGATTGTTTCTTTACTGGTTCTGGACAGAAGGTGGGGTGTTATTGATGAAGTGGTGGATGGAGGTGGATCAGAGCTGTGGAGTCAACAAATGTAGGCACGGCCATTGGTGCGTCCGGAAAGGACAGGCTTGCACCTGGCTTCAAAACTCACATTGGGGTTGTTGGTGCCCCTATCTGAGTAGGTCTGTCACTATCAGGGATGGCATTTGTTACGTAATTTGGGTTTAACCGCCCATTATTAGATTGCCCTCCCTGGCTGAGAAGGGTAGGCTGGCATCAAGTCTGTATGATGGAAGGAAACTGGTCCTGTTTATTCCAGGGTCTCCTCAATGTGGAAGAGATATAAGAAGTTTATTGGACATGGTTGTATGGTCCAGAGCTCCCTGGGAGGGGATGAGAGCCCCTTACACACAGGGATGTGCTGTAATCCTTCGGATTAGGTGATCTCTTCCTGGAAAAAAAAAGGAGGGAGAGGAATGTATTGGGACATCGTGGAAAGGAGAAGTGACTCTTCCCCTCGGGACAAAAGCAGCTCTCCTTCACCGTGCTTCAGAGCTCCACATTGCCTCCAGGAGCCTCCAGCCGTGCAGACTAACATGAATAACATTAATGTAGTCAATCCCAAACTCAATTTTACAAAGTGAACTGGATTGGGGAGGTGGGTCAACTTTCTCCGTACAAGTAGTTTTCATTAAAATGATTTGGAGGGTGTGCCAGTACCTTGTCATGGAGCACAACCCAGGGACGGCCGGATGCCTGTGGGAATGTGAAGGCTGTAGCGGTGGATCTGGGTGTAACATAACCTCCTCCGGGGAAGGTTGTGCGTCAGGACTTGTTCGTTTGGCCGCAGCACTATCCTGCTCTACTCGCTTGAGATCTGCCCGGCATTGCTCTTGGTTCTCCCTGCCACACCTTCTGCAGGGAGCAGATAAGCACTTTTGAGGGATGATGTAAGTTTTTCCGTGTTTGAATGCTACAACGCTGATTTTAGGGCAACAAAGTGAAATTACATCCCACCTTATAATACAGGGTGCTGCTCAGATATGCTTGACCACTTAGTTTCAGATCTTCTGCAAGCTGGAGAAACAGTTGATGTTCATGGAAGACATGCAGGTCCAATACAAATGCGATCTTGAGTGAGAGTGGTTGTCAGTTAGGGTGCATAGGAGATTTATTTGCATTATATATAGAGAGAGATATATTTATAGAGGTAATAGTAATAGCAAATCAGGTAATAGCAATAGTGGATGTAGCCTGAGAGAAGTGTGTCTGGACATTTTGTGGACGCAGACATTTTCTGGCATTGAGAGGCTACAGTCAGTAGAAACCCTGCTCAATCCATTAAAAATAATGTTCATAATTGGTCGGTTCAAAATTCACCAGTACAGATCATTGCTTTCCAGAAGCAGCGTTTTATGCTTTTCATTGGACATTGCTTACAGCATCAGTGGACAGTGCAAGGAGAAAATGTGCTCATTAGATATGAACTTAATTGAGAGTGACATGGCTGGGTATTAATATTAGTCTTGGCCCCAGGCTTTTCCTTTCCTTTTTTTTGTGTTTATAGTCATGCTAGTAGATACTGAGCATGTTATCCGTTTACCGAATACTGCAACAGCACCTCCAATAAAAGGGATAGATTTCCCAGTTTCTTTCTAAATGGAGGTGCAGCATCAGATGTCCATCTCCTCCAGATGTGGGAGCAGCAAAGCAGGAGCACAGGGCTCTGCCTGGCTCTGAGCACAGGTCACTCTTGCTACCGATGTGACCTTTTTTTTTGATGGTGTTTCTGTTTGCAGGAATCTGCATTTGTGTTGGTAACGGTGGCTTATGGAATTTAACTTGGCATTCGTTTTTCTGGGGAACGGTCTGGTGACAAGAAGCTGACGCAGATTTCTTTGGGGTCCTGTCCCTGAGCACTCCTGCCTCTTTCCCCTCCCCCCTGATTGTGCTTGGGAGAATAAATAAATTAATGAGATGGAACGGAGGGGTCCATTTTCAGTGGCAGCGAGAGAAGCAGGCTGGGAGACGCGGGTGAGCGTGGGGCTGTGATTGGTGCGGAGGGAGGCGGGGGGTTGTATAAATAGCGGGATGCGCTCCTTTGTGCTTGAGAGGTTTCCCGTGTGAGGCAGAGCAAAGATGCTGGCTGTGTTGCTGTCGCGACGAATTCAACTCTTTTTGGTACAGAAGCTTCTTTTTTTTTCTTTTTTTTTTTTTTTCTTTTTTTAAGGCCGTGCTTTTTTTTTTTTTCAACTGCTCCCTGGGCACAGCCCTGCGAGGCTGGCGGGGGGGACACAGCAGGGATGCGGGTGGCAGGGTGGTTTGTGGTCCCTGGCTCCACGCGCTCTCCTGCTGCTCACGGCCGGGACGAACAATGGTCGGAGCGGTTGGTCTCACAAGTCAGTGCCATCTGTGCAGGGCGCCTTGTTTGCTGAACAAAAGGATTTGGAGGGGCTGACTGGGGGCTTTAAGAACCCCCAGTTGAATGGGAGAAAGGATGCTGTCACCCCCTTCCAACCGCCCGCGGGAGCGTTGTTCCCTCCCGAAACCTTCAGCCTCACTTTTATTACCTGCAGCCCTGCCAGCGCTCGGCAGCACGGCGTTTTATTTGGGGACAGGGTAATAGAGCCAGTCATTCTGCCTGCTGCTGACGTGCTTTGTTTTGTTTATATACATTTTACAGGGTTCCGTTTGACAGTTTCATCTCCTGGGTAATTAAGCTGAATTATTGAAGGCACTGAAATTAACGCTGTCATTTTTAATAATTAAAATAAAGTAAATCTCAGCCTGTTTCACGAGTTAGGTTATTTCCTCTTCCTGATTTTGAAGGTGTGTGTGAACTTGTTCGGAAGAATGTGAGCACTCGGGTAGCTTGGTTTTAAAATTTTGTTTAACAAAACTATGGGGGAAAACCCTAGGTCTCCTGTAAGGTCTCTCAAAACATGCAAGCCTTAAAAGAAAAGAGCGCAGTAGGTGGGCAAAATCCACGTATGGTAGGCACTGCTGGTAGGAGTCTTTCCTGCCCGCTGCTCTAGACAAATAGCAGAGAATAAGAGTGTGTTGGAGAGTATCCTAGAGTGGGGAAAGACCTTTACAGATAGATTATTTTCATTTTTTTCTTTAAGTTGTAACACTGCTCTCAAAATTTCTACGGGCTCAATTATATCATGTGTCTAGATCTTGTAAAAATTTTTCTTCAAACATTTCAACTTAATTTTTCAAGTCAATATTGGAATCTCCTCTTTGCTGTGGATTTAGGAATATTCCTTGTTTGCTGTTTGGGAATTCTAGGACGGTGGGTTTCAAGGAGCCTGATTTGGTTAACTCCAGTGTCAAGATTGAGGTTCTGGGTTTTGTTCCCTAACTCTGGCCAATTGCACCCAGCTCTGTGTCTACCGATGACTCAGGCTTATTCCTCTTGACTAAGGTTTACAAAATCTGGCTCTTCTCTTTCTTGCAAGAGCTGTAATTGTGGGTAGGGACATCCATGCTGGGGTGATCAAATGGGCACTGAGGTGCTCAAGTCCCACCAGTGCTGCTGCCTGCTGGGGGTGAGCATTTTGTGGCAGTGAAGGAGCAACGGGAGTTGGAACAATGGCCAGGAACGGTCAGAGGGTAATTCAGGCTTGAAGGGATCTCTAGTCCAACCTGCTGCTTAAAGCAGGGTTGGCCAGGAGATCAGAGGAGGTTCCTCAGGACATTGTTCTGCTGGGTCTAGGAAACCTGAAGTCCATGCAGCCTTTCTGGGCAGCCTGTTGCAACGCTGGACTGAAGGAACGAGGAAGCTCTGTGGGCCAATAGGTCTTTCTGTGTCTCTGCTTGTGCTTGTGGTAATATCTAAAGCCGCAGAGAAGGTCACAGGTGGGTTAGGAGAGCTGGAGAATGGGAAGAGTGGTTCCAGCCCCAGTGAATTTGACTGGTTTGTCTGTGCACACCCAACACTTTTTATTGATAAACATATTGTTGTATTTCCTTGGTGACATGGTCTGTTATGGCAACAGCTGGCTCCGAGTTTGCAGCCCGCAGGTAAGGGAGAGGAGGCGATGGAGAGCTTGGCGTTGGCCAGGGCAGGTCTGGGGCTGGTTTTTCTAGGGGGGAGAAATATGGGCCATGAGCTCCAGTCCCTGCATGAGACCTCACCGCTGCTCTCCAAGTTGCTGGCTGCCGCGGGATGCTTGCCAGGGAAGGACTCAAGGATGTGGCTTCGCCTTGCGAAACTCCAGGAGCTCTTAAGCTTCAGACCGGTCACCACATGAAAGACAGGAGCTGATGTGTGGTTAAGGCACTGGATTTGGCCTCGTGGGACTGGGATTGGCCGCAGACTTCTTGTGTGACTTTAGGCAAGTCATTTAGGTTCTATGTATCTCGGTTCCCGTTGGTGAAATGGGGATAGCACCACTTCTTCCAGTCGCCGTGTCTAACTGGGCTGTAAGCTCTTTAGGCAGCGGTGGCTTTCCTGGGCATTGCAAATTGGGACTTCAGGCTCTGCTGTGGGTTGTTGGGGTGCTGGTGTCACACTCAGCTCCAAGGCCGACATGCTGAGTTGTACCACTGCTTTAAAAGTAAGGAAGATTGCCTTAGGAGCCAGGAGGACACATTTCCTAAAGCTTGCCACCCACTGGTGAGTTTGAGTGGGCTGAGATGCTGAGTGTCTGGTCCCCTACACTTGGCATGGTACGGGGGGACATCTCTCCATCCCTGCTCCTGTGGGAGGAGACCCTGCTCGCTTACCTCTCTGCAGCTTTGCTGTTCACATTTTGGGTTTGCAGAGCCTCTTTCCTCCTCGGAGAAGCAGAAACACCTGCTTATCCCATTTAGGGTCCTGCATGGCAATGAGTGTCTTAGACCTGCCTCAACCCTCAGATGCTGAGGTTTCAGCATCTCACTTGGAGGACCTCTTTGGGATGAGGTTGCTGAGCTCAGGGGGAAAAGGGGCTGGTAGGAGGCACTGGAGATGGTTGCATTGTGGTTCCCGTCTTCAAGAGGTTTGCAGGCTTCTGTGTTCTTGCTCCATCTTGCACCTATTTATTACCACAGAGCATTTGCAGGAAAATAAGAGACATTCTGAAATAATGCTGTGGTTAAAGCACATATTTTAAAGATTTTTTAACTTTGTGTACCCTCTGGCCCATGTTCCCTCTTGTTCCCTTGCAGAGGAACGGGCAAAGTGTGAGGGGATCACTTGGGCTGTGTGTGTTCCTGGGGAATATTCACCGGAGCATCTCCCACATCACTTGCAAAGAACCATTTCAGCATTCAGATGCTGAGCTGGTACTTCAGAAAGCTCCTTTAGATGAAATACTTGGCAAATCCATTTTCACATCTTTGAAACTGTGGGAAGATTTTTTTAATTGGAAAATCTGGTTCGGTCCCTTCCTAATTTTCAGGAAAGACTGATGGAAGGATTATGACCAACCTTAATTTTGCAAATGAGGTAAGGAAGCAAAGCCAGGATAATAAAACCACAGGGTAATGTGTCATCTTGTGCCCTTTCTTCACTTACTAGGTGCATACAGTTTAGTTGTAATGATGTGTGAACTTTTCTCCAAGTAAAACTTCTGGAATATGTTTTGCCAAAGGAAAGAAATCTCAGTAATACCAGATCTCATGATATCTCTCTGCTGTTTGGGGCATGCAAATTATGGGCAAGTTTCTAATGTGTTAAGTTCCCACAAGCCTAAACCAAATCCTTAAGGAGAAGCCAGTGGGAAAGATATTTCCCAAGACAGCAGGACTTTTTTTTTTTTTCCTCCTAACCTTACAAGAAGTTTTGGGTTTTTTTTGTTTTCTCTCTCTTTTTTTATTAAGCATCAATATTAGCTAAGATTCCTCCTCTTAGGAACATAAAGCATGAACTTTCCCATTGCTGTGTGGGCACGTTGCCTGCTGGGGCTCAGCTCTCCCAGCGTTTTCCTATCGAGGTCTTCGGACTGACTTCTTGAAGCCGAGCAGATGAAAGCCGGGGTGACCATGCAGGAGGGTGTGAGGAGCTGCCCCAGGGGCGAGCGGGGGGCAGCGGGGCTGGGAGGTGCAGGAGGGTGCCATGAGATCGGGTTTGGTGTCTCTCTGGGGCTGTGGTGGCAGGGGAGAAACCTTGCTGTGGGATATGCAGTCCTGAGTGGCATGATCTGACATGCTCTGGGTGGTCCTGCTTTAGCAGGGAAGTTGGACTAGATGATCTCTATGGTCCCTTCCAACTCTAAAAAATTCAGTGAAATTCAGTGAAATAACACCTACCAGCAGTGGAAAAGCCCAACTGGCTCATCCTGCCTATCTCCCCAGCACTCATGTCGAATTGGCCCTCTAATGTGCATAGTCTTCCCAGGCTTTTCCAGACTGGTGATCCCCGGGTCTGGCTGATACCCACCACTGTTACTTTCTTGTTTTCCGATTGCTGCATCCCCTTGCAGTCTGGGAACTTGGCACGATGCATTTGCCCAGTATCTTTTCCCCAGGTAAACATTGCTTCAGATGCTGCAGCTGGATTATGCAATGGGATAAGTGGGGATGGTCTTTTTTTCTGCCGGTGGTAGAAAGGGAAAGTTGTTTTGCTAAGATAAAAGTGGGATTTTCTCCAATAGCTTGGTGCACACTGTAACATCCCTTTCTCGACCGCATTCTCCTTGGCAGCTGGGGACAGCTGGAGCTCTGCTCTTGGGGGAAGAGATGGTGAGTGAATCAGACATGGTTTTGGAATACGTCAGTGTGACCAGGGCTTTGAACGGTTCCCTGTTCTCCGGGGGGAAAGGGAGGGCTCTGCGTGCACCTGGGGTGGCACACGGGGATGCCCTGGGTGGTGGCCGTGCCTGTCCCCTCCAGCTGGGAGCCTGCCTGCACTTTGGGGCCAGCGTTGCTCTCCCCATGCCGTTGCCGTCCCTGCGCCCCTCAGCTGAGACGCAGCTCCCGCCTGTGTCCTCCTGCTGTCGCCTTCCGTGGATCTCACCGGGGGTTTGCTGTTGCTGTTGTTGGGCCTCTGCCACTGGCTGCCGGCTGCCAGCATCTGCACGGCAGACGTCTTCCCCAGATGCCAGCGAGGCTGTCAGTGCTAAAATTAGAGCGGCGGGTTGTGGGTCCCCGAACGCCGATGACAGCACGTGTGTCGCCGTGGGGGCTGCCTGCAGCCAAGCCCAGCTGGCCCCTGGCCCCCCGATGGTCTGAATGATATTCAGCCTGAAGAAGAGGAGGCTCCGGGGAGACCTAATAGCGGCCTGCCAGTACCTGAGGGGGGCCTACAGGAAGGCTGGGGAGAGCCTGTGTCCAAAGGCCTGCAGTGACAGGATGAGGGGCAATGGCTTTAAGCTAGAGGGGAGCAGATTTAGACTGGAGATTAGGAGAAGGTTCTTTACTGTAAGGGTGGTGGAGCACTGGAACAGGTTTCCCAGGGAGGTGGTTGAGGCCTCTTCCCTGGAGACATTCAAGGTGAGGCTTGACAAGGCCCTGGGCAACCTGGTCTAGTTGGGGGTGTCCCTGCTGACTGCGGGGAGGTCGGACTAGATGACCTTTGGAGGTCCCTTCCCGCCTGGAAAATTCTATGATTCTATGATATGGAACAGTCTGTGCTCTTCACAACAGACTGACCGGCAATTTGGGGACCCAGAGGACGAAGAGTTACGTTTACTGGTTTTTATCTTTCTCTTGCCCTTGGTGGTGTCCTTTACGGGTAAAACCACCAACAAGTGTGATACGTGTGCGTCATTTTCATATCATTAATTATGATTCACAAAAGGTTTTAAAAAGTCAAGGATAACCCAGTAACTGTGGTAAATTCCCTACGATAAACTTTCCAAGGGCTTTGTCTAATGAAGGCCCCATGGCTCTTCTGGTGATTGCAAATCTGTTGGGTAAGAGTATAGTACCTAATCAAGTGCCAGTCATTACATGGAAACATGAGAATATTTGTAATATTTTGTTACGGTGTTTTTTAAATTATTGTCACTGAAGCTGTGGTCTGGCATCTGAATATTTGAGATCCTCTAAAAAAATTAAGACAATGCCAGTAAAATCAAAAAAGGACCCAAAGAGAGTGAATCTTCACCCTTTGTCCGCTGTCTAAATTAAAAGTAATTACCAAGAGCAAAAGTATCTGCACTTCATTATATGGGGTCTGACTTTTCCGATTGAGGGATCGTGAGATTGTGAAGAAAATTCAGTTCAAGGATGAGCCCAACTTGGAGTCTGTTAAGTAGTGTCTGTCATCTCCCCTTCTTCAGTCAAGCTGCATTAATCTGTCTGAAAGCTTGCGTTCCCAAGAGCCACCCAGCTCTTGCTTTACTGTGGCAGTGACCTGAAGGAAAGTGTGTTACTTATGTTATTTTGTAGAATAGCTGAAACTAAATTTTTCACTTAAGCAAAAACATCAGTGAAACCAGCAGTTGAAGTGCTAGAGTACCCTAAGCCAAGAGGCACTTTTATCCATTGCCTCCATCCTGGACATACCCGTCTCTGCATGTGATCGCATTTATCCAAAAGACCCATTACCCTTTGTAGGTGCACAGCTCATCTGGTAGTAATGAGACATGGGTATTCAAGTTGGCCAAATTCATCCCTCAGGTCATTTCAGTGACTTCAGTAGAATTAAACCAGGACTGAGTTTGCTCCTGAATATTTTGCTCTAATATTTGCTCTAATATTCCAAACAAGCACAGTGAGTATGGCCATCCCCTTAAATTAACGTTGCATTGGTGCTGTGTGTGATATGTGGTGAGATATCCATATATACATATATATGTGTATATATACATATATATGTCCAAAATGCAACAGTCTTTAAGGGCTTCCCATCCCTGGAAGTGTTCAAGGCCAGGCTGAATGGGGCTTTGAGCAACCTGCTCTATGGGAGGTGTCTCTGCCCATGGCAGGGTGGTTGCAACTTGATGCACAAAAGTGCTGGTTTGGGCCACAGAAGATACCAGAGCTGGCTAGGGAACTCGGATCTGGGAAATCCTGTAATCTTTAAGGTCCCTTCCAACTCTAACCATTCCGTGATTCTATGACATATGAGATCAGAAGAGACCTTTGGGATTGCTGAATGTGGTCTTGTGCCACAGTAAGTGCTCCCACTTCACACTGCCTGCATGCTGAAATTTTTGCCCCTACTGCAGGGCTGTTCCTGAATCTCATACCTCCTTTTCCTAATTTCTAGCCTAAACGTCTTCAAATGTAGTCTATGTTCATATTTTTATCCCTTTCAGCCGCTGAACGTTTTGCTTTCCCTGCCATTTTGTTGCCCAAGGCAAATGCTGCTGGGTCCTGAAGGAACACAAATCTGTCGGTGTGAATCCTGAGTTCTGGTGTCATTATGTCCTTTTCATCCTAATAACAGTGTCTAACCTCATGATATATGCTGGAAATGTCGTAGTCAGCCCTGCAAAATGACTCTTAACTCTTCAGCTCCCACCTGGGAACCTGTGCTAGTGCAGTATGCTGGAAGAAGACCTACAGAAGCACAGCCAAGGGCACCTTAAAATTCTCAGTTGGTTGTTACATTTACAGGGAAACATCGGTGAGACAGTTCTTGAGTCACAAAAAGGGTAGTTCACGATGCCGCTGTGCCTTGCAGCTCTCTGCTCGCCATTTCCACTTGGGGTGCCCCTCCCTGAGCTGTTTGGAGAGGAGATGAACATCGGGGTCTTGCTGGGGACGTGCATCACTCTGTGTCCTCCACCTCACCTCTGCTAGTGAGCAGGACGTGTCCCTGCCCCACTGGCTGTACCAGGCTTGTGGGGAATGGCAGGGAGGAGACAACCTGCTGCCTAAAGCTTGGGGCTTGGGGGCAGGCGAGGAAGACTCTGCTGGTGGCTGTGCTGAAGGCTTGTGGTGCTCAGCTCCGATCCAGCGAAGCATATGGATGTATGACTGACTCTAGGTATGGGCTCTTTATCATTCCTCGGGCTCCTGAGCTGTTCAGCCACGGCGTAACACTCCCGTACCTCTGTGGGAAGCTTTGCTTAGCTTTATTGATACGTAGTTCATTGCCATTTTGCCTCTCAATGGGGAGTGGGGAGGCCCAGGGCAGAGCTTGTTGGGGTTTATGGCACCACTGGAGCCTGGCAGTGCCAGCCTGGTATCCAGAACTTTATCCAGTTGTGTGGGAAGGGCTGTAAGTACTATGTAGTGCATTGGCAGGACCAGATTTGTGGGCACAACCAGATTAATTAACGCTGCAGAGGTGACAGGTTTGCTGCCTGACGTGGTCGGGATGCTACCTGGACGGAACTGCCGCTGTTTACCAACGTGTTGCCCTTTTCATTCTGCTTCCCCCAACATCCCACACTGCGGAGCGGGGAAAACCAGCGGGGGAGCGATGAGCTCCGGTTCGGAGATGAAGCACTCAGCATGTGGCTTCATGAGGGCCTTTGACTGGCCTCAAGTTGGGTGACTGCTGGTCCCAGTGCCATCTCCCCGTGCCCAGCCACACGTCCCCCTTCCCGCCTCGTGCCGGCCCCAGCCGGGGATGCTGTGGGTGATGCCGTGGGGTAGCATCGCCCCACAGCATCCCTGCAGTGGGATGGGCACAAAAGCCTAGGTCTTGCCCATCGTTAGTGGCAAGCTTTTAAGTATAAAGTAGACTTTCCAGCTCCCAGGTTTTGGCTCCCTGCCTCACCCAAACTCCAGTCCTTCCCCTCCTGCAATCGCTGCTACAGGATTTCCCAGATCCAAGTTCCCTAGCCAGCTCTGGTATCTTCTGTGGCCCAAACCAGCACTTTTGTGCATTGAGGGAGTAAGTAAGGAACCCTTTTATTTTTGTGATACCTCTTAATGCATTTTGCTTGAGGAAGCGTTTGTTAAAAGGGTTGAGTAGGGTTAGAGCAGATAAATTTGGGCCTCTGGGCATGCTGTAGCTTGATGAGCATGAAGCTCTTTCTGTCTCTGTCAGAGACTCTGAGAGCGTCATATCAAAGGCTGGCACCAGCTACTGCAGCACCATCAACACTGGTTTTTCTCCTCCTTCTGGCAAGAAATTTGCTGGGAAACCACTTGTATTATTTAACTAATGATGACTAATACTTGAGAGTGGATATCTGTGCAATGTAGGATTGCGCCTGTCTGAGGTCTCAGCCCTCACCCTCTGTTTTCTGTCCCTAAGCACACAGCCTTCCCTAAAAAAAGATAAAAATGAAAAATATTTTGCAGGAATCCTTTTCATTCCCCCTTTTTGAAAGTGGATCATCCTGATAATGAGTTCTGTATAAATGTCCATCTCAGTGTTTGTTGAGGCAAAAACTGGGTGATAAGTATGTTTTGGGGGAGAAACAGAGAAGCTCTGGAGGCCCTTGTCTCTTGTTGGACATGCACTTTTGTGTGCTTTTGGGGAGGGCTCGCGGTTTGTCCCAGCCCTGGGTGACAATCAGATCTTCCTCCTTCACTCCCTTGTGTGTGGAGGCAGGACAAAGCTGTAGGACACATATCTCCATGATTCTGGGGCTGTCAAGGGCTGTTCTTGGCTCCTGGTAGCAGCTAAGGGTGGCTGGAGGATCTCTGGGCTCTGAGGGCGAACAGCAGCTGGGCTTTTGCAAACATAAACCCTTGAAGTCCCATCAGAGTCACTGCAAGGGGAGCAGCAACCCACAGCCCAGACACCCTGTGCTAGGCAAAGTCCAAATAGCTCTTTGGAGGGTCCCAAGAGCTCAGTGTGATGGAGCAGCCTACATGGAACACCCCGAGATTAATCTACTCCATGGCACGTGCAGCTGGTTGGGCTGAGCTCACCGGGAACGAAGCTTTTGACTCAAGTGTGCCATTTTCAAGCACCACGTTAAGACTTGGGTATTGCTCTGCTTTGGCCTGAGTGTCCTGCTACTGGGTACTCGCGAAGCCTCCAAGGTCTGAGAGGTCTCTGTTTAATTAATTTTTTTAAATTTTTTAATTTATTTTTTATTTATGTGTGGGGGAGATGGTTTACCCGGTTGCAATCTTGCTCTTTTTCCCCCCCTTGCCTTTCAGGACAAGCGCCTGCTTTCTTCCTAAAGAGCTTGCATGCTCCGAACCAAAATGTTAGCTCAGCTGTAACAGATGGATGGATATGGGTATCATGTGGCAACTTAATGAATAATATCTATCACCTAATTTCCCGAAAGTTGGCATGTAATGAGGCTGGTGCCATGATTATTACCTCTGTAAATCATGACTTTAAGATGATGACAATCCCTCCTGCCCCAAGGATACAGGACGGCCAGACAATGATGTACATTTAATTGCTGTGCGAGAGAGGCAATGTGTTCGGGAGCATGCCATTGCCTCTAAATTATCTTCTGCAGCACAGACGTTAGAGAAGATTAGTGCAGATTGGAGGGGAGGCAGGGCCCTGCCATGCCGCGAGGTGCTGTAGATATGTGTGTGTTTATTCACTTGAGCCAGCCGGCAGTGGTGGTGATGGTGTGTGCTGGCCAGGGTGGGATGGAGGTTTGACTCCCAGGTTCACCTTCTTGGTCTCTCCCCGGGACTTAGTAAGCAGCAGATGGAGAGGGGATTGCTTGAAACTGTGCATAGAGATGCTTCCTTCATTTTTCTGATGGGTGTTTGTGGTTGCTCATCCTGGAGAAGAGAAGGCTCTGGGGAGAACTTATAGCAGCCTTCCAGTATTTCAAGGGGGCCTACAGGAGAGATGGAGAGAGTGTAGCAATGGGACGAGGGGTAGCAGTATTAAACTGAAAGAGGTGAGATTTACATTAGATATTAGGAAGAAATTCTTTACTGTGAAGGTGATAGACACTGGACCATATTGCCCAGAGAGGCTGTGGATGCCCAGTCCCTGGAGGTGTTCAAGGCCAGGCTGGATGGGGCTTTGAGCAACCTGATCTGGTGGGAGGTGTCCCTGCCCAGGGCAGAGGGGTTGGATCTAGATGATTTTAAGGTCCCTTCCAACCCAAACCATTCTTTGATTCTATGAATACTTCTGTGGACAGAGGACTGTGACCTCCCAAAAAGCAACCTTGGCTTGTAGGGTGAAAGCTCCCAAACCTCCTCCCACTACAGGAAGTCTCTGCCCCTGTTTTCTTCCGACCACAAACCATGGCTGGCCACAAAGCAGAGCCGATGACTACATTGTGGGCTCTCAGCTTGCTCACGTGGCTGCTTCCCAGCCAAGGGAGGCATCCCTGCTTGCAGCGCTCCCCCCCCAAGACTGTCTTGTTCTTCATCAGTTGATTGAATAACCACTCCTAGTAAAATTAATACTCTGCTGGGCTTTTAAGATGTCTTTCATTAGGTGCTATGCTATGACAGTTGACAGGGATGTGGCTGGGTTGCAGATGAATCAGATATTGCAGCTGATCCTTGGAAAGCAGCTACTGCCAGCCTGCCCGTACTGCTTGAGTATTTCTTTGCGTTTGTTTAATTTTTCTTTTGCTTTTAATTCTTCCCCCATCTCCCTGATGCACTGGTCAGCACAGTTACAAGGTGGCTGGATGTGGGGCAGAGCAATGGACACGCTGCTGCTCTGGTCCTCCCCTCCACTCCAGCACTTCTGAGCCATGTGATGAGAAGAGGTGACAATAGCCTTAAAACCGTGACAGTGGCTGCTTTGGGTTGGACTGAAGATCCCCCTGGCCTGATGTCCTGTCTCCAGCAGTGCCCAGGGGAATTAAAGCTAGGGCAATGTGTTGATCACATATGATGATGTCTTTCCCGATGATATTTGCCCAGTCACCAGTGATTTGCAGCTTGGGGACCTCCCAAGCTGGGAGTGTTACCTTTGGGTTTGGTGGCCCCTGTGCAGCCACCATCAGCAGAATCACAGCTGCTGCCAGTTCCTGGAGCTCAGCCCCCAAACCCAGATGCTCGCCTGCTGTGTGGGGAGATGGCTGTTAAACCAGCAATACTGTGACTGCCTGGATAATGCGAGCAATAGGCCATTTCCAAAGCCATCCACGGTATGGGATGGGACTGCTCGGCCGTGTGACAGTGGCCGTGTGTTGCAGGGCAGCTGCTGAGGTGCTGGAAGAGGAGACCCATGGTGGTGGTGGACCCTGGCATGTGCAGGGGGGTGGCATGCCTGAATTAGCCTCTTGTCCCTCTCTCACGTTGGCTCCCACAGTGGTGACCGGCATCACCCCAAATGGGTTGGCTCCCCCAGCGGTGACCAGTGTCACCCTCCTCTGGCTATGGCCTGCAGGGCTCCTGGCTGGAAATGTGGGCAGGACCTGCAGAAGGAAGGTGAGGGTGCCAGCAGCCTGCAGGAGCACAGAGCCAGAGGGGGCACGTGCAAGTATAGAATCATAGAACCATCTAGGTTGGAAGGGACCTTCAAGATCATCTAGTCTAACCATCAACCTAACTCTGACAAAAAAACCATCACTAAACCATGTCCCCCAGCACCATGTCAACCCATCTTTTGAACACCTCCAGGGTGTTCAAAGTACTTTGATTATATCCTTCCATGGCTCTGTGAGCAGCCACCCTTGGGAGCACTCTCGGGTTTGCTGTTCCCGAAGGGCTTTTGTGTCCAAAAAGTGGCCTGGAGCATTTCTTTGATTTCCTTCCCCCAGGCAAGCAAACACCATCCTGCCGGTGCTTTGCAATGTGTCAGAAGATGCTCCCGGACCTGCTGGAAAGATGCTATCCGCTAAAGTGATGCTGGCCATGCCGATTGATTTCCCAAAGTAACATCAGTTTCTTCCCTCTAATTCTCCACGGTGAATTGGCTGCTGTTGGTCTGAGCCAGTGCTGAGCCTTTTTGTCACTAAAGACATTGTAGTGCTTATGGCATTAGCGGTTACATAAGCTGGCTGTCTCTGAGGGGGCTTTGCCCTGCCGTGATGCTCCTTTAGGGTTAGGTAGGAGCCAGCCGGGGGGAGTGGGGGGACATGAAAAAAAACCCCACACATCCGTAGAAGAGAGACTTGCTTGAACTTAACACACCCGGCTGGAAAAACCCGGATTTCGGAGTTTTCACCTATTCTCTCTGGCTCTGCAGATTAGAGGGGGGACCGTGGGAAAGCTGCCAGGGCCTGGAGATCAATCCAGCCTTTGTAAATCCTTTCATCTGACTGGCGGCTTCGTACAATTGAGTATTACCCAGTTTATTATTGTTGGTTGATTAAATTCCTGTTGGTCAACACAAATAGTGCTGCGCAGGCTGTGCGTTCCCGGGATGGAAATTGGCATTGCAAAGCACTTCCTAGAGAAAGGCAGGGGCGACCTGTCATTTAAAACCACATTCAGGGGACATTTTGGCGGGGGGGTCGACACGAAGATGGGGGAATAGGACAAATCCCTCCATGCAAGTGATTTCCCAGGCATTTCTCAGGTGCCTGGTGGAGGCTGGGAGCGTGAGGGTCAGGTCCCCGTTTTTCTGGCAGAGGGGACAAGTGGCCTTGGCAGGGGTGCACTCAGCAAGTCCCTGTGTCTGGAGCGTGGGGGAGGATGGATGGTGTGTGGTGGACCCACCGTGTACAACGGGGATTAATGGGATGAAATTAGGCGAAGGAGAAAGCTGTCGGGAAACGTTTCCTCAAGGTGAAAGCTATTAGGGCTGCGGCACAGTTTCTCAAGGGAAGGGATGGGCGCTTGTTTTGTTTACTTGGGTCACGTTAAAATGAGAAAAACCTGGCTTTGGGGAGGAGATGGAGCATATCAGTGGCTTCAGGGAGCTCTAGGGAGACGTGACCCCCCAGGAACAGTGCATTTCTGGAAAGGATGGAGGGGGCTGTGAGTGGGAGTTTTGCCTCTCTACAGGGCAGGGTCTTCAGCTGAGGTTTGAACTTGGGGGATCAGGGGGCTGCTGTGTGCCCAAGCAAGCTGTTACTGGTGAGCTGGCTGCAGGGACCTGTCCTGGTGTGAGGCAGGGCTCTGGTAGGCCCTGGAACAGCACTCCCTGAACTTGTTGATCTTTCAAAATACCCTTTCTAAATACTGCGTGGCTTGTAAGAAGGAGGGCATAGGACATATCTGTCAAGAGTGGGAGTAACTGGCAAACAAAATAGTTTGGAAACCTCTGTGCTAGACAGACTGAAACATCTTTATGCTTTTATGAACGGCATTACCCTGAACATCCATGTGTTTTCCTTCCCCATCCTTGTGCCTGAAGTAAAGCAACCCCCCTTTATCCATGGGTATAATGATTTGTTTCCTATCTCCATGCAATGTGCACCCCTACAAAATGAGCCTACCTAGTTATTGGGAGAGGAGATGGGAGAGATGTCATCTTGAGACTACTAAGCACATGCTTTAGGGGTAGGGCTGCACTTAGTAGTCTTTTTTTTTCTTTTATGCTTGTGATAAAAAGCTGTCTTGTGGAAATAAGACACTCATCTTCTCTCCCTCTACTTGTTCTCAGATAGTCCTGCAGTGTGGATGCAGAGGAGCCCCAGGAGATGCCTGGAGGTGATCGGGAAGGGTTGGGGACAGGTTCATGTCAGGGTCCCTTTCCATATCCCTTCCCTTTGCCCCGGCTCTACCATGACGTGCGGAACCAGAAATGAGTCACGAATGTGACCCTAGGGAGCGAGCAGGGGTCCGGGCTGCTGAGAGCCCCCTCTTCAAGGCTGAAATGAGGGGGAATATGCCTTTGAAGGCCAAGATGCAGAGGTGGATCCTGCGGGCGCCTGCGAGGCCGAGATCGAGCCATGGAGGCCGCGTTGGAGGCCCAGAGAAGCACACGTCAACCCTGCTTGTGGGGAGCGGTCAGCCACCAGTCCAAAGGGCTTGAGCAAGAGGTAATAAACCTGTTAATAAATAACAGGGAGAGCAGGCTGCGTCGCACAGTTCTAATTTCTGACTGTAACCTCAGGGAAACGTGGTAAAAGTTTGCACAGTCCTTTTGCAAAGGCCTAGCGAGCGCTCCTTCGGCTTGTGGGAGCAGAAAGTCTCCTCTGATCGCCTGCTCTCTGAATCATTGTGGGACTGATTTTATTAGCCCTGGTGGCCAAATACCTGGGCTCCTTGGCTGCCCCAGGCAAGGTGAGGATGGAGTTCCCTGCTTTGCTCTGATCACCAGGGACTGGTCCTGCGGGATGCTCCTACCTGCCTTCCCTCCTCAGCATCCCCTGGAATGTGTCAGTGCTGGCAAAAACCAGTTTTGTAGGGTACTTCCTAAACCTCCTGGCTGAGGGTAATGGCACGGACAGTTATCAGGAAGATTTATCTGAGGACTGCCTAATAGTTCCTATTTTTATTGTAGTAGCGTTGTCTAATTAACTCACTTTAAAACAGGTTTTGTTTCCTATTGTCTCGTTATTTCAATCCAGGCCAGTGATATGTGATAATCTGCTCCTCCATCTTGTTTCTACTCCCTTTAGACATCGTGCAGTTAGGATATGCTTAGGTATTGTCTAGCCTTTCTTTCCAGGCATTAATTATATGTTTACTGTATTCAGATTCTTAAGCCATACCACGTGTCTTCTCGCTCAGGTATCTGGAGTCCCCGTTCTGCTCAGTTTTGGGTTGTAGCTCATCTGTGGCTGGCCTGCTGCTCTTCCCAGCTGGCCCCTGATGAAGCCCGTGCTGGTTTGGCGTAGCCAACACGTTACACTCGACAGCCCTTCTGCTGTTTGGCTTCCTTTCTCTCAGTCCCACGGCAGGGCGGTGGGTGCAGGCAGGGCAAGGCTGCAAGGAGGAGATGGGGCACCGCTGCTTCCCACCATGGGGATTTCCCTCCACCCCCGTGTAAGAACACAGGCAACAGTCTCTGTGCCGTCTGTGTAATTTGGGGCTCCTCTGTGACCCAGGTTGGGTTTTTTGGGTTGAAATTTTTTTCTCGGGTGGAAGCTGGCAGGGATTGGATTTGTGCCATCTTCCAGCTCGACACTGAAGGACTGTGCAGTGAATTCGCTGCAGGTACTTCATGTATGGCTGCTTTTCCCGTCTCCACTGAGTCCCTAAAGGTGCTTGGGAAGTAACACACCTTCCTCCCGTGGTTGCGCTGCTGTTGGAATGTGTTTATCAAAAGTGAGTTAAATTGCCAGGCAATTGCAGCACGTAATGTTTAACTACGGTCTGCAGCAGGAGAGCGTGAGGCTGGGTGGTTTTCTGCTGCCGGGGGGAAAGGAGGAACCAGACAGGGGAAGAGAGAAGATCCAACCCAGAACATACCCCAGATCAGAGGGGACCACAGGGGTGGAGGGGGAACGGGGTCCCCTTGGTGCTCTGGACTGCAACAGAGCTTCGCTTCCCAAAACACCAGCTTATGGGGAGGGACCAGCACAGTAAACCAGCTAATTGCAAAATACACATAGATCCAAACCTGAACTACGGGGTGAACGCTGGGACCTGTGCAGGTGCCCATCCCAGCTGGTGGGAGCCACTGGCTCTACAACTGCAGTTATTTTTGGTAAACAGGACCAGCCACGGGGGTTTCTCCCTGCAGTTTAACGAGGCTCCGTGTCCTCGGCCGTAGAAATTTGTGTGTCTTGGACACAGCCGCACACAATCCCCGACTCCAGAAGAGCTTAGTGTGCAGGGATTTAGACATTCCCTGGTGATTGCCTTAAGCCATGGGCTCGCAGCTATTTTAGGCTTTCTCCCTTTCTCTCTCTGAGGGTCTGACCAGAAATTTCATCCTGAGCTAAAAATTGCATGAAGTTGGATGCCTGTGTTAAAAAATGCTCTCTTGATAAATCAGCATTTTCCTGTGAAAAACTGCTTTGCCTTAAAATTCCCCACCAGCCCTCGGCCCAGGTATTGTGGCAAGAGTGGTGACACCACGAAATCCTGCATCTTGCTCGTCTCTGGGCTAAGAGCCCTCCCCTGCCAGCCCCAGGTGTGGGAATGAGGTTTATTACCATCCTGCCCGGCATGTAAATGCCAGCCATACCTGGATAAATGCTTTTCTCTGGAAAAAGGCCAGCGATCGTTAACACCTTAGCTACCTTGCACTTTTTCAGGCTCGGGGGAGAGATGGGGGCAGCCAACGCTGGGGCTAAGGATGGGATGCGGGGCAGCCTGGACCTGGGGTGGGGAGGGGGAGATACCAAATTCCTGGGCACACGGAGGCCCTTCAGTGAGAGCTGGGCTCCGGTGGGCCCCTGGGTGGAAGGACTTTGATCTCACTCCAGCCTTTTCCCACCGAGGCATCCCTTTTGAACGCGTTCCTGCTCTCAGTCTTGCCGTGAGCGGCAGACAAAGGCGAGGGGAGCGGGGAGCGAAGGAGGGGGGGCTGTTTACCCTCATCAGGAATGGTCGAGTGGCCCGAGTCAATAGAGCCTATTTTTCATTAACCTAATCATTACTTTTTTTCTCACTGCCAATTAAATTTTTCCTGTCGGCACCCAGAAGGACATCATTTGCATCCGTGAGATTTTTTTTTTTTTTTAATAGTGGGCTTCCTGAACATGGTGGGGGTATTTGAGGAGTGGAAATTAAAGTTTAATTTTTCTCTTGACAGAAGAGGATTTTTGAGTTTTAATTATTACACAGCTTGGATTCCTGACGGTTGAGGACCGCATTGGAAATGCTGGTTTCCATTGTGTGGAGTGGATAATTATGCAGCTCTCTCCCAGGCTCGCTGCATTTATTGTCCAGAAGAATCTTCCCAAGCAAAAGGGGGGAGCAGATTTACAACCTGAAATGCATTTTCAGAGCCTGCAAAAGTTTCAACTTGATGTTTGCAAAGGAAGACTTTTGCAAATATTTAAGATCTTCTTATTTACCCTTTTAACAACAACAAAGAAAAACCCACCATCAATTAATCTGGTAATCTGCCTTTCCCCCCACAGGTTGCTTAGGAAGTAGTTTTGTAAACTCAAGGGAGCCCTTCTGCAGCTGGACTGCTTTGTGCTATCAGTTTCTAAGCAGGATTCCTTGAAGGCAGTGGGAATTTCTGCATAAAACCTACTGGCCCATTTGTATGTACAATGTCGAATATAAGATTTACAGCCACCTGAAACTTGCCAGTGCTTCTTACCTAGGAGGTAATGCTAGTTTACCCAGGAGAAAATGTTGAAGGATTCAAACAAACCTAAAATTTCAAAGCAAAACTCACAACTGTCCTGTTTCACAAGGCTTTGGATTAACCTGATGTCTTTCCCACAGGCTTTTGAACCACAGATGGCTAGAAGTTTGCCATAAAAATGGAGAAATTTCAGCAAAGGTCTTGTCAAATATGGTGAAGTTTTTGCAATTGCCACAACCCCGCCAAATCTTTTGAGGGTGGGATCAAAACTGCATGTGTTTGGGTGGGTTGAGATCTGGGGGCAAATATCTTGGGCAACTTTGGTCAGTTTGATGAGTTTAAAGAGAAAAATACTGATTGTGGAAGCTCACTGTTTCTCCTTGCTGAGGGGTGGAGCAGGAATTGTGCAAAATGGAAACCGGGGAGCAGGTTCTGGGATACACTTGCATTCATTTCAGTGGATTTGCAAGAGGTAACTAAAGGGGCAGTTGGGTGTGCAAATGTTCCAGTTCAGCCTGTTTTCCAGAGTTTTCTGGCTGTGACAGAGTGACACAGGGCTCTGAACCCAACTTGGCTTTCATTTGTAACTCTTTTTGGTTTCAGTAGTGCAAACTCAAGAGTCTTTGGGCTTCTGAGAGCTACCTTCCTATCTTGAAAGACCATGTGGTTGGCTGGGGGAAGGTAGCAGCTTATTATGGGGGGTTCTGGACTATCAAAATAGTTTAGGACAACCTGGTATCCATTTGCCACATACTCAGTTTTCAAATCAGCACCTTTGTACTTTCTCTTGTGCTGCCCAAAGACTTGTAGACATGGACACAGCTGTCTCTTCAGCCTTCTCCAGCCCCTTCCTCTGCCACAGTGCCTATGAGCCTTGACCATGGTTGGACTGTCAGTGCTGCTGATCCTGTTTCCTAACCCACATGGTTTCCTGGCATTCCCCAGCTTGTCAGCATTCACTGAGCTCCTCTTTTTTTCAGCTCTTTTGGCTAGAGACCATATGTTGTTACTATAGTCGTACTGAGCCTCGTGCATGTCGGCCTTCTGTGATTTAGGACTGTGTATTTCTGTGGAAAAGCTTAAAGATAAAAACTCTTTTTTGGTGAGGGTACTAACTCTTGAAATCCCTGGCTGTATTTCCAAACAGCCAACTGTTTCCAGTACAACCTTTTTATTGCAAGCTTCCCGTTAGTATCAGAGGGCCCTACCCTGGCTCTTGTTCTTCTCCACGTGCTATTGCCAAGCCCTGCTTTCTACTTTGCCAGCTACCAGGCAGTTAGATGGGATTTTCTGCAGGTGATGGAAAACCAAACTGCGTGGACAGTTTCAGATTACTGCATCTGACATGCCAATCAAAGTCTGCTTAGTGATTTCATTTTTGCCTTCAAATAACTGCCGTGCTTGCTTTCTGGAATTTAAGTGAAATAGCCACAGATTTTCTCATGTGATATTTGTACAGCGTAGGCATGGAAAACAGAACTGAAGGGCTCCCAGGGTCACCTAACCCAGCCCTTTGCCCCCAGGCAGGCTCAGCTCTACCTAAACTGCTCCTGACAGATGTTTGTCTAAGCTGCTCGTGAAAGCCATCATCAGTGGCAATTCCACCATCTCCCAAGGCAATCTCTTCTAGTCCTTAAATATCCCTGTTACTAGAGAGCTTGCTTTTCCTGGCTGGACATGGAGAACAATTTATTCACTTCATCTTTTTTTGACAATCATTTACGTATTTGAATCTATTACTCCATCTGTGTTTAGTCTTTTCTTCTCCAGGCTAAACAATCTGTGTTCCTTCAAGCTCTCCTGCTAGATTATGCTTTCCACACTCTGATCCTCCTTATTTCTCTCCTGAATTTCTTCCAACTAGTCCACATGAGTCTTGAAGCGTGATGCCTAAAACTGGACACAGATCCCTGTTCAAGATCTTTAATAGCACTGATGAAGGAGGATTACTTCCCCTGTTTTCCTGTTTAGGAAAGCCTGAGAGACCTGGGTCTGTTTAGCCTGGAGAAGATTGAGGGGGGATCTCATCAATGCTTATAAATATCTAAAGGGTGGGTGTCAACAGGATGGGGACAGACTCTTTTCAGTGGTGCCTGGTGACAGGACAAGGGGCAAGAGGCACCAACTGGAACACAGGAAATTCCATCTCAACATGAGGAAAAACTTCTTTAAGGGTAACAGAGCACTGGAACAGGCTGCCCAGAGAGGTTGTGGAGTCTCCTTTTCTGGAGGTATTCAAAGCCTGCCCGGATGTGTTTCTGTGCAAGCTGTTTTAGGCGAACCTGCTTTGGCAGGGGGATTGTACTGGAGGATCTCTGAAGGTCCCTTCCAACCCCTACAATTCTGTGATTCTGCATTACAACGTGATCCCAGGTACTGCTTTTGCCCCATTGTGACACTGATTCGCAGCCAACTGACGAGTTGCAATAGCCCCCAGGATCCTTTTTCACAGAACTGCTGTGTGTGAGGAATCAAAGGATGCTGCCACAAAAGTTGAGGTCGACCTTGTCAGAGTCTTTGAGCGTTGCACGCTGGCAATGGGATGGGCTTAGCCTTTGGGTGCTGTTGTGGAGACAGGGACAGTGGGTGCTATAGCGGTAGCCAAAGTCAGGTGGGAAGGGTTGGATTGTGGAGGTGGGAGGGAGGAATTAAGTATCTGGATTGATAGAGGTGGAAATGAGCACAGCCTGTCCCCTTGGTTTCAGGGATTTTCCCCTGGGACCCCACCCTCTTGGTAACTTCTAGAGGCTGCAGCGTTCACCGAGGTGCCCCCAAAAGGAAGGCAGGGAGCAAAGCAGGCTACTCTTTCTGAAGCACCCACACCATCCCAAATGTTTTGAGTCCTTTGTAGCCGGTGGAAAGCCCCTAATCGGCTTCGGGGCTTTTTTTGACCGGGTCACGTGACCGTGCTACCAAGATTAAAGCAGCACGAGGAAGGAAAAGAGGCTTAAACAGCTGAGGGTGCCTGGCAGGTCATTTTAACCTTTTCATAATCATTAAAGCTGCAGAATCCCATTAACGGTGAGTGACTTGCAGCTCCGCTCCCCGGACGAGCGCTGGTGACACAACTTTCCGCTCACCTCTGCCTTCCCCCAAGGGAGAGTCCAGCACAACCAGCTGGTAGGGCCTGAACTTCAAGCAGAGGGTCTGGCCGTTCCTTCCTGTGCACTGAGGAGTCCATCACACCAACAAGAAGCACCCCACGGGTCTATCAAAAGCGGAGGGTTTATCTCTCCGGATCTAAAATTAGACTTTCTTGGAAGGTCCTGCTTAGGCCGTACTGTGGTAGATCAGCCCTTGTCCATCTGTGGCAGTAGTAGAGAGGTACAGGATAAGGAAGATTATGATGATCTCCTAATTCACTGCTTTGGCACTGGTCAATGGCTGTGGCTTAGCACTCTTGAGGTTGGTGACAGCAGGAGATGCTGCACTGCTGCAGTGCAGCTCTGACATGGGAAGCAGAGCTTTTTGGGTGGAGCTACGTTGACTAAAGCACGAGGCAGTCAAAGAACCTCCACTTTGTTGGTGTTACTCATCTTTTCCTCTCTAGCAGGTTTTCATGAGCTCAGCATGGCATCCAATAGTCGCTCAGGTCTTCCCCTGTCCTTCCTCCAGCTTCTGCATCTTTTGTTGTCTCCCTTCATATCGGCTAGTAAGCATTGATAGAGCAGTACTGGTACCGCAGTGTCTGGGAAGGAAGATCACCCTGATCCACCTGCAATTTGAGCATTGTCCTACTTTCTCTAGAAAGAAAGTGCCCTTTCTGCACTCAGGCAATCCTTCATTGAGTACATCTACGTGGTTGCACAGCAAATGCCTTTTTAAAGAGGCCAAAGAAAACCTGACTTCTGCCTGGTGCCCCGGGCTGTGATGGGTATTGAAGCACCTGGAATTCATCCAGGGAGTGCCTGCTCCCTCAGACAGTGCAGGCTTCCATGTGCAGGGAGCAAGGGGGGATGTAAATCAGTTTTCCTCTGTCACACGTACACCAGTCAAGACTGTCTGGCTGCGTGTGTCTTGGACATAAATATTTCTATCACTATGTTTGCTTATTGCATCTAATTACAGTCTTTCTACTGTTGTTTGAAAGCTCATTCTGAGGCCGAACCTCAAAAAACTCACGCTGGTTGTTCTCAGAGCGACGCCCACAGTCAGGTGTTAAAACACAACTGGTAAAACAAACGCAGTCTTTTCCTTGGTTGTTTACCTTCCAAATCTCTGGGGAATAGAAGGAAAGGCTTCCAAGATTTCCCCAGGAAACCTGGACAAACAGTTGTGACTCATAATGGGGTCTGAGCTGGTCTGCGGTGCCGGCAGCACGTCATGATGGGAGCACATCTGAGCGACTCGGTGAAGCAACCATCATCATCATCTGCAAGCAGGCTTACAAGGAGAGCTGTGAAAGCCCTGGAGAGCTGCAGCAGCACTGCCTGTCTTTGCCCACTCCCAGAAGAGCAGGTAGTGGTTGTCCCCCTCAGGAGGAGGGAAGCCCGGTGTCAGACTACAAGATAGGGAGGTGTTTTACCACCATCTCGTTAAGCAGGTTTTACGGGTTGGGTGGGTTAGACATCCAACAGGTGATCTCCGATGGTTCCTGCTGTGCTGTGCAGTGATAGAACCGACTAAGCCGGGGAAGATTGTAATGGAAAGGTCACCCGAGTAAGGGAGGAGAAACCAGTGGCCACTTTCTGATGGCAGAAGACAGCTCTCTCCCGGCTGCAGTGCAGTACACGGGCACACACACACGAGCTGCTCCTTCCCTATCAGCTGCTTCCTAATGAAATCCTGATAAGATATCAGGAGCTCTTGAGCTCCTGTTGACAGTCGTGGCGGGCAGATGTTTTGCTGTGCGCGGAGATGATGTCATGGCTGGAAGTCGCAGTAGTGAGCTGTAAAAGCCAAAGTCAGGAGAGACCTTATCAGACTGTTACAGACCGACTTGAGGCCGCTAAGCTCCCAGACAGGCCTAATGGACTGGAACTGAGTTGGGAACGTGCGGGCCTGAAAAACTTCGGAGCTCGTGGTTACAGGCTTGCTATGAAATGTTAATTAAATAGCTGCAGTGGCATATGTTCCATCCCGCCGGAGCAGCACTGTGCAGCAGCACAGCCGTGTCGCCAGTGCGTAACCACTGCCTTGTGAGAGTTAAAGAAAACGTGTATTAATCTGAGACCAGATTTGGATTGAGAACACACTTCTCGACTGTTTTGGCTAGCGTTTGGATACCTGTTCTATACCTGAGCTGTCACCTGCACCTTGAAAACGAGGCCTGATCCTATCAGTCTTATTCAGACGGATGTTCTCTTGGGTGGCTTTGGATGCCACATATGGGCCTTTTATTTATTTAGCACAGTCTAAGGCAGTGTCTGCTCAGTAAAAGTGTGCTGCAGCACCTCAGCTATGGAAATAACCAAGATTTGGCTTTTGTCAGTAACTCAGCAGTGGCTTTAGGTCTCCCTGCTCACATTTGAGCCATCTGCCGAGTAAAGCCTGACCTGAAAACTTGCCTTGCACACCAGTCCGAAAGAGGACATTGGGAATGGGACTTGCTGGTAAGAGCAGAAAGATGGGGGCTGCCTAGTAAAAAGCAAGGGTGGTGGGTTTGTCCACCTCTCTCAATAATTTCCTTTAATGTCAATATAGAAAGAGATAGGAGTTTAATCTGCTTCCCAGCTGCTCTGAAAGAGTGCCGTTGCCTTAATAAATCAACTTCTTTACAAGATGTAACCGCTGGCCCATTTTTCAGCCTGCTTGTCTGTGTCAGGAAGCAAAACCAGCAGAGCAATGCGAATCTGAAATATGGTGCTGAAGAGCAGAGGTGCGATAACGAAACTGCCGGCAAACAGGGAAATGTTTTATTGAGCACAGGTGAAGGCCTTTTTATGAGACGATCTTTGATGGAAGGGGAGGAAGCAAAAATGTCAGCATCCCATCAAGCCAGGGAGAAGGTGGCAGCTGGCCGCAAGGTGCAAATCTGGCAGAGCATCACTCCTTCCTGAGTCTTTCCTCCTTGGGTTTGGATTTGGGAGAATCCCTTTAGGGATGCTGCCTTGTTGGCAGGACATTGACAAAATATAGCTGTGCTCTACTGTCTTAAATCATGCTTAGCTCCTGGGGAGAAAGACAAATCGAACCTCAGTGGGATGCCATGGAAGAGGAGTAAGGCACCTCTTGGCTCAAGGCTGCTGGTATCGTGTTGTTTGGTGTTGTCCAGGCTGGGTGTAGGGACCGTCTCACTGTGAGAGAGTCCTGTTGGAGGCTTCTCGAGAGCTTTCTTGTCTCACAGACACCTACAGTAACCTTTTCTTGCACCTCTGCTGTGAACCGCCCGAAGTAAAGGGATTGCATTTTTTTTCTTATACTCATTTAAGTGCTCAGGCCTCATTATGAAAAGGTCTTAAATAAAAGTGTCTTGAGCCCAACCATGTAGCTTGATCCCAACCTGTGCTCTGCGTGCTTGTGGTTTGGGGAAATGGCATACAAGGAAATAAGAACGTTTCTTTTGCTACTGTCAAAATAAATGTATAATTTATCATATTTACCCCTCTGACAGATTCCTCTGAAATCTCAGATGAGAATCGGAAAGGCTCCAGTGTCTCCAAGTGTCTTTTAAAATGATGCCGTTCTGTGCTCTGCAGGCTGAAAGGTTGTTTTGATTTTTCAAACAGTTTCTAATTTATGTTTTAAAAAAATCTTCAGGAGCCAGGCAGTTCTCTGCTCTCCCAGAGGCCATTGAGTTAAAACAAGGTAGAGTGATTTGTCTTCCCTCAATTTAGCTGTAATGAGTATTAAGTGGTTTATCTATGTGGAGAAAAGTTACTCAGCTAGATTACATCCAAGTTGAATTACACCCCGTTCCAGATGGAGTATATTTTTTAAGACAGTAAATCTTGCGGAGGGTGGATAATAACAGTAATGCTCCTTCCTGGGCTGGAATGTGACTCTTCTACCTCTCCTGGAGATAATGTGTGGAGCTACATCCAATTAGTTTTTCAAAGGCTTTGCGCAGAAACGGGACTTCAGGTTTTACGACTCCATGAACAATTTAGCTTCAAGCATTTGCATTGTACAAGTGAGCGATGGCTGATGGTGATTGTGGCTTTCACCCGTTTTGCTGTTGTGGGTGCAGGGCACGGATTCATGGATTCACAGATTTGACAGAGTTGGAAGGGACCTCTAGAGATCATCTAGTCCAACTCCCCTGCTAAGCAGGATTGCCCAGAGCACATCACTGCATCAAGGTGGGTCTTGAAAATCTCCAGAGAAGGGGACTCCATGACCTCTCTCGGCAGCCTGTTCCAGTGCTCTGTCACCCTCACCGGAAAGAAGTTCTCCCTCATATTTGAGTGGAACTTCCTATGTTCCAGCTTATACGATGCTGGCTCTGGCAGCATGATGCTGGCTCTCTGTCCCCGACCTCCTCTTCTACACCAAGCGTGATGGCTGTGACAGGGAGGGTGTTGCGTGGAAGGTGAGATGTTTTGATGGGAAATTCCTTCTCTCTGGTGCCATCTGGTCCACTAAGGCACCATTGCTCATGCTTGCGGCCCCCAGGAGTAACTGGAGGAGGACATTGGCCCAGCTGGCATCCCAGGTGGCAGCGAGTGCCAGAGCATCCTCCCAAAAATCTTATCCTTGACCACCATCCTTGTCTGCTTCCCTGCTACTGTGCCTCCCCTTCACTATGCCACACTTCTGCAGAGGCAGCTGGTGTGGTTGTCTGGCCAGGGCAGGACAAGGTGTCAGGTCACCAGCAAGGCACCAGCAGGCCTGGGTGGACTCGAAGTTGGTGTCATGAGAGGTGGGTACACCCCAGCACCGGGAACTGCTCGTGCCACAAAGGAGTGAGTGCATTTGGACTGGTGTAGGTGAAGCATTCTTCACAGCCAGCGGCAGGCTTTGACAAGGCAATGAGGACCATTAAATTTCTAATGAAGGGCATGAGGGGGTCTGAGCTATCAGAGATCCAGCTCTGCTGCCTCTCCTGGGTGAGTCAGCACAGCTATACTTGCCCCGTGGCTCAGGGGGAGGCAGGAGAGGAGGGAAACTCACTGATAAGAGGAAGGTCAGAGGCAGAAAAATGTTGGGAATGTGTCTCTTGATCTAATGTGGGAGAGACCCAGCCTGGGGTTTCACTGCTCAGCTCAGCAGTGTTATTGCCTGCTGTTGTGAGAGTTATAGCATTTTTTAAACCTGAGATCAAGATGCAAATGGCTCATCTGGCACCTACCTCAACACAGGCAGGTCCAGAAGATGGAGGCGACTCATCTCTGAGGGCACAGAGAGGGTGGTGAGGACTGTGAGCACTGTTTCTCAGCCTTTGCCTGAGATGGAGAGTCTTCTGCTGACAAAACAGCTCATTTGCTTTTTTGTTTTTTGTCTCCATATATTTTATGTTGCTGTGGGGTGTTTCTGGCTGAGGTCAGACATCGGACATGGTTTGGAGTTGAACAGCAGTGTTTGAAGAATTCTAGCAAATCTCAGAGTAGGCTTTCAAGGCTGAGGGTAGATGTGGTGTGCATTGGCTCCTGGGGGTGTAGGGCTTGCCTTCCCAAGGAGTACCCTTCTTTTTGCAAGGGTTATGAAACCAAAGTGAGGAAATAATTCTCTCTCCATTTCCTTTTCTTTGGCAGCCATGCTCTATTCTTTCCATCAGCCAACCAGACAGTCCTTGTAGTGTTCAGGACCTGGACACAGCAGCTTCTGCATCACCATTCGTTGCTTAACCTTAGTTTGCTGTAGCTGTTAGCAGCACTGGAACCCACCACAAGCACATGTTGAAGAAGTTGCTCACCAACTTCAGATTTCCAGCCTCCATCTTGGGTAACTTTCCACTGTGCTTGAACACAAAGCTTCTGGAGAGGACCTTCTCGAGTTTCTAGAGGACCGCCTGCAGTTTCTCTGCTCTCCCTCGGCCCAGAGCTGTGAGACAGGGCTTGTTTTCATCAGAAATAGTTCCCATAAGCTTTTTTTTTGTTGTTGTTGTTACTGTTCTTTGCACACAAGTGGTGTGGTGGTCGACTATATAAACACTTAATAGAGATAAGAGAGTACAAAGGTGAGGAGGGGCACTGCATACAGCAGCTCCCTCCTGCTTGGGAAACGGGCTTGGACTGCTAAGGGGCAACAGACTTAGTCAATGCTGTGGTTCTTGTGGAGCCCGTGTCTGTTACCAGCATCACATCGAGATCTTCTTTCGCGTTATCTAGCATTTTTGCACTTGTTTGTGCAAGTGTTGCTGTCTGTGCAATTTACGCAGGCAGAGACTTTGCTCAGTCAGAGGGATGTCTCCGGTTCCCAGGGAGGCGGGGATGGAGCCTCTCCTTTGACACTGCTTTGAACCTTCCTTGAAGCTGCTTTGAATGCCCAGATACTTTGAGATAAAAATCAGGACCTGCTGCTTTCATTGTGTAGAGGCACTCGGCTCGCCCTGGCAGCGAGTGGGTACCAGTGAAGCTGGAGGGCAGGCAGGGAAGGACACCATATCTGACCAGATCTGCTAATGGAGGGTGTTGGATCCACTACAGGAATGGAAATAGTGGAGTCTCTGGTTGTCTTCAGACAGAGCTGGAGGCTGTTCTGGGGACTGTTTAGCCAAATGGGTATTAATGGGCTGAACTTAGGGGTAAGTTAACGAAGTGTGGTAGCCTGGGGCACAGAGGAGGTCAGACCAAAGCATCCACGTCCACCGTCCTCCTGGCTTTGTGTTTTAAGAATCTCAAACTCCTCTCTCACCCTGCTGGAAGACAGGTTCATTACTAATTCGGCAAGTTGTTCAAGCTGATGCTGAAAGCTTGCTGGCTTAAGCACAGATCTTCTGCCACATTCTACTTGCCACCTTTTGATACACATGGCTAAATTCACAACTCTCTTGACAGGAGGCCTTCATGGGGAAGGTGCTATGGATTGATTGATCCTATAACCTACTTGGTTGGCCCTCTTCTCTTCTGACCTGGAGACTCCTCCCACGCTGGGGTGGTTGATGGACAGAGGGAGGTTGTGGTCCCTGGAGCTGAAGGTGCTGTTGCCGTGAACCTTACCACCACTTACACTGTTCACTGAACTTACATAGTTTCCTACGGTGTCTTCTTAACCTTTGTCGTGAGGACTCATTTGGATTTCCTGGCTTTGGACAAAGCACAGCCCAAACAAAAAAATGGGCAAGTTTCCTCTGAGAGTGTTTGTGCTTTGGATGGGCACTTGACTCCGATGCGTCCTGCTGTTCCTTTCTGTGTGGTTTGGCACTTGTCTATGGCAGCACTTTTTCAAGCATATTCCAATTTTTCTCTTGAATGGTCAAAGCACTCTGAGTGATTAGCAGTAGCTTGCCTGCTAGCTCTTCTGCTAAACTGCCCCCAGAGTGGCCAAGAAATGGCATTCAGGCTTGTGCCGAGTGCGTTCGGCAGCTACTGGCAGAAGCAAAGATAAAGCTCTTTAGCTCAGAGCCAGCCTAAACCTCACACGTCTGCATGGACATGTGTTCCTCTGCACAGAGCCGTGGTGGCACCGATGGTCCTGAAAGGTGCTGGCCATCGGCAACGTGCACTGGCATCGTGACTTACACTTGGTGGGAAGTCCCTGTGGTTGAATAGTGGCTTTTGCAGTTACACCGTAATAAATTAAATGAGGTAAAACGGAATTCCACCTCGCATTTGTGTGGAAAGCGTTTGAGTTTTTTCAGATGCTTAAGCTGCAAAACTCTCTCCCTCTTCTCCTCCCGCTGTAACCACTCACAGCCCCTGCCACTGAAATTACAAGTGGACGAGAAAGTTTGCAAACATGCAGATGGATGGAAAGAAATATTGCAAACTACTAAGCTATAATGAAAAAGGAGAAAAGGTTTTCCCAGGTTCCTTTAGTTTCTTCTCTGCGAAATTTGCAAATGCGTTGCTTCAAAGCACTTTTCAAAATAAGAACCAGATGTTTTGAAGAGCAGTAAGCCACCCACAGAGCTCTCCAGCAAGTTATCTTCCATGCCAGGTCACCCTATCCGGTGTTGCTGGCTTACTGCAAGGGTAAACTGGCCATCGTAACCCTTCAGGTTGAATATTAGCATTTTATGTCAGGGTAGCCTGTATTTTATTGTCCTGGTATTTTCCTGTTTAGTGTTAACGCGCTTCCACTAGATAAAACAGATGTCCCAGGTAGGCACTTGTGTATGTCGGGCTGTGTGCAGGCTCCAGCTCTCTGGCCTTGCCATATACACATCGTACAGCACTGTGAGTTGTGGCAGTGACCTCCTTGTGGAGCTGTGCCAGCAGCTTGGTTTTGTGAGTTTTTCAGTTGCTTTTGAAAGAAAAAGGCAGGTGTGTTGGAGGGGTTGCTTATTCAAACCTAAAAGGAAACATCTTGTTCTGTTGTTGGGCAGTTCGGTGCATTTTAGGCAAATGAGAATGGCTTTCAAAGCTAGGAAATGGTTTTTATAAAATTGTGAAACACAGTATTTCAACTTCATTTTCCTTTCCTTCCCTGACCTCCCAACTTGGTGACACTGATGTGGATTGCTGTTGCTGAATCTCAGTTTTTTAGTGAAAAAGACTTTTGGCAGAATCCCGTCCTCACCCTATAGACTTGGGGCTTTACTCATTAGGTCTTTCCCAAACTTGCCTTCCATGGAGTGGGAAAACATACTGCTGTCTGACAGTGCTTGCCTGTAACACAAGAAGCTTAAGTGTATTTTTTTCTTTTTTCCTAAAGATTCGTCTTCCAACTATATCAGGCAACTTGAAACAAAAGTGAAACTGCTGGAGGATGACAACAAGCTTCTTTCCCAGGTAGGTGTTTTATTGCCTGATAGATATTAATGTGGCTCGGTTCTCCTGCTTCTGTGCTGTTGTGTCTGACTGCCCGCTTCAATGCACAAGGGCTTTTGGTGGATATCCTGCCAGGGGAAGAGCATAACAGCCTTTTCATATCAACTGCCCCCCTGATAGAATTTGGTCTCCCTTTTTTTTTTTTTTTAAAAAAAAAAGAACCCTCTGTTAGTGTCTGTGTGTGTTTCAGACATGCATTAACACCTCCCTGCAGAACACCTTGACCCATGACTGCTCTAGGGGATGCTGTGAGGGTCTGGTGCCACCTGTGGCCTTGCTGTAGGGTTTTGTCTTGCTTTCCCATTTACATTGACTTTTTTCTTGTTGGCAGAGGAGACAGTAGTCAAAGGACAGCCTTGGGAATAGTTTTGTGCAGTGCTGGGTACCAGGTTTTATTTTTTTAAGATCTTACTTAAAACAGAACAGACCTCTCTAAACTGGCACTTTTTGCTTGCATCTGCCCTTCAAAGTCTGTTCCACGTGCCACTGGGCTTTTGGTCACGGCTGGTGCTTCGTGGTGCTTTTCTGTGTATAGCAATGTCAAGCAGCAGGAAGAAAACAGTCATTCTGTCTGGTGTGTCCCCTGGATCCCCTGTAGAACTCAGCACTTGGTGTAAACAGGGGCACCTTTGCTGAATTCGATGAAACACTCTCTATTTAAACCATTGGAAAAGTTTTTCCCTTGTTCTTTGCATTCTTTCACTGTTGTATATTCCCTGGCATTTCAAAGGGTTTTTTTTTCTATACTTTGCTTCGTACTTCAAGCACTGAGTTTCCCAGTCATTTTATGTAAGGTTTTTTTCCAATTAGAAGGACTGGAAATAAAAAACCTCCCCTATTTTTTTTTTTTAAATACCTCTTTGCCAGTTTATGTTGTGCTGTTCTTTGTATTTCACCAAGTTTGAAAATAGAGTGCTCCAGGATCGCGTGTTTCAAAAACATTCCTGTTTAAAAAAAAAAAGCTCTATGCTTACTGAGATTTTAATGAAATAGTTTTGTCAAACCCTATTTTTACTGAAACGTACATTTTGACCTGACCGAGCTTTTTCTAAAAGATCATCCCAAATTTCCAGTGTACTCATTGGCATGGCTAACCATGAAACAAAACTCAGAGGACACCAAAGGGTTAGAACCCCAAGAGGGTGCTCAACTCAACTGCTACCAAGCAGCCTCATTTATTAATCAATTGCTAATTTAATTTTAACTCCCACTCTTTCTCCTGACCTGTCAGTGAGCTGGTGGAGGTCGAAACCCCGAGACTATTTAATTGGAGCTATTGATAAGCAGGCGGGCTGCGCATGGGCAGTTGGGATGCGCATGGATTTGGGGATGGGCTCAATGTGCCCTTGGCCCAGCTTCATCCTGCTGCAGCCGAGCACGTTACTCTGTGGGATCTGCCTTATGAGGTCAAAAAAAAGTGCTTGGTAATTAACGGGTGGTAAATTAATAGGGGCTGAATAGCTGCCTGGGATTATTGCATTGGGAGGATGCAGCCCAGATAGTCTCGGGCAGCGTGAACCTGAAGCATCAGCTCTTCACCTTCATGCTGTCCTGGGTGGGAAGGCTGTGCCTTTTTCCCCACAACTCCACAACTGTCCTCACCTTTTGGGCTGTGTCACTGCAAGCGTTTGAATCCTGAAGGGAGGGAAATGATCTTAAAATAGGTCTCTGCTCTGGAGAAGGGCAGGTGCCTCCCCGGCAGCAACAGGCTCCGATGCCAGCCTGGCTGTGATCGTCTGTGTAGCCCCTGTGCGATATCGTAATGGCTCTCCAAAAGGACCAGGATTTGACCTATTGTAGATCACGCTCAGGAAATGTCTCTTTTTATCATAAGCAGGGAGACAGCTCTCCTTGGGGCAGCAGGAGAAGTGCTTCCGTGGTCTGGGTGAGCTCCCTGGGAATACTGAGCTGCATCACCTCCAAATCTGTCATGCTACAAACCTAGATTTGGATTTTTTCTCTTTCCGTGAGAAAGAAGAGGAAAATCTGTATAGGCAGAAACTCACATGCGTATGCACAGGTTGCTCCCAGCACTTTTCCTGGAAAAGTATAATCCACTTACTGTATTCTTACTTGCTTCATCTGATTGGAAGGTGTTTAGCTGTTGCCATCCGGATCTCAGGATAAGACTAGTCAAAAAGGATCCTGGCAAACTTTCTCCTGTTTTTAAAGTTGCCAGGTGATTCTGGCCGTTTGAACTCTGCAATGCCAAACTGGCTTGTCAACACCAAAGTCACATTTTAACTCGGCGTGGCTTTCTCCCCGGGAGTATTGACATTGCAATAATATTTGCAGTCTGGTGTCAAGAAGTTCTATCACCAGCCTGCTGAGGAGTGATGAAACCCGACGTCCTAAGTAACAAACAGTGCCTGTGCATTAAGGGATTAACAAATCAGTTGCTGGTTATGGAAGTCTTCCTGGCTTCTCTCCAAGTCCTAAACATAGAGCTGAAATAGTGCTTCATCCAGAGAAACCTGAGAAGGCCGGTGCTGTGAATGGTATCGCAAGCTTTACGGGAGGATTTATATTACAGTGGATGGTGATAAAATGCCCCTTCGCTGGCTGGTGCATCCTGGGTGAGATTTGTTGCTTTATCTTCTTCAGCATCTGGGCTGTGAAGCTATGCTGAGAGGTGGTGTCTTTGTGCCACCTTCAGGCATGGAGTTAAGGTGGTACAGGGGTCCCCAGCCTGCACTGTTTTCTCCTGCTTCCCGACATCTCCTTTTTCCATAAGCACTTTGGAAGAAAATCTGGATGGGAGAGGCGAGAGCTCTCCAGCCTGGGCCGAGGTGGTTGCCCTGAGCTGCACGTGTTACCTGCAGCACGGGTGTGCTGGAATTCACACTTCTTCTTTTCTGGTGACTCGTTTGGACAGATTAATGGAGAGAGCTTTTGCTCCCCATGGGAGATCAAAAAATACCATCTCACGAGCCGCACTTTGCAGTGGGAGGAAATTAAGTGGAGAAGTGGACGTTATTTATGATAGCCATACATGGATTTTTTGAGGTTTGACTTCTTTTGCTTTCTAGGGAAGGAGATGTGTATTTCCATTTGGGAAAAGAGCTGCTTCTGACATTGCTAAACCATCAATAATCATCGCTCTTCCCATTCGTCATTTCTGTGAGGAGAAACAACTCCAGTTTTATACCTTTCTTTTACTCAGGTTTACACTGTAATGTTTTGTGATTATGGCCATGTTAACTAGAAAGTCATGCTCTTGGATGGCTTCACTGTGCTGGCAAGACCCCTGGCAGCAATTCTGACAACACACAGCTTTTGTTGCCCTGTTTTATACTGGTTGGGGAGATGCTGGAACAAATGGCACTACCAGAAAAGGCCCCTCAATGCCTGCTCACCGGTGCTGGTAGGCATCTGTGGTATAACCATGGTGGCAAAGACCCCACAGAGCAGGTGAGGACCTCAGTGTCCTGGGTTTGACGGTGTCAGCCTTTCTCAGAAGTGTAGCTGGTTTCTGGAAGTTTTAGTCAAGGTGTAAAGAAGTTGAACGTAAGCTCTGAGGAATGTTGGGTGTTGGCTTTGGAGAGCTTCACAGGCATCACTTCTGTAGTCTCAAATTCTCTAGGGAAGAAATGTACTAAGTTCTGCTGCGTGCGTGCAGTTAATCTATGCAACAGCATGTGGGAAAAGTCCTGTTTTTCCTCTGTGTCATTATGGGGAGTGCCCCGGAGAGCTGGTGTTAACCTCTCATTCACGGTGTCTGGTTGACTAGATGAGGGTACCTTACATATTACTAAGATATATCCCCTGAGGTGGGAGATCATTATTTGCTTTCCATTCCTGCGAGCTGGAGATTTCCAAGCAGAAAATAGACTTCTTAGTCAACCTCACACTGCCCCTTAAACTAAAAATTAGTTTGTAATTGCACCCTTTCCTCTCAAGATTAGAGAAACCCGTGTTTATGAGCTTCGGGAGCTCCAAAGGTCAGTTCTGGTTAGTTTTATAACTAATGCTTACATTTTAGAGATAATAACAGTGACAAACTTCTGGCCATTCTTTCACTATTTCATTCATTATTTTGCTTTTTCTGCTCATGTACAATGGCAAGGTTTGGGCTCTTTGAACTGAAACCGAAGGTGACTTTGTGGAGTCATCACTCTGTTCTCTCTCCTCATAACTAAGTCCTGCACACCATGGACTGGCTGTTGGGACTTCTTTTGGTTTATAGTCTCTGTTGAGCTGTGTCTGGATTTTCCTTTCAGAACAGGAATGCCAGAGGCATTTTCCTTCTTAAAGATGCCCAGGGCATGTTGCACACCTTTGTTTCAAAAAGTCCAGCTTTTAACAGAGCAGATGTGTTGGGCGGGTGAGACTCTGGGTAACTGGACACTTGACAATGAGGTCCTGGTGCATCTTTCAGGGTAAATTTCGGGTCCCCTGGTGCAGAGCAGAAATACAAAAAATTCTTCTCTAGGGAGTGGAAAGCCCTTGGGATTTATGAGCAATGTCAGAGTATTTAATTAAAATCACCAAATAGACTTCAGTATTAACAGCGTGTCGCAGCATTTTAGTATCTGGCTGCTGAATGGGACTGAGAGCATCCCTGGAAGGACTTGAAAACTGTGCTTAGTCTTATTTTCAAGAGACTGCATGCTTAGTCTGAATTAAAAGAAGGCTGCAGCTGCACAGATAGTAAAATAATAGTAAATAATGCCTGTAAACACTGCTATTAAAACAGAGCTGAGGTTTTTGAGTTGGGAGCTTCCATGGTAAGGGCATCTGCAGGCTGCCTCAGTTCTTCTTAACAAACATGCACTCAGCAAGCAGTTTCTAGCATATTGTTCTGAAAATGAGGGGGAAAAAAATGAACCCCAGGATTGAAGAGAGCCTGAGAAATGTTAGCACTGGTGAGAAGGAAGGTGTACATGCCGTTCAGCGGAGAGCTCGATCTCTTCCTGAAGAGCAGATGATGGAGAAGAAAAAAAAACTGCCCACCATGTGCTGGTTGGCTCCAGGAGAGTCGGAGTGCATTTTCCTCTGCTGTTTTATTATCGGTCTCTTTTGTGCCAGGTCTGCCACTAACAATTCCTGCTTGTGGAGTTGCCTCTCAGCTGTCAGAGCTGCCGTCGGGTCTTAACGTTTGGGCCTCTCCTTGAGTTGGGGCTGTGGAGTTTTGTTGTGAGGCCATGGCTTGTGCCAGGAGGGTTGCACATGCTCACCACGAGTGGCACAAAATTACAAACCTGTCTTATTTCCCCAAAGCCTACCTACTGTTTGTGTGCGAGGAGGATAAGTATAATTGCTTTAATTTCATGTCTCACTGGGGAAATTGGATTTTTTTTTTTGTAATAGTGAGCAACTCAGACATGAAAGCTTTGCAGTGCATTTGGTCTCCATTTAAATTCAGAATACTGAAGGGGACATGCCCTAGGTTAGTATATTACCGTCTTTATGTGCTGTTTAAATGTTTAGCTGCATATTAATTTTAACTAATCAAAAAGGAGATGCATATTTGGGGCCTCATCCAAATATTCCTTTCAAGTCAATGGTGAGACTTCCCTACAGGACTCCATGCATTTTGGAATACAGCTCACGTAGAACCAGATTTTCATGAGACCTTCTCTCATGAGACCTTTCATGAGACCTTTCATGAGACCACTCTCCAAACTGATTTAGGCCTTTAAATTGCATTGCGTTGCTTACACGCATAAATGCAAAAAATGTTAGCAGGATCCCCCAAATGTAGCTTCCTTAACTGTGACAGCACAAGCTTCAAGAAAACAAAGCATGTAAAACCAATCCCTGTCCGAGTGTGTTTCATTTCACCTCGTTCCTTTATGAGTTAAAATGACAAGACTGATCTGACCAATTTGCTGATTTGATCTGACCAAATTTAAGTAAATGATGTATGTGTTGAGTAGAATGTTTTTTCCCTCCCAAATAGGAGATGCACAGTTTTATAAGAGCAGTTCAAAGATGTCTCTGAATTGCATCCAGAATACTTCTCAGTCCTTTAAGACAATGGAGTTCCTTCTGTTGACTTTGGACATAAGGGTCCTGGGCTGCTACTTACCAAAATAAATATTCTCCATTCAGGAGTAGAAGCACATCTAAAGAGCAGGATCAATGGCAGAAATGAGCTTTTGCAACTTGTAATGAAAGCTGGATGATGTACTGTGTGTTCTGGGGATTATCACCTGTGGAATCAGGGGATTTTACGAGAAAGTCACCTGACATATAGAGTTCCTCAAAAAGCTAGGAAATGTAATTCAAGAAGTTCTGAATCCAGAAGTTGAATAACAGATAGACAGAAGCATACAGTGTTTGTTAAGTCATAGGAATTTGAGTCAATCATATCATTTCTTACAATTTAACTCAATACTGTTGAAGGACTGGAGCTGAATTTCTGTGTAAGAGTGTCAAAGTGAGGGAGAAGCACACACGCAAAGCTCTGCCATGCCCCATTTGTTTCTGTTGTGGGTAAGCAAGAACATTGGGTTTAATGAGGCTCAGTTTAACCTCCAGCTGTGAAATGTGGGATTAGTCATATCCTATGCTTAACCAGCTTTGTAATAATTTCACTGGATTCCGCTTTTTTCTGTATATGAGGACAGGGTCAGGGAAAAAGCTCTTAATTGCAGTTAGATCAGGCTATGAAGAAGCAGCATTTTGTGTCTTTGCAACACGTAGAGAGGTTCAAAGTACACAGATTCTCACTGATCGGTCCATCTGAGAAGGACTGAAAAATGTTTCAAAGGGAAACTAAGCAATAGCTGCAGAGGCTTATAAACAGATTTTTGCAATAAATTCCTCTATTTCTCTGGAAGAGAGGAGCTTGAGTGTCCATCCTGTTCAAAAGGAGAGGAGGCCAGTAGAGCTCTCGGCCAGCTTGGTCCCAGTCTTAGGTGAAAAGCCTGCAAGGGACCTTTTCTGATTTATGAGAAGGGGATTCAGGTCTTTGCCTTCCTCGTTCCCAGCTCCCTCATTTTATGGGGTGTGGGGAGTGCCTTGAAGGCAGCCCTGGCAGCCTTGCTGTGGCTGAGCTTTTGGGAGGAGCTGCAGTGATTTGCTTTGGCTTCATCCTGGAGTGCAGTTGACAGAAGAAAATGAAAGGTGGCTCCAGGGGATGGTCCAGTGAGTTTGCTTAGGACCACATCCGCATCTACATCTACCAGCCTGGTGGAACTGGGGCAGCATTCCTTAGCTTCTCCATTGACATCCCTAATGAAGAGACTGATTTTGGTGCTAGTAAGCCGTGGATGGGCTCTGTAAGTCTGAGACTCCGAAGCTTATTGCGTACAAGCCACAGGCCAGACATGTCAATGTTTATAGTTCCATTTGGCTTTGTTATCTATTGAGCTGCATTTCTATTTGGGTTAGAGGCTGTGATGCTTGAATCTCAGCTGCGCCAGCCCATATTCTCTCTTGAGCAAAGCCTGCCAGTTGTGTGATGATAATTATATACTGCAATTTGGTTTGAGCTGATTATCTGAGTCTCCCATGAGTTACGGGGTTGATCTTTCTCTGCTGATCTAAAACAAGAGGAAAAAAATACAGGCACTCTTGAATATTAACAGTGTACTAAAAAGTTCCCTACCTCAGTAGCTACAGAGAATGGAGAGGTTTGAGACTCGCACTGCTTTTATTGCCTGTACCCCACTGAGATACTAATAAAAATATTTTTCAAAGAGTGGTTTTACATGGCAAAATCTGCTAAGCCTCTTACTGACTGTCTCCTGCTATTTATTAAGCCTTTCCCAACGTGCTAGAGCTCCCCTGACAATAGAGAATTCCGGTTGTCACCATTGCAACCAGATGAAATCTGCTGCTTTGCCCCTTGTATGAATGCACCTCGTGATAGGAGGGGGAAGTCAGAGCACGGGCAGAAGTGGGGATACTTGTTCCTGCTTTGTGTTTGCGAATGGCCGAGATCCAGCCGTGGCACAAAGTCCAAACGTGTCCTTACAGCTCCCTGTGCTGCTGCCGCCACCGTACAAGGGCTGAGCCCCTCATTCTTAGGGTTGTAGTGTTTCCAATTCCACAGGAACAGCAGAAAACGGCTTTACTGATGAAACTGGCTGAGGCTGTGCTTGTGAGTTGCTGGCTGAACACTGGAGGGGGAATTGGGAGAGTAGATGTCTTGGCAGACCATCGTCCTCTAAAGCCTTTGTCACCAGTCTGAGGAATGATCCCTGGATACGCTGCATGCACAACAGGGATATACAGCAGTGTAAAGGAATTTAATCTCTCCTGTTACAGAAAGCTTGTGTTATTACGTGACATGGAAGATGTTAAATAGTTTTAATCTCATCCCTTTAATTTTTTTTTCTTATTTGCAGAGTTCTTTCAAAATCAAATACGTTGATTTTTTTTTTATTGCACTCTCATGTGTGTAATTTCTAGCTTGCCTGATAAATGCTGTTGAAGCTAATGGGACTCTTCACATATACTTAAAGTCAGATATGTGCTTTGCTGAGCTTATTTTTGCTTGAATATGTCTTGTAGTGATAACTGCAATTACTGAACCTTAATTCAATTATTTGCTAGCTTCACACAGTGAAATCGCCCATCCCTCAGCTTCCTGGTGCGTGAGACCCTAAAAACGGATATTAATGAGATAAGGAGGAAATCTTTTTGCAAGGTCGTGTGGTAGGGGATGCTTGCTGGGGCACAAAGCCACCTGAAAGGGCCACTCGTGTGTGGAGCTGAAGTCACGAGAAACCAGGACCATTGCCCTGGTGCCCCTGTGAGAGCTGCGCAAGGTGCTTTGCAGCGTCTCCTTCGCATTATTTGAGATGTGTTTCTGCTTTGCTTTACCTCAGAAAAATGTTGCTGCTCTGCTGGACTTACTAAGGATATCTTGGGGCAAGTTGTTCTTCCAGGGTGGTGTGTTCTGATAGTGCCATTGAGCTCTGTGGGTATGGTAAAACATCTGCATTTGTGAAGAAGAGTAAAGGTGATCAAGCTTTATCAACTGTTTGTGGGGTCACCGTGTTCTAAATCGGGATAGTAAGATATTAATGTTTGTGCAGATCTGCAGGGCTTCATTCATTAATATGGGAAGAAGGGGTTGAAGTTAAAATATTAACATTATCTTGTCAAATGCTGCATGTAAGACCAGCATATTTGGATCATTTGTAGTAATGATAAAGTTTTTCAAGATGATAAAATAACTTCTTTCTGTTATATTTCCAAATACGTAAAGTTTTTCTGTTCCCTTCTAGCTGGCCGACTGCAACAGCTTGCCACGAAATTTCAGTAAGGTAGAGAGAGCTAATGCACCACAAAAGCTTTTTGGATCTGGGGGCTGCCTTTTAATATTGCTGCTGGTTTTTTGGGGCTCAGACTGCTTGTTCTTTCACATGCTAATGTTGGTGATTTCCATTTTTTTATTGTGTGAATGTATTAAATATGTCCCTAATTATTTTTCATTTCCCTCCTATACTTGTGCAAAAGACATCGGTTAGCAGCATCAGAGTTTTCACCAACTTTAAATCAAAGCCATTTACCTACCTGAAGAGAAGTTGGTACTTTTAGCTAAATTGCTGCAGGAAATAACAGGAAAAGATTTTGAGCTAAACCTTCCATTTAATTACCCAGTTGCAAACAATGGGTTGTTGAGTGTCAAAATTGAGGCAGTTTCAATTACTAGCACAATTATGGTTTAGAAAATTGTTGCCGGTAGGTTTAAGGATTTATATTACAGTGACAGGCAAGTAATTCAGGTAATGGGCAGTAGAAGAGTCCGTAAAGATGAAAGCCGCCTGACCCAGTGGACTGAAATAAAACCTTCCCCCTGTTTCTCTTCACAAATATATATAATCAAAAGCCAAGGTCTCAGCTGAGTTTTCTGTCTAACATCCAAGATTTATGGGGTAAAACTAGAATATGAAGTGAGAATGACATTTTTTTTCATATAGACTTTTTTCATATGGAGAATTACCCAAATCCTTATGGGCTTACAGGGTCAGGATGGGATGCCCTTGCCCTATTGCTAGGGACCAGGTTCCTCCTGATATTTAAATGACAGCTAAAGAAAGCCTGTGCTTTGTAAAAGGGTGGAGTAGCCACTAAAAAAATGGAAATTGCTTGTCTCTGTGAGGGCTGGGTGACGGTGTGGCATATTTGTTTGTCCAAAAATCTTCAGAACTGGTGTCAATAAGGGTATCTTCTATTGCCAATATTGAGTTTGTCGTGGTATTCCTTTCCATCTAGTTGCACTTCATGTTAAGATACGTAATTTCTTCTAATGTTACGTTGAACAGCAGATAAAATATTAATAAATTTAAGTGGTGCGGTGTGTAATCTGCTGTCTCTTGAGCTTAGTGCCAGTGGGTCTGCCTTGTAGGGAAAGGAAGCTGATTATTGTAAAGCCTCTGAAATGACAGTCCTCTGGGAAGTCTGCTCTCAGTGACTCATGTACACTTGATTCTCCTCTGCATTCTGGACACATTTTTCCATCCCTTTATAAAGGGAACCCCCAGAGTTAAATAAAAAGGAGCTTTATAGGACTCCTGGCCTTCGAATTGGTGCTGGGCATGTGGACCAGGAGAGGAAGCTTCCACAATGCAGGAGGTTACGAATGAGTTGTGAGGAAGTGCTCAGTTGTAGTCCTCAGGTGCCACTGAGGCTGTTCCTCCTGGCTGCTGCCATGGCCCAGCAGAATGTGGGTTTTCAGCAGGGTGTGATGAAGGTGCCCTTCATCACATCAGCTGAGCCTCCACGGTGCCTTGGCTACGCTCAGGCACGGGATACCCGTGGGCAGACACCCGAATTGCTCCAAGGTGACCCCACAGCCCCTGGGGAGAAGGGAAGCTGTGACTCTTTGAAAAGGCTTTAATATTTCCACAGGGCACAGGGTCAAACTGATCATTTATGATTAATCTTTCTTTTTTTTTTAACCTCTGTTCAGCCTTCAGCTGTTACAACTTATGCGAGAGGAGAAAATAGTGTTTTCAATTAAAGGCTACTTATGTAACAACCCTGTTTTGAATGCTAATTCATGAATTACTGGAAGCTGACAGTGTCACTTTTTAATTTTCCTCGGTCATTTCAGCACATAATTCTAATTGAAATAGTTCTTTTTTTTTCTTTTTTTCAGTAATCTCTTTCATAAATGCTGAGAAATATCTGTCAAGTAAATTTCTGTCCTTCTGTATTTAATTTCTGTTAAGAATGGTCCATTTTGTTACATCAAAGTGTTTCAGAATTAAATCCTCGTCTTTTTTCTCCCTTCCAGCAGAAGTAACACTGAAGGGTAACAGAAAAGACAATTTGTCTAACTTGTCTATAAGTTTCAACACTTTATCTTCACAGTTGATTCAACATGGCCACAGCACTGATCTGACTTTACTGGACAGAAAAGGAAAGGAAAATAAATGTATCTTGGTAGTACTTTGACCTTAAAATACCACAAACACCATCCATCTTCTTGTGTTATTTGTGTTATTTTCAAATTGAATCACTCAGCACATCAGGTCAAAAAGTCAGAGGCCACCATTTCTTCTCCCTGCTAGCAGGATAGAAAGTTTTGATAGGAACAAGTGTTTGCTGATTTTTTTTTTTTTTTAATGTAGTTTTAGGCTTTGGTAAGTACCAAGACTTTATATTCTATTTGAAGTATTTAGAACAATACATTAATTTTTATGAGAAATACTTGCCACTTACCACCCATGTTAACAGTCAAATTGCTTCTGTTTTCTAGGCAGAGAAAAAGCTGGGTTTGCAGTCCATTTTTACTAAACACTTGATTTGTTGGTCCTATTCTTTTCTAACTGATATGAGTAAGCAAAACTCCCTTCCCTGCCAGGAGGGGCAGGTCTGGGTGTATTTCTTTCATAACTGCGCTGACAAAGATCTCGGGATTTAGTCCAAGAGCAGTATCTTCCGGGGTCACTTCAAGTTCTGCCTAGCTGAAATATTTAGCAATAAATGTCATGTCATTATTTCCAGATGATGAAGAGTTACTGTGTCTGAGGGACCTCTGGGGAGCTGTCAGCGTTGGCAGTGTGTAGCACACAGGTTTGCTCTGAAGGCAAAGGTGTTGGGTCCCGTGCTCACTGGCTGGTAAAGGGAGGCAAGACCATGTAGAGTGATGCTGAGTCAGACCTAGGGGAGGTCTTGCTCTTTTATACCACTGTGAAAATCAGGAGATGCTTCCTTTTCCTCTATTTCCTTTCCTTTAACATTTGGATTAAACCAGTGTTTGAAAAAAATTCACAGTAAAAGAGCAAGAGCTACTCCAGAGTAGTCAATGGCCAGTGGTTGGCGTTTACTCGGGGCAAGTGTACTTTGTAAATTGTATCAGTCGTAAATTTGACCAGGTTAAAGAAAGACAGACTATGAATCTTCTCAGCTCTCCCTTGGTCTCCTTTTCTTTCTGTGTCCCTCCCATTCTCTCTGCTCCTCAGCTTAGAAAACATTCCCACTAAAGGTTCAATCAAAACAGCACTCTCCCATGGAGTTTTAGTTTAGATGAAAATGATTTTGCTGATAAATTTCATGAAACTCCAGAAATGTGAAGTGATTTTACCTGAAGGGTAATTTATTATAGACATGTTGCCCATTAATTGAGATGATCTCCCACAATGATGATGAACAGAGATGATCAGGGATTGTACTTTTAAAATGCCATTCTGACTAGAAAAGCAATTTGGGATCCACTTACATCTCAGTAATGAAAATTGGGTAAGGTAATAAGAGATTTCATTTTGTGAGTGAATTGACAATGCAAATACCAGGATTTTTAATTTAGGTTTAAGTGGAGTAATGGCTACTCATTCTGATGCATCATTAGTCACATTGCTTTTTAATGAGGAATTCACTTTCTTTTCCTGGTTAGCTCTAATACTGATAGCAAAGCCCAGTGAATGCGTAAATGTTTTGGGAGGTCTGATGAATACGTGTCACTGCACTGTTTTAATTTAAAAAAGGAAGAAAAAGCAATTTTACTATTATGGTGAAGAAACACACATTTGCTTTCATTGCAAAGAAAATAAATAGTGCAGAACTGTGACTGCTGTACAAAATACTTAAAGATACTTTTTGAAACAAATTCTAGAAAATATAGACAGAAAATTGTGTTGAGTGGACTGCTTGTAAAGGGCTGGCTTTCCTGCTCACAGCAGTAGGAAAAAGTGTGTCTTTGGCCATCTCCAACACATGTGTGTTACAGATAATGGCAGGTAAAGATTCTTCTTGCCCTACCAAACCCACTCCATACCCCAAACACCTCATTACTCTTCTAGATAGACCTCTGTCCGGCATTTTTATTTCTGAGATGCCTTTTTCTTTTCTTTTCTTTTTTTTTTTCCTTTTCCTTTTTATTCCTTTCTCTTTCTCTTTCTCTTTCTCTTTCTCTTTCTCTTTCTCTTTCTCTTTCTCTTTCTCTTTCTCTT
>JAHREE010000118.1:5922517-5955856 GCA_033628505.1 Tringa tobata
CTGGGATTTGCAGTCAGACACGGCACCTTTCCCCCCTTTCCTTTCTCCCCTGCCCAGCTCTGCCACCCGCTTGCCACATGGCTGTGGGCATGCTACTGCCTCCCACTTGTCCCTTCACAGTTCCTAATTTGCAGGGTGGCGTGGGCAGCTTTATTTGTGTAAAACACCGGGATGTGTGCTAAGGAAGAGCCCAAGTGTAATTCAGACCTGGGTAAACAGGCTGCAAACAAAACCACTACAAGATAAATAGACGTGCCTGGGAATGTTATTGTGAGTTGCCTGGCAGTGCCTGCCTATAATGTAATTTTCCTTGTTCTGTCTCAGCAATAAAAACTTCATGGTGTCTGATAGGACTCCACTTAGCTTTAATGTGGTCTGAGGTATGCCGTTAGAAAAGTGTGGCTTATTTAATCAGGTTTGAATCCCGAATGCTTGTTTTTTGAAATCATAGAAAAAAAAAAATTAATAGAAGGCAAGGAGAAGATGCGAGGTTCAGAAGCATTAATGCTTGCTCTCATGCTCCACATTGGTCTGAAGCATCCTTAGTGCCTGAGCTGTGACTTAGGTGAAATAAAATCAGCGTGACGTTTTCCTCTGGGTTTTTGAAACTTAGTCTTTTGCAGTCTTTCTGGTGATCAGGAATAGCTCTCTTGGAGCTGGGGTACGAGAGGATGTCATTAAAAGACAGAATATAATTGAGCAGAAAGAGATTGAAAACTGATGGCAGGACCAAGGTCTCATGTCTTTTCAGATCCCTGGAGGAATCAAGGAGAAATTGTTTATCGCAATTTCTTTGTTCCTTTTTGAGATTTCCAGCCCAAAACATCTAAAAGAGCAGACACCTGTCGTCCTCAGTTAGGCTCTTTTCTTCTTGGGTTCCAAAGCATTCCCACTGTGGTTAAGAAATGTTCATATTTTAAGCCTTATTTTGTCTCTGTGGAGGCGTGTCATTATCAGGAGTTCCCAGCATGCCCTATTACAGAGACTCCTATTAATTTTGTTCCTCCAAACACATAGGAATGGAATATCGTCGGTGGTGCGTGTCAGCATCTGTGCTGGAGCACATTGCATGCAACCAGATAGGGCAAGCAAGGACTCTCTAGGCAACTTGGTCCTAGACATTGGCAGTGCCATCGTGGCTCGATACAGAGCAGCAGATGTTCTTCAGCAGCTGCCAGTTGAGACCTCTGCTTTTCATTTTTTTTTTGGTGTCATATTAAAAAGGATCGCTGACAGTCCTTGTGACCTTTGGATTTTCTTTCTCACACCCCACACCAGCGCTGTTGCTTCACTGATGATCTTTTGGTTCTGAGACAGGGCAGTGCGTGGGGATAGTTTGATGTGATTTGGTTTGTGCTTTGGATTTGAGGCTGTCACCAGGTCAAGCATCATTTCTTGGCAGATAGAGAAGTGGAGGGTTTATCCCCTGTGTGTAGCATTCTGCTTCAAGGATGCTCTGGCATGAGAGACTGCAACGTTCCTCTCTCTTTTCTTAGTCTGTTAATGTTACAGCTGGACTATGAATCTCCTTACAGACTTGGAGACAAGCCCTGCAGTGTCCAGTGAGAGGTTTCTGGAAGGATCTTGAACAGAATTGGGCTTCTTTAGTGGAGTTGTGGTTTGGGCATGGACGATGTGAGGCTGGCAAGCTGGGGAGCGGGCTGATGCTATGTGGGAACAGTAAGCTCTGAGAAGTGCATCGGTTCCATCACAGACACCAGCAAACATCCAGTGCTGATCCACTTGAAATGGAGGAGCCGGGGAGGGCTGAAAGCAAAATGTGTTCAGTGGAGCTTCAGTACTGCTGTCTGCACAGAGGAATAGCTCTGGCTGTGGTTTCCCCACTGGGAAAGGGGCTGAGTGTGTGGGTACTTGGCACTTGTCTCCCATGAGGGATGCAGAAGAGCCTCACCAGGAGCCTCTGGGGACACCCCAGTCCCAGAGCTGTCCTGGCAGCAGAGACAGGGCTGTTCTTCCCAGTGCTGAACTCATCAGAGATCCACGCTACAGCAATCTCGAATGCTCTGAACTGCCACAGTGGTTTGCAGAGCAGCAAAAGCACCAACGTACCTCGGAAGCATTGGATGGGTCACACGAGGCTCCACAGCCTTTGATTCCCTGGGACTTTTGCTTCTAAAGGCATATCTTGGAGAAGGGTCTCTGGGTCTCAGAGGTGCAGGTACACAGGAACTCCAGTGCATCAGATACATAACTTAGAGCCCACCACTCTTAATTAGGCTGGTAATCTCACTGCTGGGCAGCTCTTTCTTTTGGCAGTGTAACTGTGGCTGTGGGTGAAACAGAAAGCAGTGTGTGATGTAATTCTACCCAGGCGACCATTTGATGCCACAACATAGATGTACAGTTGTTTTCTTTTTGAATTACAAATTCATCACTTGTATAAGTGATGAGTTCATCAAGCTAACTTCCAGTCTTATCTCTGCTGCTGTAAACCTGGAGCAGCTGCAAAGCTAGTTGGGGCCAAAGGGAGTAAGAAACTTTGCATTTTGAAATGACTCAGCTTCCTCATTCTGCTGAAGTTCAGACTCATAATTGAGTAAACTACAAAAATGATCAAGATGGTATTTCTCAACAGCTTTATTACAAATGTAATGGCATCCTTTTTGGTTGCTTCTGAGCTGTCTTTTAGCACCATTCATTTATATAATTATTTGATACCTCAGCCACACGTTCAAGGATGAAGACTGAACCATTGCAGAGCTACCAAATGCTATGAAAACCTTGCAAGCGGAAAAGCCAGAGGTCTATGTAATACAGAGAGCGTGTGTTTGACAAAACCAGACAGGGTGAGGAAATTGAGAGTGATGCATGTCCCAAACACACACCAAATTGCTTTTTGCCTATATGGACAATTTCTGCTTCTTAAGATGTAACCAGATTGACCTTGCTATTATTGTCAGTCAGGGTGCTGAGTCAGTTGTGTTCCCATGGCTGTGAAACGCCAGCTACAGGGAACGGGAAGGGCATGGGTTTCTGCAGTGGTGGAGATCCTCAAAGTAGCTGAGTTAGATTGCTGGGGTGCAGCTGTGGTAATCTTTACCCACAGTTTCCAAACGCACGTATTTTCGGCATGAGGAATCTCCTCCATCTGTGTGATTTCAGCTACTACCTTCATGCTGACTTCCTGAGATTCCCCCCCTCCATCCTGCCCTTCTTACAATCTCCTATCTCTGGTTCCCCCTCCCCGGCATTTCATCTCAACTGGTTTCCTGCTGGGTAGAATGCACATCCTCCTCTTTCTTCCCATTCCCTCCCTTCTCTCCGGCTGTTGGCAGTTTTCCAGTCCAGCAACCTTGACCTTATCTCCAATTCCTTCCATTTCCTCCCCTTCAGCTAACACTATCGGTGAACTCTGCCCGTTTTCCTCTCCTCCATCCTCCAAAGGCTGGCCATGCATCCTGCTGGATATGTTGTCATTTCTTTCCTTGCTGACTACAGTCCCCTCTTTTCTGGCCTCTTTCATGTCTGCCTCCATGCAGGAAGCTGTGAACCACGCTGAAATCAGTAGGAATAAGTACCTACCTCCCTTTATAAAATTCTGACTCTGTATGGCAGGAACCAGCCTTTTCTAAGGGTGCGACTGCACAAAAAGCACTAAGTGTAATTAATGATGGATATTAAGGCACCCGTAGCAGTGTGGGCATTTTTACTCGTTGCATCCTGCAGTTGCAAAGAGCGGGGATGTTGGTGAGATCCCTGCTTGCTCCCCTACTTTCTTCACACGTGTGTTTGGCCTTTTGTGGTAAGTCTCCCACGGTGGGGAGGTCTCTGTGGCTTGGGGCAGAGCGGACCCACGGCGTGGTCGTTTGGTGCACTCGCTGGCACTGATGATTGCACTCAGCAATTTGGACATCTGTTTCAGTTGGCTGGGGGGTTTTGGCTTCCGAGCTAAGGACCAAGGATCATGCCTGTTTTAGAAATGAAGTCATCTGTTACCGAGACTCCGATAGCAAGTTTTGGGTCTACCTCCCTTTTTGCAGACCTCATCCTTGCACGTTTTTCTTGAGTCAAATTCCCTACCTGTGTTCAGTTGGAGCTCAGTTGATTGCCCTTACTGAAATTCAGGCACACGTCTGAGAAGGAAGGTGACCCTTTGAATGTTTTTTTGTGATGTGATATATCCAGTGCATCACCCTGCTTACAAGATTACTTTTATCATGTCAGTATGGTGAGCAGTTAAGTAAGATCAAGCTCTTTAGAAAACATTACTCTCTAATCATTCTGGTTTCATTTGTGTTCTGTAATAATTTTGAGAGTGATTACGATCATGGAAATGCTTTGCAGCTCATTAGTGACTTCACTTCTGTAAGGAGAAGCTGTTGCTGCCTGTCATACAGGAGACCTCGTGGTCTACTCCAGTTTGGTCAGAAAACTGTATTTGAAATGCTGTCAGAAGCAGGATTTGGTGGAATTCCTTTTACTTTGTCAGATTACTCTCAAATCAGAAGAAATATTGAATGTTAGACCTTTGCTTGGTATTTCCTGTGTTACTTCTAAAGAGAGCCATGGGGGAAGATCCATATCAAACATGGTGCATGGCCACAAACTCCTGGATATTCTGCGTTCAGTTATCACGATCTTCGTCATTTATGGAAAGAATGCAGTTTTCATGCTGTAGCCAGAGGAATTGTGCTTGTATTGGTGTCTTTGACTTCTGTGGGAGGCTGATTCTGGAAGGACTCTGTCGCGTTTACCAGCCTCGTGAGAAATTTGTAACCCAATTTTCAATCTTAAGTCGCAGCTGTAGATTGGCTTGACCCGGTCCCTGGTGCTCCTTCCCCAGCCTCTGCCTTTTCTGTGTGACATTATGGATGGGATGGCTGAGGACATGTCCCCAGCTCCAGCAGGGTGTAACCCTCTGTCTGCAGGTCCAGAATCATGCCCAGCCCGTGACTGTCTCTTGGTCTCTGTGCTTTGCCAGTCTGTTAAATAATCCTTGGAGAATTATTGTAGAGTTATTAAGTAAAATTTTCCTTTTTCTGAGGTGCCTGCCTCTCAGAAGGAAGTTTTTGTGTCACCAGCAGCTCAGTTCATGGAGGCTGCTATTATATGAGCAAATGACTGTTGGTCATGACGTGGGTTAAGCACAGATCAGTGGCCTAGACATGAAAGGCTCCATGACTTTCATGCTATTTTTGCCTATAGTCTAATGGATTGGCCTATCTTTTTCTTTGATGTATGCACATGAACACTTTTATTAGTAAAAAGGCCCCCACGACTTAAAACATTTGGAAGGATGAGAGGTGGTGAAGTGCTCCTCTGTTGGTTCTCCTTTCTGGCACGACTAGCTTGGTGGCCTGGGCTTAGAAGGCGAAGGGATGAGATGGAGCATAAAACATGCTGTGTTTTTTAACACGGAAAAGATGAGAATGGAGTGCCTCGTGTTTCGTACGTGAAAGCATTCCTGTGATGGTGCTACATGCCGCTCTGCCATCCTAATTTGCTTTCAGAAGCCCTCACTATAATCGTTCTTTGTGTTTCCCAAAGGATGTGAAGACTAAATACAAGTTTGGTCAATGGTTTCATTGTTGATTTCTCACAATGTTACAAAGTGATGCAAAAATATTAGGGACAGGCAGGATGCGTCTCACTGAATAAAGAGATTGTGTCTCTCAATCCAAGTCCGATGCCTTTAAAAAAGGAAAGCCCTATGAAAAGTGCTTACAAGGCTCTTTGGACAGTAGAAATCTTTTGTAAAATGTAATTTCGGCATCTTTCCCAATGGGACCCTTCATGCAGGAGGACTGGCCAGCATTTTGGAAACAAACCCAGCCAACATTAGGTTTGGACATCTGCTTGTTTTAAGGTTGCCTTCACAATTTTCTCTGTAGCTGAAGATTGGTACTTGATGTCTATGTGAAAATGTTGCCAGAAAAGCAATGAAGGTATGCCAACTGTTTCTTCCGTGAACACAGCTTCTTAGAAATGACTGCTTTATGCTGGAAAATCACCTTGTTTGCATTGCTCCCTTGGCTGGAAGGATGAGAACCGTTTGATCTTGTCCTTGTACAAAGTTATCCTAAGCAAGCAAAAAATGTTTCTTGGATCAATTCAGCTTTAAACCAGGGTGATCTCCTGCCTGAGCACCTCCAGACTGAGCGATGGTAGGCTTAAATGGCATTAAATCAAGTGACTTGTGAGGAAGGGGTGGTGGTGTCTTTTGTCTTTGCAGGTGGCTGAAGGGGATTGAATTTGAGAGAAGCTAGTGCTCAATTTTTCTAGATATTTTCTTCCTCCTTGCTGAAATCACCCAAAGGGAATTAAAGCGTGTCTTCTCTTATTTCGACAGGGACCAGCTCGCATGACGTCTGATCTCGCATCTTCTCCTGCAGCAGGATATGTTCCTGTTGGTCAGAAGCCAGAGGCTGTTGTGCATGCTATGAAGGTAAGGATGCCGGCCGTGTGGCACGGTGCAGCACGGTGAGATGTGGTGCCACAAATACCAAGGTGGCAGAACGGGACGTTTGCTCTCCCTGTGGAAACACAACACCTAGAAATAGGAAGTTAGCACTCAGGCAGATTATCGGTGACCAGCACCTGTGTCGTGACGAGTAATCATTGCTTCAAATAGTTGAGGAGTTAAGCAAGTTTGTGCACGACTGTTGGTTTTTTTTGGGGTGGGAAACCTCCAACAAAAGCTGCTGATGCTGAAGGTGTTGGTTACCCTTTCTGCTCCCCAGTCCTGCATAAACTGGGTCTCTGGGGTGACAGCAGTGGCTGAAATGTTGTTTTTAAAAGGGACACAAAAACTGCAGTTCCTATGTATGTTTTGTTATTGAAAATCCTGAAGCAGTCTTCAGAGGAGAAAGACTTTATTTTACGTAAATACCCAGCAAACCATGGCATCATACCCAGGTGGATATGTGCATCATCAGTGGGAATGAAAGTCAGGACCATCAGCAAAGAAAACCATGGGACACTGCCAGCTGAGTTAAAGGAGAAAACTTGCACAGTGATTTCACAGCAGTTCTCAAGTCCTTGTGACCATCCAATTAGCTGGGAAAATGTGATACCCTGGTGTTACATGTTTAACTAGCTAAGCACGTTACTTCTGAGTAGCTAAGGGTCAGAGAAGCACAAATCCATTCCAAGGTGCCATAGAGATGGATGGATGGAAAGCAGGGAGTGTTGTGATAGGATGAGGGGTAACAGTTCTAAACTGAAAGAGGGTAGATTTAAATTAGATATCAGGAAGAAATTCTTTACTGTGAGGATGGTGAGACACTGGAACAGGTTGCCCAGAGAAGCTGTGGCTGCCCCATCCCTGGAGGTGTTCAAGGCCAGGCTGGATGGGGCTTTGAGCAACCTGCTCTAGAGGGAGGTGTCCCTGCCCATGGCAGAGGGGTTGGAACTTGATGGTCTTTAAGGTCCCTACCAACTCTAACCATTGTATTCTATGATTCTATGAAAGTCTCTAACTAAATTAGTCTCTGATTGGAACATACCGATTTATGGATTTAGGCTTGTCTAAATGCATAAATAGCTGAAAAAATTTGTACAGGGTTAAAAAGCTTTCATCAAATCAAAGGAGGATTCCTGGATGGCTACTCTGGACTTCAGATGCCCATAGCCATAGCTGGAAAAAAGGTCTAGCAGTGGCATCAGCACTAGTTAGACTGTCCTAGACCTGGAGACTGGTGCTTACAAAGCTCTTTGCTTTGTACCTTTCCACATCTGTTAGCTAAACAAATGGCACAGGTGTTGCTTGTAGCTTTGATCCACAAGTTCCCTAAATTTTCTAGTTTTTAGTGTTTTCAGCTTACTTTTTTGTGCCTGTCCAGGGTCTCTTGGCTCCAGATGTGGCAGGTGGTGGTGGTAATGGCAACAAGTGTCAGGAGAAACAGCAGTGCAGCTGGCAAGGGTTGCACTGGGCAGTTGCAAGATCTCGGGAGGATATTGAGTATCACTACTTCGCGCTTGGTTCATCTTCTATGCATTTATGGTGTGTGAGGAATTATGAAAGGAAAGACAAGTTTGGTTTGATTTGGATCAAATTTGAATTTAAATCATTAAACCTAAAGTCTTGATTTTTCAGCTTGCTTGAGGCATTATACACCCAGATTGTATACACTTACCTACATATATTTGACCTGTGTTTTCCAGATGAGTTTCTTCTTTGCTTGTTGTGAATGGTGCTGTGCTATCAGAAAGTTGTGCTCCATCCTGTACTATGCTGCGTTGTGGTTGTAGGTGACATTTCTCCTGGATATGTGTGCATATGGATCTGCTAAACCCATGCCTTGCAGAATGTTGAGGACTCATGTGATACCTTTTTTTTTTTTTCTGACACTTTGTAGTAACCCAGTTTCGCTTGCATTTAATCATCCAAGCCCTCATGCAGTCCAGACTAATGCTGTTGGCTTTTTCTTCCCAAACTGTGGGGTTTTTACTTTTCTGCTCCAGCTCCTCATTGCATTTGGTGAGGGACAATATTAAGCAGAGTTGATAATATTTTTAAGTTACAAGATCAAATAGTTACAAATTGATTATGAACACATTCTGGGGGAAATTAGGTTCCTATTTGCTTTAGGGAATACGGGACTGAATTTCTTAGCAAGGGCAAGAAACATAAATGGTTTTAAGATGCAGTTTGATAAGCCTCTGGAAAGGATTGGAAAATTAATGAGGAAGATTCTTGGAAACTGGAAATTAAGTTTGAAACGTCTGGCGCAATGATGCATATAAAGGAGTTGAAAGGAAGTTGGATGACTGGTTGTTTGCATGTGTTATTATTATTATTAATGCTCCACTTCAGAGCTTTGTTGATGACTAGGAAGGGCTGGAAGAAATTCTCCTCTGCAGTTTCATAATTTGGCTGGTTGGGTAGGTTTGTCTGTCTTCAAAACCCTGGGAAGTGCCATGGCTGGGGTCAGGAAGCAGGTGGCATAGCAGTCACACCTCAGGGGGCATACGTGGTCTCAGGTGATGTGTCCTGCTCACACGCTTAGGGTTAAAAATAGTCTCACATTTGAAGCAAGGAGGAAATTCTCTTACAGGTCTGTGTGGCAGAGAGGGATGAGGTGGTGTTTATTTTTCTGTCCTGTGGCGCATTTCCAAGGATCAGCTGGAAATTGAAAAGGCTGAGGAAACTGGTCATAGCCTCAATCTCTCCTTCTCCCTTCTTGTGGCACAGTGAGATTGTGGCTGTTGGTCTCCAGCCGCGGATCTTAAACTGGGTAGAAGATGACGTTTTTTGGCCACAGCATTCTGTAGCATATGGAGCAGGTCTTGTTTGCACCCTGCAGGACTGGGCAGCTTTTCCAGTGCCAGCCCCTGCATGTGGGAAACGGGATGCAGCCAGCAGCTTAGACCCTCACTGCCTGTGACAGAGCTCATGGGCCTCCCTTGAGGAGAACAGAGTAGCCTACAGGCAAGACTGTGAGCTTTGGCTATACCACATGAGATATTAGAAGAAGCCCTTCTTGGTTGTGTAAAGAAGTCGTTATGGCTGTAACAGGCTAGCTCCTTACCACCAGGAAAGGCAAGGACAGTTGGAAGTTGGCTTTCCTTATCTCCCGGGCTACTTGACTGCAATTTGTGTCCAGAAGCGGTGTGGCTGCAAGGATGCAGCTCTGTGCCCAAGCAAAGGTCACTCTGCGTGGACCTGCAGGGCTTCTGGATTGCCTCCGTCTGCACCCATCTGTGTAATGTCCCCTAGGCTTTTTCCTTGGCTTTTTCTGGCAGCTGAACACTAGCTATGTGGCTGAAGCATTGCTTGCCATTTGCTGTAAGTAACTTCTTCCTTAAGCACATTTAGGGATTTTCTTTATTTTTGCTTCTGAAATAGTTTTTGTTTATTTGCGCCTACTAAATAAGGAGCAAGATGACAGGTTGGCACTCCTAACAGCTGTTTTTGCTAACGGGAGTAAAAGGTACATATGCTACAGCTCAGCATCTCGCTGAACATCAAAGCACTTTTCTTAGGAATTGAGCAAAGCTGCTAAAGACGTGGGGAGGTGAGGAGGAGATGGATGTAAAAGCTGATGTTTAGCCTCTAACCCAGCTCCCCCCCCAGCACCAACCCGGATCTCTCCCATGTGTGCAGAGCCATCGAGCAGGTGATCAATCACTCCTGCTGATGTCGGGCAAGGCTGGATCTGGCCTTTCCAAAACTAGGGAAAAGTCCCAGCAGGGCATACAGACTGTTCCCTTGCCAAAGCAGGGTGCTGTGTTCCAGTGTTGTGTCCAGTTGACTTGTAAATTGATAAAATCAGTGAGGCCTGTACCTTTGAGAAAGCATCCCTTGGTCTCAGAGTGCTTCCTGGTACAGAGCTGCTTACACCAACTTTCAGCTCCCCTTCCTAAACTTCACTGCAGTCATCCCGAATCTTTGATTTTTTTTTTTTGTTTGTTTTTTTAAATATGCATTGCATGGTCATGCGTGGCTAGTACAGCAAGTCAGCAGGGAGGTGGATGTGATGGACCGGGTGACTTTGAGGTGACACTGCCTTGGTCACAGGTGTCAGTGAAGTCATGAAGGAGAACTAAATATACCCGAGGTGTTCCTCACAGTTTACATATCAGCAGGGAGAAAGCCAGACAGGTTGGTGTGCTCATCGAGAGGAAGGTGCATGTCATCTTGAGGAGATGGCATCCCCAAGGAGAAGAGCAGTGTTACCTGGTCCAGCCCCATTCCCCTCCACGGGGAATTGCCCCGTGCCCGAGCAGAGCAGCTGCCCTTGCCAGCTGGCACTTTACCCAGGGAGGTCACGTAGTGCTGGTGCGTCCACAAAGGGCCAAGTGCTGCCAGTGCAGCTCGATGAAGAGCAAAAAGGAGGGGACAGTGTGAGCCCCTTCCAGCCTGGGGTACACTTGTCTACACTTCTCTGTTTTCTGTAGGCGCCTGGGCTGGGATGTGGCAGGAATCACAGGAGGATATACCCCGGTTTCTTAGATCCGGACTGAATCTGCAGTCCTTGAACTCCAGCTGAGCCATAGACAATTTCTGTGAAGGCACGTCCGTAGTCCCCAGTGGTGAAACCGGAGGAACATTAACCTGGTCCTTCTAAACAGCTGAGGTGGCGCCTGGCAGGATCTGAGAATGGCTGGGGCTGGGTCAGCACTGAGAGGCCTTCCTGTCTTTCTGCAGCAGGGGATTTCACCCTTTAGAGAGTATTTTCTTCCAGCATGCCTCTCCAGGACAGGCAGTTGTGTTTTATCTCTCCAAATCCCTTTTTCCCATACCCAAGGTGCCAACACATCTTTACAAAGTGGCTACCCAGACGTGGGGTGAGCCTGGGTAGCGGGATGGTTTCCAGGGTAAACGTGTCCTATGCCATTCAGAAGTTAAATACAACCCTAACTTCCATCTGATCAGCTTTCAGCTCCAGCCCTGCCTGGTTTACACCATTAAAAGACATTTCCACTGAAAGGAATGGGCTGCCCCACCCTTCCACACCTCCGGGACAAGGGAATGCGGTTTTAGTTGAAGCCCGAGTCGTAGAAAACCAATTTGTTTTTGTCTGCTGAGACTTTTGTGCCTACGAGATTGATGGCTGGTGGAGGGGAGAGGCTGGAGCTGCTGTGATCTTTTCACTGCTCTAAAGCACCGTTGTCCTTGACACTTGTCCTGTGGAGCCAGCCGGTGCCCAGCCTGACGCTCCGCAGCGGGATGCCATCCTGCTGGCTCCTGCCTTTTGCAGCCGAGCGTCGGAGGAGGCACGCTGACTCGAGTTCCATGTGCGAGCCCAGGCTGGATCAATAATTAATTCCCTCCTCTTTAGCAAAAAATAGATGCTGTCTTTGTCAGCACGTACATGCTTTTTGCATCCCTCTTGCCCTTCCTCTCCTCTTAGCGGGGATGTGGGTAGTTCTTGTTTGTGCACAGCCTGGTCCCAGCGATGGTGGTTAAGCTAGCTGGTGCGTTTCAGAAGTAGGTTAAGGGCCCTTAGGAGAATGACCTATTTTTGCTCATAAGGCAGTTGGAGTACAGCAGGATTGCCACGCCGAGGCAGACGGGGGGATAATCCACCCCCGGTATCCCGTTTCCTGGAGCAGCTGGTGCTGTGTGCCTCGGCAAAGGGGGAAACCCATCCTTGCCCCGAGTCCGGCGCTGTACTGCCCCGGGAGGTGCGGGAATATTTGCTCACGCAGGGGCACCTGCTGCACAGCTCGGTGTGCGGGTGGTGGACGCAGCGGGGTGACTCACACGAGGCGCTGTTTGATGGGGCTGGGTGACTCCAGGAGCTTTGGCCCTGCACACTGAGCTCAGGACATCGCAAAGCCCTCCCTGGGTGGGGAATGTAGGTCAGCAGAGATGCGGCAGTGAGATCCTGAGACCGTCCTGCCCTGGGATATGCCTGACTTGTGCACCATGCCCGTGCAGAGGAGCCGTCTGAATGCATGTGGGTGTGCGGGGAGAGGGTACGCATTGGGGGACCCCAGCTTAAGAAGGACATGGACCTGTTGGTGCAAGTCCAGAGGAGGGCCACGTAGATGATCTGCTCTGCTGGAGCACCTCTTCTATGAAGACAGGCTGAGAGAGTTGGGGTTGTTCAGCCTGGAGAACAGAAGGCTCCAGGGAGACCTTATAGCCCCTTCCAGTACCTATAGGGGGCCTACAGGAGAGATGGGGAGGACTCTTTATCAGGGAGCGTAGCAAAAGGGCAAGGGGATAATGGTTTTAAACAGATTGAGGGCAGAAAGGAGCAGAGAAGCTCCCCTCCTGCGACAGAGGGGAATGGGATTGCCTTCGGGGAGTTATCTGGAAGGTGAGGCCACCAGCAGCCTCTCTGGAAGAGATGAGTTTGTGGGCACAGGCAACTCGCTGCCACTTATCACAGGGAGCCCGGGGACTGTGGTGGCATGTGGTGGGACAGAGGCATGCCATCACCAGGGAAGGGAGAGGGTGGAGGTGCCCACCTTGGTGTCATGCTCATCTTTGCAGTGCTCCAACTCTCCAGGCTTTGTGAATCCTGACAATTTAAATACCGGTTAATGAGGCTGGTAGGGACATTTAATTATTTGAGGAGCTTAATGCTTTTGTAATATTGTTTTCTGTAGGTCCTTGAGGTCCATGAAAATTTGGACAGGCAAATGCAAGACAACTATGAAGAAGACCTGAGTGAAAAGGAGAAGGCGATTGTTCGTGAGATGTGCAATGTAATGACTCCTCTCAGCAGCTCAAGGGGTTTATTTCTTGGACTTTTGTTAGAAGTATGGAAGAGCTGGGGTCTGCTGCGTACAAGCCCTGTTTGATCCCAGATCCACAGGCCCAAGGGAAGAGCAGAGGCTCTGCTGACCACCCCTTTGGGTTTCAGGAACCCGAGTGCCTCCCTCGCTGCACGGAGCAGCCTTTGCTCAGCAGATACTTCCCACTCTGCTGCCTTCAAGGGCGTGGAGATGCTAGTCCAGTTGACCAAGAGCTGCGCAAAGGGCTCTCCCTGGCTTGGAGAGTCCTCTTGGCAGTTGACTCCAACTGTGTCCTTAGGGACATGGTTTGGGCTGAGCAGCAACTGGTCACTATCTTTAAAGTTGTACGGCTTGAATGGGTTTGAGCCTAAACTGTAAGATGACATCAGAGGGAGAATATTCAAGTCTTAAGCTGTTGAACAGCATCGTGGTGTGTGGAGTGCTTTTAGCACTGCCAACACGTTGGGCAACCACGCTGTTAACTGAGCTTGCCACCTCCTGTGCGGCAAGCTTTTGTCCCAAACCTCTGCTCTGGGGTGTTTGCTGCTGTGGCTCGGCCCCCAGCTTCAAAGCACCTTTGAACAAAGAGTTCTGCTAGATCATGGCTCAAGCTGCACGTCACCCACCATCGGGGATGTGCCGCTGCTCAGCAGCGCCCACAGCAGAGAGGAGGATGCTTATAGAGCCTTCTTGTTTAGAAGTCCTGGTTGGAGGTCAGCCCAGGTGGCATTGTTTAGTGGCTCACAGCAGCAGAGAGGAGCCTAACCCTCCATTTAAGCTCTGAAAACCACCTCAGTTCTAAAAAGAGGGTATGAAGAACACAAGTGCATCTTGCATAGCTAAATGTTTGCAACCATCCTTGGCAAGGGCTGAGGCTTTGGTTGCTGGATCCCTATAAGCAGAGCCACAATCAGAGGAAATGAGGGCCTGTTTTTAGGATATTTTGTCTGCTTAATGCCCACATTCCCTTGTAGCCATGCGGGGGAAAGGTAAAATGCATTAACTTCATCCTCTCAGATGGACTCATTACTGTTTGTGTATCATCAGCTGTTTTTTCTTTAAATATGCACTTTATGTAGACTCAAGGCTGCTAGGAAGTGCTCTGCAGTTTCTTATTTTTCAAAAACTAGCCTCCTTTACCCCAGTGGCCCTAGAGTGATAAAATGTATGTTTTTTAGAAAGTCATATATATATAGAATTTTAATCATTATCTTTTTCATTATCTTTTCTGTTCATGGTAACATCATTCCTGTAAGCATGGCAGGGTTGACCTACCATTGAACTTAACTTCTGAACCTCGTGTATTTGTTTTATACCATTACCCCAGGCAGAAATGGTTCTAATTTCAAGAGAGACTAATTAGATAAATGCATCAATTTTTTTTTTTTTTTTTTTGCCTTAGAAACTGGTGCACAGATGCCATCCAGTGGCTCTGCTGAGAATTACAGCCTGACGTTCAGGCTGCAATTATGAAAATACTGCAACTCGTTGGAGGCTTTTGCGGGGGGGAGGGTGGGGGTGGTGTTAATTCCAGCCTTTCTCTCCCTCACCCCTTTATTTTTCGTTACAGGTTGTCTGGAGAAAGCTGGGTGATGCTGCGAGCTCCAAACCCTCCATCAGGCAACATCTTTCGGGAAACCAGTTCAAGGGTCCCTTGTAGGAACACGGTCCCGGAGGCTGGAAGTGATGGATCCTGTGAAGACTGAAGAGGCAGAGCTCAGCGTTTCTGGCTGCCTGTTCTTTGGGAGTCGGGGTTGAGTTTTTTTTTTCAGGGTTTCCTTTTTTCTTTTCTTTTCTTTTTTGTAACAATAGTGTAAATACGGCAGCTAAAGGCCTGATTTCCAGGCTGTGGTGCTCTGGAACTACTGTTCACCGGGTAACCATCCGAGAACGCCAGACTTGCATCATTTGTATCGTAGTTCAAACCTGCTTTGTTGTAACGGTCTGTTTGTAGAATTAACTAACAACTCGAGAGAATTTTTAAGAGGAACAAGAAGAACCCTTAACCTGTGGAGAAGTCACGCTTCGTATCGCTCCGGTCCACCCGCTTGTCAATGATTCCTAGCTGGGTTAGTGGCTCCAGGCAGCACCTTCCAAGGAAAGAGGAATTGGGATTCGTTGGCTTCCTGCCTGCCGAGCTCCTGAGCTGCTAATGCTTTTTTTTTGGAGGTCCTCGTTTTGAAGCAATGAGGTGCAGCTGTGTTCCCAAGGCATCACACACACTATTGAGTGGCCAGCTGAAAATGCTGGCAAGCACCCCCCTGTACCTTCTGCGGTGGTCCTCATCGCACGGAAAGGCTTGAGACTCCGTATCTGCTGCTGCTGAACCGTTTCTCCTGAGCAAATTGACCCGGGATTTCTGCAGCCACAGTGTGAATGAAGTCACTTGGCCACGCACCGGTGTTCCCCACAAATACGGCAACGCTTTTCCCACAAAGCTTCTACTACAAAACAATTCAGCAGAAACTGCCGTCCTAACAGCGCTGAGGGCTTTCGCAGGATCTTCGAGAGCAGCTCAGCTTTCACATAAGGAAGACTTGGGAAGTTGTTTTTTTTTAATATTCTTGCTGGATCCCTCACCTACACTGGTTCCTGTGTGAGGGAACCAAACCTTGCAGAGCTGAATAAAAACTCCATAAACACGGGCTGTCGGGTGAGAGACTACTTCTTGCCGTTCAAGCTTTATTTTTGTTAATGAACCAAAACAAGTGGGTTTTTCCTTCTTCGAATGGTTGTACATAAAACAACGGGACTTATATTTTGCTATTGTGGAGTAGCTGCTTGTATAGTTGTAAGAATTTGACACCCCCCCCCTTCTTTCCCAGGTTGTCACAGCAGCTGTCCCTGTATTTTATTAGGTGTTCTTTCCCAATAGTCCAAGGAAGCGGGGCTTGGTTATTAAAATGATTGGTGTAAAANGGGGGGGAAGGAGGCTAGGCTTGCTGCTCTTCATACCTGGCTCCATTCGAGCTAAAAAGCGTCTTCCTGGGGTAAAATGACACTCAATGACTTCACAGGATGACTTGGGTGCGGAATTTTCAAGTTGTCTAAAAAGATGGTTTATATGCATATTTAAATTCACTTACCCGTGTGCTAAGTCTTCAGTGAACACAACCCGAGGAGCTTTGTACATCCAGTGGGAGGGGAGCATCCCTTAAAATCGCCGCCATTAAATTAATGTATTTGAGGCAACAGTCCAAGTTAATTTCCACAAGACTGAAGCCCTGGGTTCCACAATCCTCTGGCAAAGAAAGCGTCCGCTGTTTACAAATGGACCCTGCTTGCTTAAGGAAAGTAAAAATCACATCCTTGGCTTCTGTCGGAGCGAATGGCATTTCCAAAAAAGGTTTCTGAAATGCCGTGGTGTAGCCAGCCTCAGCTGGCTCACTGCACCTTCCTAAGACTGCTGAGCACAACCTTGTCCGAGAATGGCACATTTTTATCCAAATATTAGATATTAAAAGAAATCAGTGTTAAAAGTGACCTTTTATCTTTTTAGAAACTGTGGGGGAAGAGTACTACTGATCTTTTTCAAAGTGCATGACTGTAAAGTGATAAAATTGTATATTTTTCATAATGTGGGGAAAGTCTATTTGTGCTGCTTTAGAAATCAGTTTAAAGTTTGATTTCTGTTAAACCTGTGATCTTACAGCCCTGATATATTTTCTGTATATGATTTACAAAGAACTGGAAAAGTTAGCACCTGCTGTTGTGTATATAGAAAAATTCTTTAGACCTTAGCACGCGTTTTTACCTATTATTGAACCACTCTGGCTTTTTTGGGGAGGGAAAGTAATAGTACAGATTTTTTTGATAATGTGTGTAAAACATTCATTTGAAATATTTTAGTAAAAATGAAGTAAGAGATTGATTGTGATAGTGTATACTTCTAGTTGAATAAAATAAAAAACAAACATTCTTTTTAAATAAACTGATGAATAAGATTTGGGAGACCACCGCTGAAGTATCCTGCAGTAAGCACCGTAGTTAGGAATTCTGAACTAATATGAAAAACCTGAAAAACCACTAAATTCAGAACTGATTTTATTTGGGTAGATGTGAACAAAGTAGTCCCATTTATAACCAGGATGTACATCACAGTAGGTTGTTACATTCAGACTTTCACACTTAGAAAATATATATATTATGTACAGGAATTTGCAAACAGGTGTAAACATACAATACTTTAAGATACCAGTACATTCCAAAACAAAAATATCAGCAAGGCAAACACCTCAAAATGATTCCAGTCAGCTAGCATTCAGAATCTCTCTTAAATAAAGTAGCTTTTATGCTTCACATCGTGTTGTTTTAATTATTACTAAAAATGAAGTTTCTATAGATCAAATTTCATGGTATCTGGCTATTTTGATACTCAAAAATAGGCACCAATTTCTAGAAGGAAATTTTCTTCTTACTGATATAATTGAGCCAATATGGCTGGGTTTGCTAGTACAAAATAATCCAGTGCTGGAATAACTCAAGACAATTTAAACTTAAGTCAAATGTATAAAGTTAGAATAAGATACTGCAAAGCTGATTAAAATCTAGAAGCCTATATAACTCACCATAAACAATACTGCAAACAGATCAGCTAAATTTTCATTTCACCGCCTCATTTCTTCATCTAAATTATACAAATTACCCTCCTCTTTACATAGTAGGTTTTTAGCTAGCTACTCCTGCCTAAATCAACATAAAGGAAGATCGTGCAAATTGCCTCATGCTATCTCATCCACGTAGCACGTCCAAGTCCTGCTACAGGTGGCATACCAGGTGGTGGGATTGGAGGTGGCACAGGTGGCTGTCCACCCGGGGGAACAGTAGGCGGGGGGTAACTAGCCGGTGGCATTCCCAGCCCCGGAGGTGGATGAGGTGGTACTGCATGAGTTGGAGGCAGTCTTGGAGGTGGGAAATTAGGATTGTATGTAGGTGGAGGAGGATATCCAGGAGTAGGAGGTGGAATATTGGGTGGGGGAAATGAAGTAGGGGGTGGAGGTGGAACTGGTGGTGGAGGGTTGGGAGGATAGACATGAGGATGATATGGTAGATGAGCTGGTGGTCCGTAGGCCGGTGGTAAAGCTCCATAAGTTGGTCCTTCTGTTTTCATCATTGACTGAAGACTTTGATAACCCTCCCCTGACATGTAAGAATTTGTAGTAGACATCCCTGTAATATAACTGGTGGGGGGTGGGGGTGGGGGACGGTGCGGCAGAGGAGGAGGTTGATGTACTGGGGCAGGATGAGCAGGGGGAGGAATCTGGACCTTTGGCATATCTACTGAGTCCACAGTAGTAGATTGCTCTGCTTCTCCCATTGAAACTGCAGTTGTCAAAGGAGGCTTGCGCTCTGGAAAAGAAAATTTCTTTTTTTTTTTTTTGAAGGACAGTGGCAATAACAGCTTCTGAATACTTCATATTTTTGTTCCAGTTACCATGTCAAAAGAGGACTCAATTCTTTAAGTCTCTGAATGCCGTATGGCATCCAGTCAGACCTTCTTATATCACTAGGAAATAACTAAGCTGCGTAACAAAGCTCCAAATTCAGCTTTTCCCATTCTGAAAGTTAAAATACATCTTCCATCCTTACTATTACTTTCTTAAAATTTAAATATTGTTCTACAATCAGCAGAAATTAGCAAGCTGGATGGACAGAATCACAACTATCAGATTTAAGAAGTCAGAGGACACCAAAAAATTTGTGATCAGTGCTTCAATCCTCCCTTCTACCTCTTTTATACTCCAGGAAGTGGCCTGGGATTACCCTCCACCCTTCGCTTGCCTCCCATGTTGGGAAGTATTGAGAATACGTGCCAAAGTCTCAAGTCTTTAACACTAAGTTCTAAACCTGTTTACCAAATGAAATTAAAAAAAACCAAACCACCAGAGATTAAGTAAGAAAGCGCCATAGATTGCTTGGGACGTTAAATCTGATCAGCTTTGTTCCACTGATTAGTTTCAGGGAACTCGGTACCAAACAACCTGGTGAAGTCCATAAAAAGGTCACAATTTTACAGAATTATACTTGGCCATTTCCAGGAAGAACATGCTTTGAACTGTCTTCTCTTTAAATAAGAGTCCTTTTTTTTTTTTTTCCTTCCCCCCCTCTTAATGCAGACATTATAAAATAAGGAATACTACAATAAGAAGACTGACCTAATGTCAACATCTCTGTATGGTCATACAGTCAGTATTAAAATGCCCAACAGAAGAGGTTGGGGCATTTTGACATCCATCTTGCTTGTATTATATAAACATCTAAAAGATTGTTCAGTAAGAAAAGTTATTTAGAAACAGATATAGGGCAGTCATTTCCAGTGTCATGCAACAACTAAACTGACAGTGCTAAACAGAACTTGAGATAAATCCACCTTCTAATGCTTCTGTTCATTTGATCAATAAACATTCTTAGTTTTCACCTGATTCTTCCTCAGAGCCCCAAAAGACACGAGCTGGCCTCTAAAGATGGTTGTTAAAACGTTTCAGTGCTTATAAAATTATTTGCTTATGTAAACAAATTCTACAAAGAAAATTTTAGATAACGAGGGAAACAAATTCACTACCTGCCTAAATAGGATTTATCTTATCTAAGTCATAATCTTAAGAGCAAAATTGTCCCCCAGGACAGCTACATAATTAGAGCATGCAAGGTGGGTTATGCTGGCTGGGGTACCTATGATTTCAGTGACTCCCACCTCATGAATTATAGCAGACTATAATTTCCCCATTTGCTCATTTTCAGAATCATTCTGGATGCAAAACGTGCATCAAGATTTAACAACTGAAAGAACAATGAATGTTATTTAGAAGAAACTCTTCTTTCTTAATTAGATTTTAACAAACGGGGGGAAAATGGCCCTACTACATTTCAGAGCACTGTTTTTCTCTCTTGTAATTCCCTGTTAGAAGCTGTCATCTTACAGTTACATTATGGACCATGCTCTATAAAATATTTATGTCATATTTACGGGTCACTGGGAGGACAGCTAATGCATCAAGGCCCTGGAAGCACATTTTTATAACAGTATAGTTTATTTTGCAAACATAAGGCATGTGTGCAGCCTTAAAATTCTTTGGCTGATCAAAGTCCTCTTTTGGGACACAGCATGGAAAGTATCCCCCTTACTGTTCAGGAGTTACACACTTGAGGAATTTCTATATTAAAGATGTAACCCAGAGGACTTCTCTAGGATAGTTGGAAGCTACTGTAGTAATATAAGATGGCATCTGCCAACCTTTTGAGAACAGAAGTCCTTTTTGCCTGCTAGTGACAATTAATTTTAGTCTTCTAAGCCTTTAACAGTCGCAGCTTCATTTTGCCTTTGTCCACCCAGCGTAACCTTGTTTCCATCATAACTTTTTTGCTTCTGCCTGGAAAAACCTGTGCTACCGAGAGGAAATTCCCTCTAGAGCTTATCTACCTGATGCTTTTATTTGCCAAGCTGATTAATCAAGGCAACAACCCCTCCCCTCACACCACTACCACCATTTGAATGAAAAGCAAAGCAATTAACTGCAGGAGTAAATGTATTTTAGAAAACAAAAGCTTACCTGGAGGTGGATGTGCAGGAGGTATTGGTGGATGTGAAGTTTCAATTTTAGGAATTTTAGATGGTGGTGGTGGTTCTAAAAAACATTTGGAAGTTCCTAATTAGCTATTGCTTCACAATATTTTCCCAAGTCCATCTCCAGCCTCACACTAATGATTATCGTATCATATTACACTATGCAGAAGTACACTGGAAATCCTATATACTATGCATGCTTAATAATGAAAACTATAATCAAGACCTTTGAGCATAAATAAAGTGGCATCAAATATCACACACGTTTTCCAAGACCACACATGTCTACAAATTTAAGCTATGTATTTTATAACTAGAGACAAACTGTCCCAATAGTGCTATGAACGTGCAGATGAGCACAGGTACATTTTCTAACATAAAACTGTAACTTGTAAATAGTTAAAACAAATCTCAGGAGAAGCTGAACTATGCTCTGCAAGGGGAATGTGTCCAGAAACCAAACAAAACAGCAATTGCACAGGAGAGAGGAGGGACGATAGACAGTTCTCTGGAATCTATCTGCAGAGCCAGAGAGGGAGATGTGCCAAACTTGCTTCAGAAAAGGTTACAGAATTACAACCTAGCTATCCTCAAATACATTGGTCCAAATCAGCAGAATGAAGAAAAAAAGAAGAAAACACCACCAAAAAACCAAACCAAAACAACCAAACCAATGCAAAGAACTTAATGTAATCACTGAAGTGAAGCATTTCTGAAATTAGACTAATACAAAATGCCTTTTACTGGCAGCCATGCTAACAAGCATTTACAAGTGTCACTGATTAACAACAGAACTTAACGCAGCTATTTAATGACATGGTACCTTCAGTCACTTCAAGGTCCCACAGCTTGCTGAGGAACTACTCGAAATGATGCATGGAGTTATAAATTGAGAGTTGAGTAGTTTAGGAAGACTTCTACTGAATAGACTGGATTAAGGGACTCTTGGGGCACAGTTATATCCCAGTTTTTCAAGTTTTCCAGTTAGGAACATTTTAAAAATAGTTACAGTGCATATTTAAAGACACATTATTTGGATCAGAATAGTTTAGAACTACCAAGCCTGTAAGCAAACAAATTAAGCACATGTCAGCGAATTACTTGTTCTGGTTAAAAGAGTAAAATGAATGCAATATGAATCCAACATTAACATTTACCTGCTGTCTTTGTTTCTTCTTTTGGAGATACAGTCTGTTTAAAAAAAAAAAAAAAAAAATGATGGAAATAAGACCACTGCAAAATACAAAGCATTGTAACAAGCAAGCAAAATAGGAAACAACTTTCAACCTGCTGAAGAGCTTTCGTACAGATCTGACTAAACCAGAACCAGTTTCCAACTCAGAACCAGTTTCCTCCTCTCTCCCATAAAATGAAGAAGGAAAAACCCTTTACTTGTTCCTATATTTTTATGAGAAGGTTAATAATGCCCAATCTCTAGACAGATGCAACACAAACACTGAACAAAGTCAAATCATATTGGGGAAACCCAGATTAACTGGCAGAATGAAAGTACTGAAAAAATAGCAGCTATTTTAGAGACAGCATTTCCTGCTGTTCTCACTGCTGAGTATTACATCTCGTTTAATTTATTTATCATCCACTGCACATATGTCATGGTTCGGTACACTGCTCACTGAGCTGAAAGCAAGAGACTTGGCCTCTGTTCCCAATTCTGCTTTGACCTGTCATTCAACCTTTGCCAAAATCACTTCAGGCCTTTATGCTTTATTTACCAGGACAGGAGGGCAGTGAAAGTGTTGCTCAGTGTAAAGCCTTCAGATGGAAAGCATTGTATGAAAGCCAAATGTTAGGCTAGAAAAACATTTATGCACATTGAGCAAAACCCACAAAACCTCACATCACCCTTCCAATCACAAGTTTTTGGTTGTTTTTTTTTCTGGGTTGTTGTTTTGTTGTTTGATTTTTTTTAAAATAATCACAGACAAGGGACTAAGAAAAAACTTTCCACCTTACTTAGTCCTACTAAGATGGTTAGTTGATGGTCTTTGAGAAAAGCAGAAAACCTAACTGAACTTTTAAGTACAGTAGTAAGCTTACAAATTTATTTTAAATTAATGATAAAAGTCAGGGGGGTGCTGTATATAGCTCCTGCCTTTTAAACAAAAGGGTTTTTTTTAAGAGACTGTTTAGTGGCTTTTACCATCACCAGCTGTTGCTCAGTTCCCATCAATTTACTTTCTGCAGCAAGAATGCACTTGCATTTCACTCCGATTTAATTTTCCTGAATTCTGATGGGTATTCTCCAGATTTCTGCTGTCCATTACAAAGGTACCCAAGGCCTGCTTGAGACCACCTCATTCTTATATTCCTTTGACAGACGTTTCAATTCACCTTCAGCCACCCTCTGGCTGCTTTCCTACTTTTTAAGGACAATCTTTATCTTCCCATTCCAAACACACGTGCTTTTCTTGGTGACTCAGGGTCAATACTACCAATTTATTAGCATGCTGATTGTTTTTTAATACTTAGGTAATAAGCTGAATACATACCACAATGGAAGTGTTCTTTCAGTGCTGTTTCTATGTGCATTAAAGTTGTTCCCACTAACAATTTTTAGTTTAATCAAACGGAATATACTATTTACATCTAATGATTCACCGGTATATTTTCAGCAAAGCCAACTAAGCATTCAAGTGCTCTTCACCACCAGAGATGCAGAGGATGTGCAGATGCTTTAGACATCTGGTGTGGGTCTGTAAGTCATGGACCAATACCTCAGCTGCTTGAAAGTATCTTGGCTCAGTAGAAGGTAATGGAGTTATAAGAGTTCATGTAAATGGAAAATCTGGCCTCCAGGAACAAAGTGTATTTATGTTCTGTACAAACCAAAGGAGAAGTCGTGCAAAGCCCTATTTATAGAAGGAGGCAAACACTTTAAGTAAGGTTTATGGTACATCTAACTGAAGAACATCTTAGAAGCACCAAGTAAATCTCTCAAATGCTACACATCTTGTTCTCCTAGCCTGCTTTCTGGAGAAAGAATGATTTCAGATAGTCACATTTGCTTTTCTCACATTCATGCTGTTTCCCTACAAAATCCCTCCTGTGAGTCATTCTTTGCCTTATACTTGTTCTGGATGCCTACAGTGTACCAGGACTTATTTTATCTGTATTATTCACTTTCTTAATTATTAGGTAGTGGACCTTAAACTGTTTATTTCAAAAAAAGGTAAGCTCCTCTGAGGGCTTAACCAGAGATGATTGTTAAAGAACAACAGATGGGATTCAGGCAAAAGACACCACTTTTTTTCCATGAGGTAGTTCATTAACACATAGGGTGGGGTGAAATCAGTAGTACTGTAAAGGCAGAACCTTTAGATGAACGAACAAGCGTTCGTAACAACTTATACAATCAGATGGGCACACACAGAAAAATCTGAATTGTTATTTACAGCATCTGATATGCCAAACTGTCCCAGGCATTTTCATTGAAGAAAAATAAGAGTTCCCTGCCCGACCAATCTGACAACCTAAGCTAAGTTTGTGCTGATGGTAGAAAAAGCATAAAAAGAAATACTACTTATAAAGAGCTCTCCCAATTTTCAAGTGAATTAACACATTTTATCAGCTTTCTGTCCTGAACAATTCTCAAGTTCAGTGCAAGAGCTATATATTTCAGTGCAGATATTTTCCTCTAGTAGTAGGCTATACCATGTAATTGCAAGATCAAGATTTTATAGAGTTGCATTTTTCTCACTCTTGTGAGGCTGCTATCATGAAGGTGCTGCACTCTTCCAATTCCGTTGCTTCTTCCTGGGTTTCTGGTTTGGTTTTTTTTTTTTTCCCCTTTGACATCTATTCTCTAGTTTGGACATGCATGAATTACAAGTTAGAGCAAAAGCTGTAAAAGCTGTACAAAATTTACTTCTTAAATGGACTTGTTCCAAAAATTTTACTTCTGAAAACACTCTTTTACTAAGTACAAGCAAGAAGATCTGGGTAACACTTTAACACCTTTTTTTTTTTAACTTACAAGTGGAAAAAACCCACAAAAAGTGTAGATTAAGGTCTGAAAGCTTCATTTGGACTTGATGACAGTGGAAAAACACTCAGAGTACTTGTGATATTATTCAACTGCCAATGTACTTTCTTGTTTTCAATGATGAGATGATAATATGGTGAGTCTTTAAGGTATGATGCATTTATAGGGGTCTACTGTTAGTAAGATTATTTTCAAAGATTTCTCCTAAGAATTTTGACACTCTCCTGTTAAATTTGTAATCAAAGTCAAGAAGGTCAAATAATGTCTTCATCACCATTGTGCACATCTCTACATTCGGGTATAGCACAAGAGACCCTCCCTAAATCAAGCCTGCTTAATAGTGAAAACAACAAAATTTAACAGCACAGAACCACAAAGAGAGTTAGGGCCTTAATAGCTCATGTTGACTTAAAAGCCTCTCCACTGGTTTAGCCTCAAGGGGAACGAGAATACGGTACACCAGAACTATAAAAGCTCTTCTACACTAACCAACTTGCCATACAACCAACAGAAGCCTACCACACAAAAATTATTCACCAAGCTCATTCTTAAAGCAAATGCAAGTCTGCTGCACACCGCAGCCTTTAAAGCAAATTGACATCAGATCAGCCTGAAAATAAAATGCAAGTTAAAGTTCCAAGTTAAACTTACTGCTGGTCTTTTAATCTGTCTTGGAGGACTTGACTGGGGAGAAGGCTTTTTAGACTGCTGGGTCTGTGTTTGCTGCTGCTGCTGCTGTTGTTGTTGTGATGACTGTTGAGGCTCTTTCTGCTGCTGAGTCTGGGATTGGTCCGAACTCTGGGATTGCTGGGATTGCTGTACCGTGGGTGCCTGGGGTGTAGATTGAAGAGATGGTGGCTGCTGCAACTGGTGAGGAGTATGATGAGGCATTTGCTGTTTTCCCTGTGAGTACAGATCCAGGATCTGATGGCAGATGTCTTAAAAAAAACAAAAATCCAGAAGATTATACAACTGTAATGCACAAGTGTACATTTAATACACAATAATCAAGTAAGCTGTTTACTAGATATCAACTGCAGAAAAATTCACTATAAATATTACTCGTAGTTGTAACCACAGATTTGCTTTTTTAAACCAAGACTTTTTCAATTTATACTTGCATTTCTGAGTTTCTTCTGCCTATGCTAACAACGTGAAGATGCAGATGCATACCTTCAATAAGAAGAACTAAGTGTCTTGGTATTAATATACTGTATATTATTATTGTGTGCTCGAAGAGCCAGGTAACAGCGTAACAACAGGATAGTAATATAGTAAAAAAGTGAGTGTGAGGTAAGATTGTATGTTAAAACATATATATCTAATTAGGCAGTCAAAAAAGTTTTGGGAAACTAAGGACTAGTACTAAATTCTTCTTCCAACATGTTAGAAGCAAGAAGTCTGTCAGAAAAGGAGTAGGACAAACTGATAACCAGGTGCAAGAGCAGCACTGAAGGAAAATAAAACCTTTCTAGAAAAGCTAAATGAGTTCTCTCCATGAGCATACACTGATGCAGTAGCAGAAACTGGAGAAACTCCCATTCTGTAACCCTCTTTGGCAGGGATTCAGCAGAGATCCCTCCGAAACCGAAGCAAGTCTAAGAAAATCCATGATGCAAAACAGGAAGTAACCATTTAAGAAATCACCAGAAGTGTATAGTATTCCCCTGAAAGTTCTAAGAGCAACAAAGGCTAAACAGCAACATATACTGTTTCATTTAAAACTTCCTTAGAACCAAATGCCAGATTGTGACAAGCATCAGCTTCTAAAGAAAGTTTCTAAAGCAATTTATGGAACTAGAAGTATGCTTAGCCTGACATTTGTACCAGGTAAGTTAGTAAAAACTTTAATAAAGACAAATTAGTTGCTACATAACCACAATTTACTTAACAAGAGCCAAGATAGGTCTTGCTTTACTTATGAACTTCCTGGGGTTCTCTCAAGAGGACAAGAAGTAAGTAAATACGAGCAATATATACACACAAGGGGAACAGCATTAAGAAATACATATTAAAGACCCATAATTCAGAATACCAGAATTCATCCCCATAATCTGTTCCTCAGTTGCAGTAAACCATCAAATGTGATTGCAACCCCCATATAATTTGGTTAAAGAGGTCAACCATCAATGAGAAAACCACTGGAAACCAGGCTCCATAAGTTCCAGTGTTCACAAAGCTGTTTATTTAAAATGAGAGAAGTAATTCATTAAAAAAAAAAGAAAACCAGAACCAAAGAAAACAAACACTACAAAAAAATAGTAGCTAATTAACTGTGTTATAAACTAAACAAGTAGTAAGGCAAATATTGACCAGAAGACTAATTATGATAACTAAAGACTAGGCCAGCCTTATAAATTTAATTAAAAACCTCGTTAAGGCATAGCACATATGACCCAAGCTATGTACTTTACACAATTATTTGGACTAAAACCCAGATAGAAAGTAATTTGCATTTACCAATGACCTAGTTCTCACAGTTAAAGGAAATACTCCTCTGCAGCAAATCATTCTCATACCTTCCAGAACATCAACAGGAACGTCTTGGACAAATTGCTCCCACCATCGTCGGTACATTGGTTTTGATGTCCATTCCTGTATTTCAAACTTACACAAACGGCCTGCTAAGTACATAACTGCAACAGCTATGATCTCAGGTTCCCACTGCAGCGACAGTGTAGTGCAGAGACTGGGATATGAAAAAAAATAAAACAAAACCCAATCCTGAAGGCAATTCTGATTGTCAAAGTACAACAGCTATAATTAACAGGGTATAAAAATCCCACCACACCTTAATATCTCAGATCAACTTAATCAAGAGCTTTGTTAAACAAAAGCTTACAAAATTAAACCGTTACTGCACTATTGCAACCATGAAACAAGGTAATTTTACACAGATAACACAGAGGGCATATGCCTACAGAAGCAATGCATCACATAGGAACGTCAAGTTTGGAGTTTAAAAACGGAAAACCTAACATATATATGGGTGTGGAAGAGGAGTGAAACTACAGCATTATATTCTCACTATGGGCAGTTACATTCCACTCTAGTCTCCCCTGTAGCATTAACCAACACAGTGTTCATGTTCATGGCTACAGAAGTGTGCTGTCACTGCATTACGCTGCTTAGATGTATGTGCGCATTTGGATTTTAGAGATTCCAAATTTTTTTTAACAAGATGTAAATAAGTACTAAAAAACGCCCACAGAAGAGCCAACATGAACTTGTAAAGCAACTTGTGAAGCACAATGCATGTTTCAGATCAAGCTGTAAAAACTGTAAAAGGTTATCTCTTGAACAGCCTTTGTTAAAGCTAGTGCTAAAATATTGTTGCTATTACTGATATTAACTAAGTTCCTGTCATAACTGAAGTTACTGTTTCCTGGGTATTAATTTTAAATTTCAAATAATTTTTTGTTTTTTCTTTTCCCTTTTTTTTTTCCTCCATAGATTCTGTAACATAGGATCTGCTTAAAGAATCTTAGATCTAGCTAGCCAGCTAAGTTTCTGCAAATTCACTGATGAATTCATTACTATGTCCTTAAAAGCATCAAAATAGTAGCCTAGACAGTGGTTTAAATCCATTTTCTCTCCAGTGGGCTACACGTAACTGAAGGTCAATGGGATACTTAAACACTGGCAAAATCAGGTCAGCAGTAAATAGAGAAATAAAGTCAGAAGAACTAGCTCTTGAAACACTGATTTCTTATTAGTACTTCCATGAAATTTACTTGGGGGCTGTACTGCAGCTGCAGAACAACAGAACCCCCTATTCTAAAGGTCTGTAATGCAAAGCACAGAATTATTTTCCCAGGGTCCTAGAAAACTAGTACACTTCTAATATGGTGCCTATTAAGAAAACACAACACAGCCTCTCAAGAAGAGAGAGAATTATTTGAAACAATCACTCCAAGTTCTTACTAATGTTTCCCTGAAGTGAGCTTTCTTTAATTATTAAATTTCTTGAATTCTTAAACACCATCTAATTCCAAGTACAATAGCATCCAAAGTTTGACAGGTACATAACAGGAGTTTTCCCTCACAAACTTAACAGTGACATTCAAGCCTGTAAGATCTCCACCTGCAAGACTGACATCAGCTGAAGTAAACATCTCTTGACATCCGAATACACTAACCAACCTTGTGCTCAAATTAATTTGGAGAGTTTAGGTGACCCACACTGGGCTACTTCAAATTAGGCATATGAATAAAAATGCAATTCTTTTATAATGGTGTTCTATTGCTATAGGTATGACCGAAAGCATTTCTGAACAGTCAGGGCATTTACACATTTTCTTAAGGGTTTGCTATGGACATTAAAAATGACATTTAACTGTCCTTGGTGTGTTGACTTGCCCAGCGCTGTAGAATCCTCCTTAACAAGACTGAAGTGTATTTGGTTTTGTTTTCCAATACCACACTACACATGAAAAGTGCTTCTACACACACTCTCTGCAATCTGATGTGATCCTTGTATTGCAAATCCACCCTTCAAGAAATTGTAAATCTAGTGCTAAAAACTCTATTCCTCACTGAATTTAATGGCTAGTTTACTATTACCAAAATATTGCTTTTAAAAAATAAGATGTTGACCAACACGATGGTATTTGAAAGTGACTTCTTTCCTCAGAATGTGCCATGTACCTCAGACTGGGCAAGAAGCCAGCTTCTATCCTGGAGATCTATGATTTGGTTTGGCCCTCTCAATCAGTAACTTTTTGTTTAATGAAGCATTAAATCATTACCACAAAATTACAAAGATCTTAACGGTCTACTTCTATACTCATCCTTGATTCCCTACTCAATAGAACTATAATGGTAACGATGGAGAGAAAAACTGAAGAATGTGATCAAGAAAACATGTAACAAGCAGAAAACACAACAAGCAGCTGTCAAAGAAATATCTCATCCCAGAATAAAGTAAGCAACAGTAACTATTTTACTTTCAAAAGGTGTCCTAGAAGTATCTTACCTGTCATTGACAAACGTCCATGCCATTTGAACCAGTTTTTGAATTTTATTTTTGTCTCCTGAAAATCAATCGGAAAAATTGTAAGAAATAAAGTTATTACAAAGGACAAGCTGGAATAGAATACTCTTGCACTGTTAGTGTAAATTAAGTTCTCAAAGTTAATAACAGACATTACTTGCTCACCCTGTAATATTTTACCTTTGAGTTGTTTGGCATATTTAAGAAGAAATTGGTATGGATGTTCCACTTGCAAATCAAACTTTATCGTTTGTAGTAAGATTCTTTCAAGGACCATCACTTCTTCCTAGAAAATGTAACAAGGTAAACAAATATTATTCCTTCTTTTACTCACAAATATTTTATGCTGCTGTAAAGCATGACTACAGAGCATCTCCAGGCAAACATGTTTGTCTGCTTTTGCTTGGTTTGTCTCCAAGGAGAACACACAACTCTCCAACTTAAAACATTTTAAACCAAGATACTTCATTTTCACATTTATTTGAGGCAGGAGATGGGATTTCACTGAATTTCACTGAATTTTTAGAGTTGGAAAGGACCACAGAGATCATCTAGTCCAACTTCCCTGCTGAAGCAGGATTGCCTAGAGCATTTTAGGGCATGTTACTCGGGACGTCATCCAGGCGGGTCTTGAAAATCTCCAAAGAAGGGGACTCCACAACCTCCCTGGGCAGCCTGTTCCAGGGCTCTGTCACCCTCACTGTGAAGAAATTGGCATTTAAAGGATGTGGCATTTAAAATTCCTTTTCCTTCATGGAGGAAAGAACTGAACGAGGTACAGCATGAAAGTGCCAAATATACAAACTCACAACAAAAAGAGAAGCTCTCACCACATTTCTCTCCCAATTTTCAGATCCTTCTGCTATTTATAATATGCAAATTTTGAGAGAAGTGTAGTTTTTCTAAGTCAAATACTCAAAATAGGAAACCTCTCAATACTTTGAGATGTAGTCCTCTTAACTGACTTCAGATTTGCTATTACTTACTTCCTAAAATGACATTAAAACTGTCAAATAGGATTTATGCCTTGGTGATATTTCTAGCTCTGACTGGAATCACTCAAATTTACTTTAATTGCAAAATAGCATCAGAATTTACATGAAATCAAATGTAAACTTTTTATACAAACAATTACCCCAGTAGGTTCCCAAAGCTACTTGTATTAGCAATAATTATTTTCATAGTTACCTATCACATTACCCAAAAGAGCCATAAATGCACGCTCAACATATAATTTAATTTAGAAGAACTGAAAATCAGCCAATGCTCTAATGAACGTATGTCACTTTGCTGGAGCACAACAGGATGAAATCAATTTCAACGTGAGTATTTTTACCTTTGGATCATCTCCAAACTGTCCAAACTGTACATCGTTTAGCAAGCTACGAGCTGTTTTAATTATATCTTTACATTTCTTAGGTGTTTCTTCAACTTTTCCTGCCAGGAAGAGACAGCAGGCTCCTGTCACCTAAAAAAAAAAAAAAAAAGTGCTTTCAAAAGCTTGTCTGTGTTTACATATGCAATACAGTATGGCATTGTACAAAAGCACTGTCAGCTTCCATTAACAGTTCTGTTGAAGTTTCCCAGGTAAGACTTAATAGGCATATTAATTTCTGATTTTATTAGAGTGTTAAACTTTTGCTTTCTCAGACAAAAAATACAGAATTTGGAGGACTGTTCATTTTATACAAGTTTATTTCAAGGTCAGAAACCGAAAGTAGAATTTGTACTGGTTCAGCATTGTCTGTCCATCAATTTGAAGATGGTATACACTTTTCTTTTTGGCCAACACAGGAGCACCAGAACTACAGCTGTTACTCTTTCTAAAGAACAGTATCAGCAAGACATAACTGCAACGTCAAGATAAATATGTTTTTAAGTATAAACAGGAATGTGTAAACAAGCAAGAATAGTCTATTTTAAGCTGTAATGATTAAAAGATAAAATACTTATTTTTCATCATTCAGAGCAGGGGACAGCAGTAGTACCCAAGTGATTTATCACCATTTCAAATAGTCCTTGCCTAGTGCAATCACTGTATTAAGTCATCAATATTGTAAATACTTACATATCTTGGGAATTGTTTGAAGGAATGAAACATATAAAACCGATGGAAATAAATTATTCCGGTTGCTAGAGTATCATAATGTCTGTGGTGCAGAATAAGGACTTTCAAACAGGGCATAAAAGAAATTAAAAACCAAACATGCACAAAGGAAAAAATACATTCTGCTGTGTCAAGTACCTCAAGTAACCGTCCATTCAGTGACCAGTTAGAAAACAGAGCAAGTAAAACAGGAGCTTCAGAAAAAAAAAAAAGCCACACACCCCCCCTGAGGCTGTGTAAATGCTATGATTCAGCCCAGATGCAGCTGGTAACTAAAGGATTTATTGGAAGTGTCCAAAATCCTGATTAAGTTTATAGGAAGATCCGCACAAGATCATCCTTGCATTAAACCATACCTGCTTCAGAGAAGGTCAAAACCAGCAGTAGGTACACGAAAGAACAGAACAATTATTACTTCACATTAAAGTGTTGGTGTGGAGGAAGGTTACTAATTATTCACACCTACAAATGCAAATAATACCTGAACACACTCCGTACTAATCTCCTTAAGGAGACGAGTAAAATTTCATCTTTACTAGAATTTTATTAAACAAAGAACTGAAGACAGTAAAAGACACAGAATTACAGGAAGCAAAAAGTTTAAGTGGCAGTCTATGCGAGAGAAGGACAGCAGAAAGAACTTACTAATATTTACAAAGTTGCAAATCCCAACCTAAACAAACAAAAAACCTCCAAAACCACAAAAAAACCCCAAAACAAACAACCAAAAACAAAGAAGGAGGAAGGAAAGGTCAACAGCTTCAGATGCAAATTATATAGAAAAACGAATGCAAAATTTGAGAAGTTATGTAGATTCATGTCATAAGAGAACAAGTCTGATAACCGTCAAATATTATTCTTAATTGGCAAGCCTGTATCACTTTACTTCTGTGGTGCCAAAGGGATTCAGTTGAAACCTTGTTTACCCAATGAATAGACAGAAACGATGTAGGAACACATTACATCAAAAGACAAGTAATCTCAAAAACTATTTTTGATTAATGGTTAAAAAAACACTTGAGCAGCTAACTAAGCACATAACACCATTTCTTGTACGCTTCATTCTGAAAATCCCCATTCATAAAGACCCTTCATGCCAACATGAGTCGAAAGGATACAGCCCTAAACGTGTTCCCACGTCAAATATGAATCTGGCCCCCTCCCTGCGGTATCGTGCCTCAGTAGCTGGATCAAGCCCTTCTAGCTGCGACGGTGTATGTGCCAAGTCTTTCTTATCCCAGTACCAGCATGGCTTTGTATGGTCCAGGTTTGCCAAGTTTACAGAAGGGCTGGAATTTTCTTTGTTCTCCTTCATTTATTAAAACAGAATTGTTCTTGCTTTTCAAGTTTTCAAAATGGAAGTCTTCAGATAGTCGCTTCAGAACCTTTAAGAAAAGAAAAACGAAAAAGGGTTTTCTTTATAAACGGAGGGGACTTCCCCCCGCTTCCCCTCATGTTCAAAGATGAGTAAAGAGGAATAGTATTTATCCTTGCCCACTAAAAGGGACTTTTTCCATACT
>JAHREE010000118.1:5960589-6041008 GCA_033628505.1 Tringa tobata
CATGCTTTGCATTTGTCTTAATTCTTAGCAACTTCCTAAATTTTGAATTTAAACAGAGTTTGGGTTTTTTACCCAAAGGCAATATTTAGCTGTTAGGACAAGCTCAGTTCTTTCTTTAAGAAGTTGTCCTTCATGGCTTAGGTTGGTCCTCCCAAACTTGTTGGAGACTTGGATGGACTTCTCCTTGGAACCTAAGCTAGCTCTTGAGAAAAAGTTGAAAGCGAATTGTCTTTCTCCCTTCTAAGAAAAAGTAACATAAGCACTTGTCTCTTCAGGTGACAGCTGTGTTCTGTGAATATTGGTACTAATGTTAGCCTGATGTCTCACAAGTGTTTTCTGCTTTTAGTTGTTGTAAGCTTGTACAACTATAAAGTGGAACCTAGTATTTTGTAGGTGGGTAAACAGCTGTAGCATTCTGCGTGTCCAGTATCTGGTTCCTGGTATAAAATAGTAAACTAGTGTACAAGTTGTAGGAGTCAATGGCGTGATGGGCACAAAGGCGGGGGTGTTTCCAGATATTTTTGCTCACTTAAGTAATTTAATATGGTAGAAGTTCAAGTATGCCAGCTTGTGCTTTAATAGAGCTTTCAGTTATGTTTAGCAAGTTGGATTGAAATATACGTTGAGCTACAGATGAAAATACTCCTATGGCGTGGTGTGCCTAGAAATAAACTTAGAGTCTTGGGGGAAGAAATGCCACAAACCCTGAAATCATTTATTATCCGTATGTCACTGTTCCCAGTTAGAGATGGCCTGATCTGTACATGAAAGTCAGATCTGAGTCTTGAAATATTGTACATAATTTAAAAATAAATCACATAATGTCTCTCTGCAAAGGAAAGTATACATCTTAATGATATTTTTTATTGTAATAAATATAACAAACTTATGTATATCTGCTGTATATCTTTATTACCAGAATGTCATAGTGTTCAGTGCTTGTTAAGGGATGTATCACGATGGCTGTGGTTTAAGCATCAAGGAGTTTTGGAGGCCTGTACAGTCGTGTTAGCTCTGGGCTGATGAATGAAATCAGTGTGACTTGCTTCATTCTCAGTTAGGAGAAACACCTACTTTTCTTTGGGTTGTCTTGGATGTAGCCATTTTTCTTTGCCCTTTAGCATTTTGTGTTACCTTCAAATTAATAATTTCTTAGCAGAAGTTTATATTTAATTTATGAAGCAGTCGTGTATTTAGTATCTAACTAGATTCAACTGCAAAGGGGGGTGGGGGAGGAGAATAAATGTCAAACTGACATATGTACTTTTTGTTTTTTTCAGTAGGTCTAGGAGTATCTTGAGTATTCCAAGTCAGAATGTTGTCAAGATGCGTTGTCTTTGATTGTAATTATAAGAATAAATGCCTTTGGAAGTTGCTTCCCAACAATTACCTCTATTTGTTGAAGTTGGTGTTTTTTCTAAGTGCATTAAATAAACATTTAGCTGTTTTTAGTAACTTCTTTTGATATTCTGCAGCATGGCTTCTTCCTAGTATCAAAGTAATATTTATGTACCATCATTCTTTCCTTAACCTGAAACCAGAATGGGATTAATAAAGGTTGTTCTCTGCAGGGTAGATGTATGCAGTGTATACGGCAGTGGTTCAATTTTTCCTCTTGTCCAGATGCCTTAGACTTGTGCTAATGTTGGCAAACCTGTGAGGGTACAGCTTTTCATAGCAAACGGGAGATTATTAATTTAATTCTGACCATCCTTTGCCAGCTAACTTGCTGGAGACATTTCAGGTTTCTAGGCCTGGTTTTAGATGTTTAATAATGTTTTATCCAAGACTGCTAAGGGTAAAATATGAGAAAGGACCACTCAAATCTAAATAAATTACACTAGGAGTTCTTCATCATGCCATAAAAATGCCCCTTTAGTGTTGTCTGGCTTTAGTCTTGCGTATTTGGAGCTAGACTTTGAAGAGGCTTGTGTTGTAGTAATTAAAAGACAAGTTCAGTGCCCAAGAGTCTTTTAAGATTGCTTTGTATTCTTGCTCTTGCCCTTCCTCTGCTGTAACCTTCTTTGCTCTCCTTTTTTGTTTTTAGCTACTCTGCCCTACATTGGCTCTTGCCTGCATCTCTTCCACCAAATGATTATTCCAGTTTCTCTGTCTGTTCCTGTCTGTCTTTTACCACTTCCCATACTTTTCAGCAAGTCTGCTAATGCTTTTTATTTTTTGAAGTAAGGAAGAATTAGCATCAAAGTCTTGCATTTCAATTCTGGGATCTGTTACTGGGCTAGAGCAGCAGAACTCTTGGCTGCAGGGAGGATTCCACCTGTCTTTCTAGCCTGGGCTGAAGCATGCTGAGATGTGAATGGCTGTGCTTGAGATCAGTTTGATCTCCAATGAGTACACGCAGACAGGCGATTACAGGCTCTGAAGCTGGCCACATCTAAGTAATACATAGGACAAATATAAAGCAAAAGACATGTACCTGAGATTGTAGCTGCTAATGTCCTATTAAGAATCAAAATAGAATATAACTTCTCATTTTCGATTTCCTTTACTTTTCAGAAGGTTTTTTTGAGCCCAAACTTAAAGGCTGTTAAATATTAGAGTATGACAGATTAGTATCTACTTCCTGTTTTATTTTATTCTTGGATGTCTTCCCAATATCTGAATGAATTGGCTGACCTGTCCTGAAGTGCCTGAATAGCAGTGCTTGGACCACCATGTTTTTCAGCCAGTGATTTAATGTAGGCCAAAATTATGTTTGTAGCTGAAGATGGACTGTAAACTATCAGTTCTTATAAGTTGCTTTCCAGTTGTTTCTGTTAAGAGTGTGAGCAACCTGGACTGAAAGGAGGGGAGTCCATCTCTGGGGCTCTTGTGTTAGCAGTCTGATTCTAGCCTTTTGCCTGTGGATCAGTTTTTAGGTTTTACTTTTTATGTATATTTGTATATACTTTAGGATATGATAAACAGCGATGGAGTTATGCAACTCTCAATAAAACTAAGTCTCTTGCATTCAAACACTTCCTGTATTTCTTAGCGAGTAGTTAATAGAAATAGCAGAATCTTCCTTCAACACTTTATAGCACTAGCACCCACAGTTTTCACACAGTATTGTTTTAGTGAAGTGGGAAGAGAATATGATGTTCCACTCCTGTGGGACCTCTGTTGATGGTCTGGTACCTCCTTTATGCTGAGTCTTGCTCAGTGTGCCCATACTGATGATACTTTAAGAGATATGAGTTACTTTGCAGCAAGGGGGGCAGTGGCAACCAAGCATGAGATACAGGCTGTTTCCTGCCCCTGCCGTGCCTTCTGGGGGGTTGGATTGTCTTTGTGGCCACTCTTGGAGCCATTTGGTTATCTTTGCTTGATGACAAAGTTTATAGATGTAGACACATAGTAACTTCAAGTACTGAGAGAAGGAGCTTTTGGATTTATGAACAGTTGTATTGAAATATTTCTGACAAGAACTTCTGAAAGATCTAGCTTTGCAGTTTTGCTTCTAGGTGTTCAACTGAACCGTGTCTTCCACTGTTGGTCCCAGTTTTATTGTGGGGGTACACCATTGTGACTGGCCTCCAGCTGGACTTCATGCTGTTCGTCACAACCTTTTGAACCCAGCAGTGCAGCCAGTTTTCAGTCCACCTCACTGTCCGCTTATTTAGTTGGCACTTCATCAGCTTGCCTATGAGGATGTGATAGTAGATGGTGTCAAAAGCCTTACTAAAGTGGAAATGAACAGCATCCACTGCTCTCCCATCAAAGTTACAAGGATGGTCAGGCATGACTTCCCCTTCATAAATTCGTGCTGACTATTCCCAATCCGCTTGCCCTTCATAAGTTTGAGAATGGCTTCCAAGTTCACTTGCCTCAACAGCTTCCCTCCACTCAGTACTGGTGAGGCCATACTGGAGTCCTGTGTCCGGTTCTGGGTTCCCTATTACAAGAGAGAGATGAAACTACTGGAGAGAGTCCAGCGGAGGGCCACTAAGATGATTAAGGGACTTTCCTCTAATGAAGAAAGGTTGAGAGAGCTGGGACCGTTCAGCCTAGAGAAAAGAAGGCTCAGCAGGATCTCCTCAGTGTGTATAAATATCTGAAGGGAGGGTGCAAAGAAGGCAGAGCAGGCTCTTCTCAGTGGTGCCCAGTGACGAGACAAGAAGCAACAGGCACAAACTGAAACAGAGGACGTTCCCTCTGAACATCAGGAAAAACTTTTTTACTGTGAAGGTGACCGAGCGCTGGCTGGTGACTGAGTTTCCATTCTTTGAGATACTCAAAAGCTGTCTGGACATGGTCCTGTGTAGCTGGCACTAGGTGGCCCTGCTTGAACAGGGCGGTTGGTCAATTCGACCTCCAGTGGTCTCTTCCAGTGTAGGATTTTGTGAGATTATTTTTTAAAAATTTATTTAGATGTTTTTTTTCCTGATATTCTTGCACTGGGGATAAGTCTTCCTTACACCAGGTCTCACGGCCTAGGATTCCTGAAGGCAGGTATTACCAATGAAGAAGGCATAGAGTACTGAAGTCTTTTTTCTGTTTTCTCTGTCAGCAGGTCCCCTGGTGGGGGTCCCCCTGCCCCAGTCAGCAGAAGCTCACACCTTGCCTAGTCTTATCTTCCTTTAGCTGCTGGTGCTCCTGTAGAAGCCATTCTTACTGTCTTCTTGTACTTCCTGTCCCTTGCCAGATTCAACTGCAAGTGGGCTTTGGCTTTCCCAACCCCATCCCTGCACGTTCAGTGTCTTGCTTCCTCCTGGGTCACCTGGCCCTGCTTCCACCTCGTCTGTTTCTTTGTTGAGTTTTGACAGAAGCCTCTTGTTCATTCCTACAGGCCTTCTGCCACCTTTGCTTAATGTCCTGCATATAGGGATGGACCTTTCCTGATGTCTTGATTTGAGGTACAACAGAACCAATTTTCTGTCCAGTAATTTTACTTTTTAGCTAAGCTTCTTCTAACTGGAATTAACAACATATTTTTCAGACAGTGTCACCTGTTAACAGAGATGATGCCTGATGTTTATATTTAATGCCAAGGAATTATATGCAGGGATGCTCTTGCTTATCCTTATTGCTATAACCAAGGTCAGCTAACTGTTATATGCCCTGTTAGAGGGTCAGAAGCAGAAAAGCGTAGAGGGGTCACACCTGTGGAGAAGGGAGGAGCAGACAGGACAGGTGACCCAAAACTGACCAACAGGGTATTCTGTCCCATCTGCATCATGCTCAGCATAAAAGCTGAGGGATCACAGCATCAGCCCTCTTTTTCCAATGGCCAGTATCCGAAAGGGACTCTGTCTGCCTTTGATCCTGATCTGTGCGTTCCGGAATCCAGTTCCGTCCATCACTGAGTCCAGTCTTGGACTTTCCCAGTGCCTGCTAGTGTCATTATAATCATCCCAGGAGCTTGATACTGTTTTGTATATATTGTATGTATTTATTTCATTTTTTGACATTATTATATTTTTTTCTATTATTTTATTATTAGTATTTCATTCAACTAGTTCAGTTTCTTTTGAACTCACAGGTCTCTTTCCCTCTCTTCCTTCTCTCCCTGAAGGGAGAGGTTGGAGGGATGGTATCTGTCATTCGTTTCAGTGGCCAATCCAGCCCCAACCATGACACCTGAGCTTGGAGGAAGTGGTCGTTGAAAGTCCCACCTCTTTACAGTTCTTAAAAATAATGGAGAAAGTAGTTGGCCACTATAGCATATTTTGTGAAACCAAGCAAATACCAAGTTACCCTCTTGAATCAAATCTCTGGTTCTGGGAAGCTGTATGAGATTTGTGGGAGCATTTAGTGCTACCTTTTTTTTTTTTTTTTTTTTTTTTTTTTAATAAATGCAGGAGACTATGATTTATCACTTAGAAAGCTTTCACCTAAGGGTAAAAGTGTTCTGTTTAAGCATATGGATGATTTTGTTACATTTTTTAATATTGTATAGGCAGCATTTCAGTGTTTGTCAAAATGGTTCTGTTTCACTGCTTTTATGGACATTACACCTCATTTGGTTGTTAAAATTACTTTTCCAAACTTTCACTGGGATGTAATGAGTTGTCGCCAATATGCTTTTCCATTCACTTTTGGTGGAACGGACTAGAGGTTGATATCAATATTCACAAAGTTGTTCACTTATTTTATCACTGGTTTTGAAGAACTGTTCAGATCTTCCAGTCTTTGCTGATGCCCTGCACCTATTTACAGGTTTATTAAGTCCTACCAATTGAACTCTTGATACAAAAGCATTTCTTTAGTGTATCTGTGTTGGGGTGTTTTTTGGGGGGTTTGTTTTTTTGTTTTTTTTTTTTTAATGTTACTGGGACATAGCTACTGGTGCGTATCTAAAAGCCTGTGACCCATTTGTCCAGGTTTTCAAATTAGGCCTACAAACCTTTGAGTCAATGCTCCAATGCCTTGTACAGGCTGTGGCATCTTGTTGGTCTGTGAGCTTCAGGTGGCATGGCTAGAGCTGCTGGGGTTCGGGAACTTGAGACCAATACATTTCAGCAGCCTTTTTGTTGTACTCCATTGCTAACCTCTGTAAGCCCAGCAGCACATTCATAATGTGTAATTTCATGAACTCTTACAGAGCTCACTGTGGAGGGTCATACTGTCTGGGTTTGGATATTCCTGGCATGTCTTGATGTTTGGAGGCTGTCCTGTCGTATACGTATCTGTGATCTCACCAGTGGATAATCTTTTCTTTGGAAGCTGCCTTCTCCAAATAAAGTGAGTCTTAGCAGGAAGCTGAGCTGTGTATGGCTGAATTCCTTTCTTTGAGAAACTTTGCATGCTGCAATAGTATTTTTAGACTTGTACAAAGTGGCAAGGGTTGGCTGGTGAAGAAGGGAAAATGGCTGGCTGCTTGGGATGACCAGCAACGATGTTTAATCTTCCATTTTGCTAAGCAGAGTTACATTGATAGCATATTAATACATTAACTCTCCTTAAAATAGAGAAGCATCCATTCCCTCTGGAGTATGCTGCACCTGATTCTGTCAGTCAGAAGCAAGTAAAATGGGCGTTGTTAGACCAGTTTGGGAGGCTTTGTGTGCTGATACAGTGAAGAAGCTGATATAACTGTAAAGTGTAGAGCTGCAGAAAGTGACGGGTTTTCATGTGGTTGTCAGATTCAGATTGGTATCTGTTCTCTGCCCCTTTTTCTAAAAGTCAGCATTCAAGTAGTTATTTCTCACTTTGTTCTCAGCTGATGCTTGGGAATAATAGTGAGCTCTGTAAGAGTTCATGAAATTACAATTTTTGCATTTCTCTATCCTCTATTGAAAAATAGAATTCCTGCTTTCAAGACAATGACAGGTAATGTTGTGATTTCCTTCTGTCACTGTAGGATGCCTGGCTTGTACAGCCTGTTTTTCTGGCTTACTAAATCTTTGAATTGATGTCTTGAATATAAAAAACTGTCCCATTGCTCTTTGACCTGGGGCATTTAGAAGACTGAGAGGAAATGATAGGCTAATTCAAGAACTGCTAACTTTATTTTGTGGTGCCTTGTAGTTGGTGTCTGCTAATGGTTTGGAGGTATCATGCAGAGTTTCATATAGTGATATGAAGAGCCAAAAACTTTGCAGACTCTAGTAAATGGAGGTCACCACCTTAAAGGTACAGTGTATGCCTACTTTGAAGGTGGGAAGTCAGTGCAGTCATGCAGCTTTAATTTGCTTTACCAGGGTTTTACTGTTGTACTTGAAGAAAGCAGTGTTCTGTGCAACTTTGAGGAACACTTTGCTTCTGCGAGGATACAACTTCAGGTTATCTAGAAAAATCTCAGAAATGCCAGGTGAAGTTAATGACAAAAAGCGGATTTGAGCACATTTCTGCAGACTTCTACCCTGACAATATGTTACAAGTTGGCCTAAGGCGTAGGACATGAGCAGTCTAGTTTTGGAAAATACTGCTGCTCCCCGAATGCATTTTTCTTTGGGAGGGACGTGTAACAATATCACCTGCAGCAAGATGTCAGAAGCAGCTTCTCCATGATAACCGTCACGGTGTTCATGTTCAGTTCTATCCTTTGTGTTTTGTAAGGAAGAATTGGTCAGGGTGAAAGTCAGCTCTCTCTATCTAGAAGTTTTCCAGTCTACTAGATAGTGGTTCTATTTGTGGAAGCAGAAAATTCAGCTACAAGAATTGGGAAGCAGAATATTAACAGTACCGGCCACTCTTATCTGGAGTCATGCTGCGGCTGTTTCCCTTGTTCTTGAGATTTTATTATGTAGGAAGAAATTTTCATTCTGGGCTGACGGATATAAATTTCATCTTGCAAGTGTTTTAGGTGTGGCTTGCTGGTTAATGCAATGTCCAGTTCATGGTCCTTTAGTGCAGAAGAAGAAATGGCAGTGTTCCTGGTGAAGGAGACAGGAATGCAGCTGAGGCAGCGGGCCTTAAAGCTGCTTCCTGAGATTGAAAGGTGCTGGGTCTCCAGAGGCCTGGAACTACTGAAAGTCCAAACCGCTGGAATCTGAGGCAAGTGGATTCTCTATGCTGGCTGTGCAGGAATGGGATAGCCCCAGGAAAATAGGAATGCACTAGTTAGAAATAAGAACATTGAAGTCTCAGTTTGGGGGGGTTGGAGCCAAGAGATACCTGGGGTTCGTAGGGATTGCATCTCCTTGTCTGAACCCTTTAGAATATCACTTGTAGAACCTGGTCAGCCCTACTCTGGGTTTTGATGCATGAACTGCCTGGGGGTTAGACAGATACGTTGATGACATGCCTGATTTTCAGCAGGCATGTTAACAGTGCATTAGTAGACTTGAGGCAGTTCTCTTGTGGAAAGATGCTCTTCAGTCTTTCTCTCTTAAAACGGAGAAGAAGGTTTTGTTCAGAAAGTGGTGTGGTCATTCCGGACATGTTCTGGGACCGGAGAGTGCAATGCATTTATTCTGTAATGGGTGTGCTAAAATAAGTGTTCAAAATATTTCTGCTTTGGCTTGTTTTTGTCACCTGCAAACATACAAAATAAATACGCTACCAACCAGTTCTACCATAGTTTTTCTGAATTGTGAGGATTAAAATTTCTGAGAAGCTGCAGGCAGTTGACAGTGCCTTGTGGTCTGTGTACATTTTGGTTATTATTTTATGAAACATTTGAAAGCTCAGGGGTGAAGCCAAGTAATACTTACTGTTGCTGCATCTTTCTTGGACCTGACAGCCCAGTAAATGCCTGTGTTAAAAGCGTTCTTATTTCAAACCACTCCAGTGTCAGTAGTTCGAGTAAACATGGAGGAGACTCTAAGGCCTCATGTTGCCAGCTATGAGTATCAGAAGATAAAAAGGGGCTTGGAGGAACCTGCTCCTTCACTTTCAAGGTCTGTAATAAAATACTAGCAGTTTCTGACATTTTTACCTGGAACTTCTAGTCACACTTTCAAAAATAGTCACCATTTTAACCACTAGATGGGGAGTGGGCTTAAGGCAAGTGGGTTTGGAAGACTTTCCAACTGTTAAGCCCTCAATTACATCACTTATCAGGCATTTGTAGAAGCAGCTTCTTAAATTCTTTTTTTACACATAGCACTTAAATGTTGTCAGAAGTTCCTTTCTGAACTGTCAAAATAGTATTCTTCTGAGATCTAGAAATGCTAAGTGCTTGGTCTGCTATTGGTGTTTTCAAGGATACTAAAATTACAGTAGCTTGAAGTGTAATCATAACTGGGCTTGAGGGCTGTTATCTCTTCAGTGAGGGTTCCCCAGCATAAAAACTCCTAATCATTAGCACCTGCTGTGGGGCAGGTCTGTAATAATTTTATTGGGATTTTTCTTTGAGCTATTAAGAAAAACTCTGGAGGTGCTCTGTTTATTGCTTGGATTGCAGTAAATCTGTGCACTGCTACAACTTAGATTTTAGCAACAATTGCACCACCTTACTACCTTCCTCAGACTTCACATGGCTACACACAGAATGAATGATAGTAATGCTGATTCATTATTTCCAAGAATGACCAGTTATAATTTGTTTACATACAGCTGATGTCACTCCACACCTAGAGCAGGAAAGCAGGCAGGTGTACTATCTGGGTGTGGAAAAGTGCAGCATTCTCTCACAGAGCTGGAGTGCCATTTCAAACTACTTTTTTCCCCTCCCTACTACCGTGAACTCAATCCTCTTTCAAAATGAACTGTCTGATGTCTTTCAGAATTGTACAAGACTCATGATACCATTTAACAGCAAGCACCTTACCTGGCATTGATATTCCCACATGTCCTAGAATGGTTAAGAAAAGACATGTGAATACCCACTGCAGTTCTCCATCCTGCTATCCCTTCCTTGTTCACACTAGTTTGTACTGTGGTTCCTGGCTGCAGCTGGGAAGTCCTTGGTATTGATTATGCATCAATTAGACATTTGTGCACTGTTCAGGTGTGTTTTGTTCTTTAGTGGGCTGATAGTGACCCTAAGCAATGCTGGTTGAGGTGGGGTACCAGCAGTACTACCTTACTATCTCTGAGCACACTTTTAAAGAGTTAATCTGCTGTGGACAGAAGCTTGATGGAACAGCTGTGCTTCAGTCTTAGCTAGAGAAAAATACAGCAGTTATTTTAAAACTGCTTAGATTCTCTTCTGTAAGGAACAGGGTATTCCAGGAAACAACACAAAACTGTAGCTAAATTCAGATATTTTTAACTTCAAGCACAATTTAATTGTGCATACTGGGTAGTGTCAATTCAGTGTCCAAATATAGGTCCTTAAGCTTTTTTTTTCTTTGGTTCCAGCAGTGATATTGAAATATCAAGCCAGTTTAAGTTGTTACAAGACATGAATGTATATTTAAACTAATTTTGAGGGCAAGAATCACATATGCTATCACAAAGCATGGAACAGGTCTTAAAGCTTGTAGAAACTTGTTCTATGCTGTGGATATCATTTTTGCTTCCTCCTTTTTGTTAGAGAGGTTTGCAGGATGGCTTTTGTCACTTCATGTAAGTATTGCAAGGACTGTGTGGGTAAGAAGTCCTTTTGAATAAAAGGGATGTGGTGTATCGTGTACGGTTACATCTGCATCACCAAGCTGCTTGGAGGAGAAACTTCAACATATGGATTAGTGACATGAGAATGGCCCAGAAATTGTGGCGGATGCTTTTATAGGATTTGCTGCCTATGCTGTGATTGGAGATACAGGTTGTCACTGTGTCAGTGTCAGATGGCCCTACATAATTAACTGATTGGAAAGGAGCAGCCTAGCAGGCAACAGTAAATCATATTGGAGTTGCAATAGCTGTAGAAAGCAGAGGGTACTCAAAGGTGTTAAAACAAAAAGTAAACAGAACCGATAGGAGATTTTTTCAGTGCATAGAAATAATCATGGGCCCAGTTGTTACTAGGTTGCTTGCAGGCATTCCACTTAGGTGGAATTATTGTTGCAATTAAACAGTAGTCCTTGGCGTTAATTATCTTCAGCTTTAAATCTCTTCCTTGGAGACAGTCCAGTTAATTGGAATATATGTTTTTGCCTAGTTTTGTATTATTTATGCCATTGACTATAATGCAATTAAAAAAGGACTTAAAAAAAATAAATCTGTGCAGTGATACCCAAGAAATTTTTTTTGCTCTTCAGTCAGGCTTATTTTCTTCTTCTGCAGCTGTTACATGAATGCAGTAATATACAGTGATATATTTGAGCAACCTGGTCTAGTGGGAGGTGTCCCTGCCCATGGCAGGGGTGTTGAAACTAGATGATCTTTAAGGTCTCTTCCAACTCTAACCTTTCTATGATATGCATCTATTCTTTTCTGTGCATCCTAGGGAATTTACATACAAAATATGTATCTGATGCTACACACTTCTCTTTTGTTTCAGTAGCACACAGAGGAATGGGTCAACTTCTTGTTAGAAGTTTTTCCATCCCTTTTAAGGGTGCTGCCTTTTTTTTGGTGGTTAAAATTATCATGGTTCTTTGTGACTATGAAGCAGTTACAGTGAGGGGTGACCCATGTGAAATGTACATTTTGAGTTAAGAAATCAATTCCCATTGAAATGATGCATGTTTAGATACCGTCTTCCTAAAGTTTTTAATTGTATCTAAGGCTCTGTCAGAATTTCAAAGCACATCAGTTGTCTTGAATGGGGACTGAACTTCTGCTCTTGGTTGTTCTCCTTGTGGCGATGTAATGAATGCTATACTGTTTTGTTGCACCTCTATTAACAATAGACTTTTAACTCTTACTTATGCCTTCATAGTCATCAGCAATGACTGATTTTCTTACTGTTGTCAGTCTGTTTCTAAGCAAAATACTGGAAATGGTGATAAAAGGTCCTAGTTCTTGGTTGCATAAGTCATGGTCGATATGAAAGTTTACATAAAGTAGGTTTGGTGACTATGCTATATTTACTCTGTGAAGTAAATACACTGAGCATGCCAGCACGGTTCAAGAAGTCACTGTCTGAAATGACACACTACAGTGATTTTGAGCGTTATCGGCACATTGCAATGGGAAGTAGGACAGGCTGTGTTAAGCCATCACAGGGGCTATTTTAAAAATTTATGGAATTTTTGGACCTTTACAAATCAGTTTAAGGACAGGCAAAGGTAGCACAGGGTTACTAGATCACGTCTTACGTTGAAACATTTGAAATTAGACATTTTATAGTATGTTATTTCCTGATGTATGTTTATAGGCTAATAAGTAAAACCAAAGTAACTTTCTAACTTTAAGTCTTGCATAGCTATGGTATATGGGCTAATGAAGATTTGGGGCAGCACTAACATTTCTGCATTATGGTTTTACAGTTTGGGGAGATTTTCTTATGTGAGCACTGGGAGGGTAGCTCTTAACAACAACTAATCTCGTGCCTTTTGTGGGTCAAACTTTTTTAAAGTTTCTTGTGTATGTTGAGGGGCTTGGTTTTGGGATTACACAGTCATAGCAAACAGCTCTTCCAGCATAAAACACGTAAGAAGTGTTCTCGCAAACAGTCAAAATGTATTTTACATCTGGGTTTATTGAAACACAAGTCAATCATGCAACTGTCTTATGCCTTAGTAAACAGCCCAGCTGTAGAATTATGTAAAAGTAGGATCTTATTGAAAAACATGCTTTGTACGAACTGAATTTTAATAAGTACAACAGCAAAAATGTTATCTCATGATGTGTTTTGTTGTATTTAGTTGGGTTTAACTGTTTTTAAAGTTGTGACAAATGCATATACTGTAACTGTATTTGCATCCTGTAGGAAGATAAATAAAGCATTCATTTGGAAGCATTAAGAATACAGGCATATATTTCTAATGATATTTTTTTTGCTGGTAAGTTCTTTTCATTAGTGAAAACTTAAAAACATTTTCAGTATCAGTCTTTGTTGTTGTGTTTTGTTTTGGTTTTTTTCCTCTGGTTGTTTTGCTCATTCAGTGTTTAAGAATTTATTCCTAATCAGTTAATTTTAGATGATTGTACTTTTCATATGATACTGTGCCAACTTTAAGGAACAGCAAAGCTTACAACCGCTGGTTTGGTGGATTTCTTGAAGAAAATAGATGTTTGGGAGAAGCAAGTAGCCCAGAGAGTGGAGACAGAGGTAAAAGGTACTTACCTCCTGAATGGGATAAAATGCATTTGCTGACTGATTGTGAAAGAAGAGAAAAGGGGGGAGGAGGAATAACTGAATCAAAAAGCATGAGGCTTGTAGACAGCTTATCTAAAGAAGACTGTTCTTGTTAAAGAAAATTTGCCTTACCTGAGAGGCTTGGTTTTGGGATGCAGAGTCCTGTTACAAAGGGATCACGTGGCTAAATCAGGTCTTTGGAAGGAAAATAAAATTCAAATTCTTTATGAAGTAGGAGAAGCTGACTGTGGTAATTTTACAACCTCATGAAGAAGGGAAGCTTACTACCTTGCAGCTTGGACTACAAGAAGCTGGGTGAACATACTGGAGAAAAATTGCTCTGTTGTGATTTTCCTGTAGCTAAGTACCTGCTCTTGGTTGTTATCAGTGTTACTTTTTCTCTGGTGAAAAAGAAATAAGGAAGACTAAGATGAGGGTGAAAACTGTAGACTTTAAAAAGAAACAGACCAGAGCAACTTCTGTTCTCCCTATTCTTCCAGGAGATAGTGGATGCTACTCAGTGCTGTTCTGTTTCTGGACACAGGAAGATACTAGTGGATGTGATATTTGTTTTTTTTAATCAAAAGACTGAGGAAGAAGCCCTGGGACTTTATGGTATCTTGAATCTGGGGAGCAGACACTAGAAAAGAAGGGAGGTATGGTAAGCAGCATCTCATAAGATGGAACTGGAAGAAAACTGTAGTGTGTAACTAATATATGTGTGTGCCAAGATCTCCTTCTTCCTGCAGAGCGTGCATTTCTGGGGCTGTGGGCTGCTGCTGGAGCATTCTTGACTTGATGATCAGATGAAAAAAATCTGAACATGGTAGTCCTTATGTTGTATTTTATATAGAAGAGAGTTTATAGTTCCTTAACTAGCAAGAAGGAACTGCATTTGTTGGGTGCAGGTTGTTTCGGGAGAGCAGATGAACCTAGGGCACTCAGTTGGGCTGTGCGTTGAACTGATTCTGGGTACAGCATTTTGCCACAAGGAGCAAGTGTATCAAAGCTGGCTCTTAAAGAAGGAAATAGGGTGGGTTATGGCTAAGGGAGTTCTTGGGAAACATAAATTTACATTGTGTGTTAAGTGGAATGCAGTCCTAAGTTGAAACAGCATTGGCTTTTCTGTTATTAAACTTATTAGTGTTTTCTGTAGGTTGTTTTTGTCAGCATTGTCATCAGTGTTATGGCAATACTTCAGATGCTGTTTGGAAAATTAAAAAGGCTGCCTTGTGTCTTGTTATAAGCACTCTATAATCACAGGAGGTTCCACTTCCAAAAGAGCTTAGAACTTAAATAGAAAAACAGAAACACGGTGGAGAAGAAAGGTACACAAACACAGTGCGCTGCAATGACATTGTATTTCATAGAGCTTTTGGGGAATAGAGGAAAGGAAGAAATGGAAGAAAAAGGAAAGGGCAGTGGTGGAAGAGGAGAAGTAATAGCAAGAAGAGAAGGGATGGAGTACAGAGCAGGTGAGAGACTGAGAGCTGGGGCAAAGGGATTGAATCAGTAACTAATCAGTCAAGATTAATACTTTAGGAGCGATGAGAGTGTTAATGTGATTTCCAAGTGACATGATGTAGGTGGTTTTCACAAGCAAACATAGTGTTCATTGTAAATGTATAAACTGAATTTTTCTTAAAGATCACAGATCTCTTCCTCCACCCACACTGTTCTTACACTTCTTGATTTCATGCTTTCTATTTGCTGTAAAATGTGTTTATCTTTTTACCCACAGTCACAAGATTCGAGTTTAGGAGAAAAAAAACTTGATCGGTGGAAGCAAAAGATCACATTCCCTGTAAACCTGGTCATATCAAGTGTAAAATTGTGTTCTCCTACGTACAGATTGGAGAACTCCTGTCACTTGCCTATGAGCATTAAGCTTGTCCTTTAAGACCCTGGCTGCTCAACATATGTTGATACAAGATGATGATACGCTTCCCTCTCTGAAGTAGAGGGGAAAATGACTTAGTCTAAGGCAATCAAACAAAAAAAAAAATTGCAAGCCTGGTTTGTGTGCATCCTACTCATCTGTCCTCCCTCTCCATGTAGCCAAAGAACATATCCCACAACCACCTACTATACTCACCTCTCCCTGCTCTTTGCATGGCTTGAGAATTCCCTCGTCTTCTCCTTGTCTGCCCTTGTCGACCCGTATCTGTCCTTCTAATACTGATTCTAGAGCTGCACCCCTCACCTTCTGTGCTAGTCTATGCCAAGGAGATGCGTGGGGTGGAAGCTATTATGTAATGAGAACATAATGTAATTAGCATCTATAAGGATCTGAATTAAAGAAGGTAGAGTGTTAAGATACTGCATTGGAAATATACCGAGTCCTTGAAGCAAAGTTAAACTTGAAGGGGTAACTGTTGCTGTGGGAATTCCTAACTTGGTTGTTACTGTGAAAGCTCAGCAAATTTGTGAGTAGCTGATTTACTACTCTGTAAAGTGAAAAGTTTTAGCTGAAGCTAATAAGACTTGCAGGAGTTCTGTCTGCTGGTTGGTTCTTCCCGCTTCACCTGTCAACTTGTTGGACATTTCTAATCAAATTTGACAATAAGAAAACTTAAACATAAGTTGGTCTGTTAGCTAGAGGAAAAGCTGTGTTGAGAATAGTTTACCTGCTTGGCCTGTTTGTTAGTCAGTCAATGTGTGTGGGGATGTTTTTGCTCAACACGTGCAGTTATATCGAAACCTGTAAAAGAAGATGCTGCCTGGCTGGTACAGTCGTGTGGGGAGGGAACTGAGAGCAATGTGGAGTCCCAGAAGACATGAGGAGGGTAACTGAGTACTGCAGGGATTCTGGGACCATTGGAAAAGGCACATTATTCTGCACCATATAGATAAATTCTTTAATTTCTAACACAGTTAAATACTTAAAAACTAATATGCTGCTTGCTCAGCACAATTATTATATTCAAAGTGTTGCAACAGAGGTTGCAAGCTTGTGTTTTTACCCAGTAAGTGAGAGGTAGGTATCTTCATAGTGCTTTATGATAGATTTTTTTTTTCTGTTTTTTTTTTTTCTTTTTTCTGTCAAACTTAATTGCAGCTCTACGTTGTGCTGCAGTGAACTTCTTGATAGTCATGCAAATGTGAAAAGCTGGGGTGTGGGGTGGAGAGGGTTGTTAATGATTAAATGGATTATTTTTTTCTAAAGTATTGTTTGGGAAGACGTGTATTTTATCATCCAAACTTGGCATTGCTTCGGTAAGGAAGTGTGGTCCATGATGCAGTCAAGTTCTCTAATAACATAAGCATGAGCTTTCTTAAATAAAATGTTTAAGCAGTTATGTTTGTTTTTTTTTAAAAAACAATCAAACAAAACCCAACCAAAAAACAACCCCCCACACACTTGGTGGCAGTTCTTCAGTACTTTTGGGATTTTTGTACAGACTTCTCATGGTTACCTTCAAAAGCTGTTAGGTGAATATGCTCACTTTTTGAAGCTGTAAGTCAAGAGGAGGAGTATTTTACAGCTTATTAAAATATTATTTGTGTGTGATGTGGAAACAAGTTCAAAGTCTGACACAACTGCTCTTTGATAGCAGTATTAGAGGGGGAAGATGGATCATTTACACCCCTCGCTGCCAGTTTTGGCGTGATTCTTTTTGCCAAGCCAGCTGATACACTATATTTGGAAATGTGGCTGTGTTGTGTGTTACCAAGCTTATTCATCATTGCTGTCAGCGTATTCTCTCTTTGCAGAATGCTTTCAGGAATTTTCAACAACGTTCATTTGAAAGGAAACATGGCATAGTACTTAAAAAATATTCACCCGAAGACAAACAGAAAAGCAGACTTGCAAAAAACCCCAAACCACTTTTCCACTGAAATGTGTATTGCTGCTTCTTCAGATATTTATGAAGTCTGCAGTTCATCTCAGTCCTGAAGGAGTTTTTGTTTTTCTCTGCATGTCACGCAGCTATATTTTATATTGCTTCTTCTGTTTTCATGCATGTACTGGCAAACAGCCTGTCCTTTCATTGCTGTGTTGGGCACACTCATACTTTATTTCTTTCTAAACAATTCTTTTAGTCACTTGCAAAAAAAAAAAAAAAGATGCTTCATATCTGAAATTTTATTTTGAATTAAAAAGCACTTCTTTTTAAAACGAAGTTACAAATCTTTTTGGAATGACAGGGATTTCAGTAGAATTGAAATCTAACTCTAAAATCTGTTTTATGAACTGTGATTCTATTAATGTAACTTTTATTACAAAAAGTTTCACAAGGGAACCACATTTACTTCCCCCATATTGGGTCTCATGTTATCAGTATAACTCATCATTTCCTGGTTGAATATGTGAGAGAGCGTTGCTCCATTAAACTGCTTTTTGCCAAGTGTGAAAATGGATTATATGTTGTATGTTAGTTTTCAGAAATTTTGAAAACAAGGTTCATAATCTGTTTTTATATTATATAAAATATATTGTGATTTTTTTTTTTTTTTGTATGCGGCTGCTCTGCTAGATTGGTATTTGGAGTATGTTTTCTAGACAACCATGTATAGCAGCAATTCCTTTCAAATTACGGCTTTTACTAAACAATACATCTGCCAAACGCATTAGATTTTAAATAGTTATGTCTGTCTCATTTAACTGAGCAGTGAATGGAGATAAGGAATGTAGGAAGTGGAGGCCTTTTTTTTGATTGGGAATTAGATAAAAAAGTACAGTTTTGATGAAGATAGATGATTCCTTAAAAAGGAAATACTTCCACAAAAAGATATCTTAAGATATCAGTCTGCTGGTTTCGCTTTTTTGTGTGTGAGATAGACTTGCTGATTTAATGGCGCATGCAGAATATTTTCTCTATAGAAATTCTGATGATGAAGAAGCAATGGTTTAGATGAGACACATGCATCAAAGGAGAGAGCGAAGATACTTGCAGAGCTTATTTCACATTCATATACAAGTAACATCCTACTGAAAAAATGCATTTCTGATTACGGTGCCATCAGTCTAATGAGTTATGTTCACCGAACTTGTTTTTCCTATGATATCTTTGCCACGTGTTATCTGAGCAGTAGGAGCTGAGAAAGATCTTGTATTAATCTTGAATTTCTTACTTGCATAGAGCAGATTTCAGCTAGAGATTATTTTTTTTTTTGTCTCTAAAACAATATTCACCTGCAGTAATAAAGCAAATACTTAGCGTTGTTCAAATTTTTATTTTTGTCATATTTGGGAAGCTGAAGTTCACGTACTCTAAAATCAGCTTTATCTTTAGACATAACTCCTGGCAATGCTTTCATTGCAAAAAATAGGTTCTCAATAATAACGTGTTTCATACGGGGAAAAATTTGAAGTGTAGTGCTTCATATATTGTTGTATCATCCTTCTGGTTGCATGGTGGCACTTTTCATGTCTCCATGTATAATATGTGCATTGTTGTCTTTGTGTTTTTTTTTTTCCCCTCATAAAATCTACTGATAGATGTTTATATTCCAAGCGGATTCTTCCTCTAAATAGAACTTTAAGAAAAAGCCCACAGCGTCTTGATAGTTGTGGATATAGAATGTTTACTTAGACTGCTTTTCCTCAGTTTATCGGTCGATAAACATACTTTGCTCTTAGAAATGAGAAACCAAAATCCTTCAAAATATTTTCAGTTGTTCAACTTATTTATCTTAATATTTATGGGCATCTTGACTCATGTAAACTATATGTCATCATAATTTGTAACTTGAAACATGGAATACACTGTGTGAGTGCTTTTAATTTTCTGATGATTCTAAAGATGCAGGGGATTGTGTTTAGAGGGAATGTAGAAAACCATTTGTGGGAATCAGCACAGAAGTGCATTGTTCTTGGCCTGAAGATTTTTGGATTCTGTCCCCAAACCTGCTGTTGGATCCGTCATGGATCTGACTTGATTTGTCTTAAGAGCAGAAGGGTCTAAAATAAATGTAACAGGATGGCATAGGGGAGAGGGGAACACTCAAGTGAATAGGAATAAAATCTTTGTGAAGGTGGCCTCCTGTACCAACAGCTCTGTTTATCTTCTTACAACTATGAGGTTGGAAAAAAGGTAAAAGTGTATAATGGGAAGACCATGAAAATAAGCTTTCCTAAGTTCTTTTTTTGTTGGTATTGTTCTTCTGTGGCTTTATGTTACGCTGTATTATGGCAGGTTGGCCATTTATATTGATCCTATATCCAATTTGTACTATTATAAATGCAACATGGATTTCATAAGGAGTGTTACTCCCTGCTTCATACGAGCTGCAAATTTCATGTTAAATGTAATTGCTTGTGATAGAGCAGTGTCTTTCAAGAGGATGTCCAGTAATTTACAAACAATTTACAAACTTCAAGGGGTCTGACCAGCCACTGTGATTACATTGAATCTGTGGGATCTCTTCTTACTAGCCTGCAGATGAGGGCTTTTCATCTGCAGGTGGTATTGGGAAAGTAAATTTTGTAACTCCAGTGGGACTGATAAAATTAAGCAGCGTAGATGGGTTCTTTGAGCCTCTGATATCTGCTAGAGAGAGCTAAAAGGGAGGGGATGCCCCTGACATCGATCTCCACGTACTTGGGGATAGTCTTGTTCCTTGCCCTGTTTAGTGTCAAAAGATGAAAGAATTTGGTTTGCCTTCCTTTTTGAAACTATCTTATAGTTTTGCCGTAGGTTTTTTCCTTTTGTTGCAAGGTGTTGCCTTTTTAGTCAGTTCTGAGCTTCTTTAATTTTGAGTGAGTTAGTTAACGCTGTTAACCTTAATTTCCTTCCTGATCACTCAAAAGTATTTCAACTAAGCCTTGAGCTTGGCAGTTTCTTGTTCACTCGAATCTTAATGGAAAACAAGAGCAACCAGATTATGTACCTTTCCCACTAGAAGTTTTTTAACACATTGCATTTGTATTTAAAAGATCTGCCCTATACAGTTACTTAACGTACAGATTGCAATTGTTTCAGCCTTGATCAGTCTGGAGGAGCAGCTTTTTCAGCTGCTGGTTGATACGTTCCTGTGTTAATACCAGCTGCCAAAGAACAAAACTTTTTTGATAGAGTACAGGAGGAAATATTTCATTTTTGGGTAAGCTAGCTACACTGACCGGGGATAAAAGGATCTCTTTTAGATATAGAGATATATTTTAGGTACTTGCTGAGTCAAATTTTTAAATTGGTTGCTTGGAGATGCAGTTAAATCTCCATCCTCCTCCAGCACTCAACCACCCTCAAGGTGAGGAGTTTTCCTGGTATGTATTTGGAATTTCCCTTGCAGTATCCTGTGACTGTTGCCTGTTGAACTTTTCCTGTGCTTGCCTGAGAAGAATCTGCCTCCACCCTTTGTATAATGCCCCATTACATAGGTGAAGGCAGTAGTGAGCTTCTTTTCTTCCCCAGCCTGAGCAAACCCAATTCCCTCATCGGGTCTTTCATCTCATGTGTCAGCCCTTTTGCTATTTTAATGGCCTTTCATTTGGACATGTTCCAGTTTGCCAGTACCTCCCACGCTGCATGACCCAAAACTGTACAGTACTCAAAATGTGGCTTTACCAGTGCCAAGCAGAAGGGAACAATTACTTCCCTTGACCTGCTGTTTATTCTCTTGCTTATGCAGCTCAAACTACAGTTAGTTTTCATCACTTTAAGGGTGCGCTGCTGGCTTATGTTCAACTTGCTGTCAGCTAGAATCTCCAGGTCTTTTTCTGCAGAGCTGCTGCCAGTCCAGGCTGCAGCTGTAATGTTGTGTAGGGTTTTTTTCCTCCCCAAATGCAGGACACATTTGGTTTTGTTTAACTTTATAAAGTTTCTGTTGGATGCTTCCTCCAGTTTGTTGAGGTCCCTCTTAATGGTGGCCTTGCCCTCCAACATGTTGACTGCTTTCCCCATTATATATAATAACATATATTTTATATATATATACTTATATATATAATAGATATACATATAAATTTGTTGAGGATGCTTTCTATCCTAGCATCTAAATCTGATGATGATGTTGCCCAGTATTGACCACTGAGGAATACTGCATCAAACCAGTTGGCTGTTAGACTTAGTTATTGACCAAAATTCTTTGAACCTCATGGTTCAATGAATTTTTACTGCACTTTTTATGTCCATGTCTCCTCCGTTTGAGAAACAGGATGCTATGAAAGATAGTGTTAAAGCCCTGCTTAAGTCGAAGCAACTGGCAACCACTGATTCTCCCTGGTCCTTAGAACCACTTATTTTTCTTCAGAAAGCACTCAGGTTGGTTGTATGTGGTTTGCCTTTAGAAGTCTGTTGTCTGATCCCAGTCACATTCATGTTTATTGTGCCTGGAAATAGCTTCCCCTTAGTACTTTCTCCATGTTTTGTACAGCAAATGGGGTGAGATTGACTGTTGTCTAGTTTCCTGGATCCTGTATCTTCTCCTACCCCCACCTTGCTTTTCTGTTGGGTTTTGTTTGTTTGTTTTCTTTTCTGTTGGGTTTTGTTTGTTTATTTTTAAGTTACCTGTTTCCTGGCATAGGCAATCACCATGACTTTTCAAAGATGATAGCCAGCAGCCTTCTAGTGACATCAGCTAGCCTTTTCAGTACCTTGAATGTTTCCTATCTGGTCCTACATACTTTGCTATTACATGCAGAAGCCTGAGAAGCCTGAGAGCAGACCTGGCTGGTAAAGACCATGCCTAAGGTGTTGCGTACCTCAACTTTTTCTGTCCCTTTCATCACTAGGTCGCTTCCTGATTTACCAGCTGAATTACACTTTCCCCAATCTGACTTTTGCTGATGGTTTACTTGTAGAAGCTTTTTTTCTTGTTTTTCACATCCCTCTTCAATATCAACTCCAGACAGCTTCAGGCCTCTGTAATTTAGTCTCTGCTGGCCCAGACAGTGCATCTGTTTTCTCCTCCAGTTGCCTGTCCCCGCTTATACTTTACATATGTTGCTGTTTCCTTTGAGCTCAGTCAGCGAGGTGTCCCATGTACTGGGACTGGCCCCAGCAGCCCTCCTGCTGTGCCTGCTGATTTTCTTGCATGTTGGGAAAGCTTATTTTTGTGCTCCGAGAAGAGAGTTGAAGAAGATGCCTGGCTGTCATGGGCTCTTTTTTAGCTTTCCAGGGCATTCTGCTTACCATTCCCTGAGCAAGCCCCACTTCTGGTCTTGTGAGTCCAGAGTCTTTAGTCTACTTCTTTCCTTCCTTTCTTTACTCAAGACCTTACACTACCATTTCACAATTATTTCATCCAAGGCTGCTGCTGGCCATTGTACGCATGAGCAGTTCTTCCTTATTCACAAGGTGCATCCCGTGCAACCCCCCTCCAGAAGCCTGTTCAGTGCTAGCATCAAAAATTGCTCCCAGTACATGTGAGAAATCCCTTGGGTATTTCCCACTGTGCCATGCTGCCCTTCCAGTAGATGTTGTATGATTTAAGTCCTCCGTGAGAAAAATGGGCTCTGAATATTGGAAAACAAGCCTAAGTTGATGTTTCGTTTATCGTGGTAACTGAAAATAAGTTTTCCTTAACTAGTTGTATTAAATCAGAAGGTGCTGCAGAGATATACATATGATGTTTTGATATTGAAATGGAACACTTCTATCCGTTTTGAATTACTGTTGTAGTGCAGTCACTAAGCTGATATCCACAGTGCAGATAATGAGGTAAAATGTCCTGGGCTTATATAGCATAGATAATTTGGTATCCATAATAGTTGTTGATAACTAATGAATTTACAAGTGATCTGAATGATTTTTCTTTTTTTTTCTCTGTAAGATTTCTAGTTTCTAATTACCCGGAGGTAATTAATGTGCATCTACATGAAATATTGCTTCAGATTGCACTGAATAGTTGTGTTACATTGAGGCCATACAAATAATACTTGGATTTATATGTGCCAGAACCAACTCCTCATCCTCTTTTTTTTGTTTTTTATTTTTTAAGCGGCTAATAAGAGATCTTGCCCGTTCATCATTATTGTATTTTGCTTCTTAGTAATTGGTGACTGTGCTTCTTAATCTGTTTTAGTTGGAAGATGGGGAAGAAGAGCCGAGTAAAAACTCAGAAGTCAGGTACAGGAGCCACAGCGACAGTATCTCCAAAGGAAATGTTGAATCTAATTAGCGAGCTATTGCAAAGTAAGTTTCTTTTTTATGCCTCTCTGGGTATAGGGATGGTGTGCAGGCCACTCAAAATGTTCTCTTGTTGAAGCCAGTGAATTCTATTCATTTCCTGTAAGTGGCCAAGCTTGCTATTTCAGCCTGCTTAACATACTGTAGTATGTATCTCATAGTACCTATCTGTGATAGTATATACCATTATTGGCTTATTTAAATGTGTATGAATTGGACAGACAATATTTCTGGCAGCTTTTGGCTGTAGAGCTCAACACAAGCATAAGTACTGGGTGAGATTAGATTTTAAAAAAACTACTATAGATAACTTGAAATTGAAACTTTGTAAAAAATGTATTCCTTTAAACCTCAAGGATTGACTATTTCTGCTTATCATTTGAACAGTGCTTTGAAGAGAGAGTGGAAGAATTAACTGTGGAAAGCAGGAACACAACTCAGTTGAACTGCACTGATGTTTTTGTTGCTTAAATAAATTTTTGTTGTTGTTGCTATTTGGAAACTTTTTGTAGTGCTTAGTTCTTGTGTATAGACCAAAAGTTTCACATGTTGAGGAACTTGGAACTCATCCATTATTTCTAGTAAATATGAAAAGCAGAGCATAATTTCATGTGATGGTGCTAAAATACTGTTCACTCTTTCAACTGCCATTAGTAAGTGTGCTGAGCTACACTTCTTGTTGAAACCCAAATCCAAATTTTCATATCCTGGACACATCTAAATGTTGCCTTAGAAAATCAGAATTTTCCTTTAGGATTGCTCACAAAGAGGAGACAGGGAGTTGGCAGAGATGTTTGATGCTTATGCTACAATTGGCCTCTGCTTTGCTACCAAAAATAAAACGTAGATTTAATTTTCTAAGCAAAGACAAGTATCAGCTGTTCTTTTTGTCAAGCTTCCATATTTTATTCAATGCAAAGATTTTTTTCAAATCAGTTGAGCAAGGTAATCTTCAGCTGTCCACTTGGATTTATGTGGCTTAGATCAAGAAATCCACACGCTGGCATTTAGCATATTGTCAGAGACACTCTGGATATATTCTAAAGCTAGAGCTTGGCTAAGTGTTCCTTTGCTTGTCCATCCAGTACTCATGCTTCTATGAAAACCATATTGACTAGGCAGGTCAAATGTATGTACCAGCAAATTTCTCAGTTTTTTAAGGTAAGGTCTGTGCTATTATCATCTGCTTTCTTTACAGCAGGAGCGATGGCGAGCAGGCTAATGTAAACAGAGTGTTTTGCTTGGATTATTGAAAATAGAGACTATCTACTTACTGGTCTGGCTCTTTACCTCCTTTTTTCTTCCTAGCTTTTTAAACATTTGATGTTTCTGAAATCTGAAAGAATATTAAAAAAAAAAAAAAAAGAAAAGAAAATAATTTGAAGCAAATTTTACTGTGAAAATTTTAAAAGTATCTATTAATTACCTGTCAAGGAATAGGATGTTTATAGCAGTGGAGATTATAGTGTTTACCATGTAAACATGATTGAAGGACAAGCAGTGCTAAGGTTCAGTTAAAGTTACTGTGAAACCTTTTCTCCTATGTTAAAATATATATGTAAACACGCTTTACTAAAGAAAACATTTTCATATGGCATTTTTATTTCCAGAATGCAGCAGTCCTACCCCAGGTCCTGGTAAGGAATGGGAAGAATATGTACAGATCCGTTCACTTGTTGAGAAAATTCGCAAAAAGCAAAAAGGTAAATGTGAAAGACTGTAAGATAAGGGTGCCTCAGGGTATTGATTTGCCTAAAGAATTGTCTGTTAACAGCTAAAAGGGATATTTTTTGTTGGTATATATATCACGCAATCGTATTATTTTGGGATAAAAATCTTACTTCTCTGACATGCAGTTGCTTTTTACACTTGCAAGTGTTTCTGAAATGTTCTGGTGGGCATAACTACTGGCATTAACCATTTTAATACTGATAATTCTGAGTGAATATCACAGGCAGGTGATCTTGTGATAATTCTGTTTGATAAGTAGATGTGTTTGTTGTGATAACAATCTCAAGGGCAGGAAACAATTTGAGAATATAGGCCTCTTTGATTCCTGATGGCATAGTCTGCCTCTCTGCCTCTATAAATCTGAACATCTTGAGTTGAATTTTAGAACTATTTTATTTTAACCTGAACTTTGCTGGTCATGGAAACAGTTTCCACAATTCAACATCATGACATTAAATTATATATGTATAAATGCCCAAAATAAATACATCAGTTATCTATCAGTTATAAATCAAGCACATAATTAAAATAAAGAAATGCTTATGGTACCACAGTTAATATGGGGTTTTATTGTCAATTTTCCTAAGTTTAAGGTATACTTATTTTTCAGATTAACAGTTTTCTTCTGGTATGTTCTGGAACAACTCACCATTGTTGATACTGTATTTTCATAGTAGCTTTGTTTTTATTTGGAAATATGCTCTAAAAAATGTTTTTTGTAATTTTATTAAAAGTAACCTTTTATTTATGACTGTTGTATTTTAATGGCAGAGAAATAACAATTCTTTCTTCTCTGATATTTATATTGTGATGGTAAAAAAGCCAGACTGCATTTAAAATAGAGCTTGAGTGGTTCGTTTACTTGCTTGAAAAAGCAAAATACTGTACTTAGAGGCTTGAAATGTCCTTTTTGTACCTGTTTTTAATCATTTTGATTAACACATAAGAATCTTACTTCATGGAAGGGCTTATAAACCTCTGAACATCAGTTATTTGCAGAGGGCGTAAGGAAGAATACATCATACTCTTGAGTGACTGCATCTTGTAGCTCCGTGGAGGTGAACTTGAGTCATTGTTTTGCTGTCCTGTGACATCTATAAATGCATGTGTTAGAGTAAAACATAATCCAGGCTAATAAGAACAGAGCTAGCGTTGGGGTTGGGTTATACACTGTATCTTTCATCTGTGCCAGAAAGATCGAAACATTCATGGGGAAAATGGCTGCTGGCAGAAATGGTAAAATTAGTATAATAGCATTGTGTTAACAGAGAATATTCTTTTCCTTGAAAGATGCAAAACCGAACAACTACAGCACTGTTGACATACAAATGGCTTTTAATGTAACATTTTTACATGCATTATAAGTATGAATAGTATGGTAGCTTTCAAAACTATGTTTTTAGTGGAACATAGTAATTTATACTATGCAGTTTTCTAGCTTAATAAAAGCTTTAAACAATTAGCAACGGAAGTATGTATTGTTTTGGGGAATTGTAAGATGTACAATTGAATATATATTGCCTAAAGTGTCATACTTTGTGCTTTTCTTGAATAGAACACTGGGTTGCAGAACATGAACTAAAATGATCTGGATTATAGAAAACTGTTAATTTGAAAACTGAGTATTTTACTTCTGAAAATTTTTCCTTGTTTGACTCATTAGCAAAATTTTAAACAAAGCTAATATTCCAATACAGATTTTCATCGGTATAGCTATATTTTGTTCAGTATAGAAATAAATTGTTCCCCAGTAGTGCCTGTAATTTAAAGGAGTCACTTTTCTCTTTAATTTGGAAAAATGTAGGAAGTATTGGTCCATATTACATATGAAGAACAGATGTAGAATTTCAGAGATGCTTACAGAATGCTTCCAAATACAAGCTGCATGCTAAAAGCTTACAGTAGCCCTATACAGTAGTCAATGTTGGAAATAAAAAGAGCAAGGTCCTGGACAGTATAAACACCTACGAAGTTCTGTAGAAGCTATGTAACTAGTCTTACTAGATTTGTGAGGCCTCAGCTCTGAATATATTCCACAGAAAATAGCATCCTGAAGGGAGTATGAAATAAAGTATGAAATGAAATGCCAGCTTAAAAAAAAAAAAAAAAAGAGGCCAAAATATTGTGCACCAAGTTTTTATCCGGCATCATCAGAGATTTTGTTGTTTTAGATGACACTTGCACATCTATTTTAACTGCAGATTTGATTGGTTCTGGGGCTTGAAACGCGTGATTTGGAGAAGGGGGAATACTTCAAATACAGTAGTGCTACTTTTTAAAAAATTCTTCAATCTAAAGATATATTTATCGCCGTGCTTAACCAAAATATCTTTGAATGTAAGCAACTTGATGATGACGTTTTGTCACTCGTAAAATGGCCTCAGCATTTCAGGGGAGTTTGGACACTTTTAACGTGATCTGAGACTAAGAGTTTGGGCTGAAGAGAACGTGGAGGCAAAGAGGTAGGAAAGGAGCTGGCTGAGCGTAGCTGGGAACTCTAACGCCTAGGTTCAAATCCAGTGACATTAAGGGGGAAAGCTAAGGAAATGAACGAGGCTTGCCGTTTCGTCAGTGGATTGTGTGCCTGTTAGAGAAATAAAGTGTAAAAATTTGGACGAGCTCTGATGTCAGGAGGCTTGAGATCTGCTTATCATCATTTCCGGTGCTGAATTAATGAAATTGCAGCTTGCCTCTCAAATTCCTCCTTGTGTCTATATTAACATGTTGCGGTGATTGCACCTATCATCAATATTAAGCTGGCAAATATTTTCACTCAACTTATTTAAAAGAGGAAGAGGAGGGGAGCTTCATATTTCATCACAGCTTGCTTTAGGTGGTTGTGTTTTTAAGGTGACTGGTAAGCCAATTTGGCAGAATATTGTAGTTGATGAAAATTGGGTACATTTGTATGCTATTATGTAACACTTAACAAAGACCAGTTCTGACTCAGCTACTTCAAAGTAGAACTGCTGTGGGATAGCAGATAACTTTTTACATGTGGTTTTATATTGAGCTTCTTTATCTTTCTAGATCCTCTTATTTCTGCATTTGTTTTTTAACAAATTGTGTATATAGGTTTGTCTGTTGTCTTTGATGGAAAAAGAGATGACTATTTCCCTGAATTGATAAAGTGGGCAACTGAAAATGGAGCGTCCACAGAGGGTTTTGAAATAGCTAACTTTGAAGAGGAGGGGTTTGGTTTGAAAGCAACAAGAGAGATAAAGGTGAGCATGTGAACATTTGACTTAGGTTAGAAAATTGTGTTTGGAATGTAGCTGCGGAGCTCCAAAACACTCACCACCTTCCCTTTCCCTCTTTGACTGCTTATGAAACTGCTATTCTGAAATGCTTTCAACTCTGCATGCTTGAGAAATAAACTTATTGATAAAATTGAATATCATTTTTGATAAAGTTCACAGTACTATCCAAGTACTATCCAGTTAAATCAGGTTTTGTGTTTTTTTTTTTTTTTTCTCCTCTCTGTTGTCTATACTGTTTAGCCTAATCACCAGAGTATTTTGCCCCATTGATGTGTCCCACTCTTCTATGTTTTCTAACCATGTAGTCTCTTTTATGTTCCTTCATTTAGAGCTGGGTCTTTTTGCCTCAGAGGTATTTGCAATCCTTATTTTCCAGTGAACATAACAAAGAAACCCAACAAAATTACCTGTTAATTGTAAAGAATATCTTTCGATCATGAGATAAGGAATATAGACACACAGTTAGCTAACTGTTTAAAAGTAAGCATTTAAGAATGCCTCTTCCCATGCCCATTTTACAGATGGGGAACACCTTTGAAGGACAATCAGCTGTTGCAGAAAGAATACTAGAAAACAAATGTATTGTATTCATAATAAGGCTAGCACTACTGGTTGATAAAAATCCTGAATGGTTCTTCTAAAATAAGAATGGGCAATGTGAAAAAATCTCTACTGGGAGGAAATATTTGATCACATAATTAATAGCAATATAATGTACCAGTATAATGGTAGCTTTGAGGTTGTGTGGGCAATCTACATGTTAGCAGTTCCAAACTGAAGGACTTTATTTTGTAATCTAAGTGTCTTTGTTTTAAGCTTTGTGTAATGCAAATTGGGGTTTTTTGGTTACCACAATATGAAAGAAACCACGTTTGCTTAATTCGCAGTGGAAAAGAAGGAAGAATTTTGATTCAGAATAATTTCAACTTTAGAAAAAAAATGAAAACAACCTGTAATTTAAAGATGATGCATATTTGAAACACTTGGCATATCATATACATGCTAACTGACCTTCTATACATTTTTTCCTTTCTGCAGGCTGAAGAGTTGTTTCTGTGGGTTCCTAGAAAACTGCTGATGACAGTTGAGTCAGCTAAAAATTCAGTATTAGGTAAGAGCTTAAGGAAGTTCTTAATCAAGAAGATGTATGGGACCATTCAATAGGACACTTTCTTTTTTTTAGCTGATCTCCTTTGTTACAGGACTTGCTTATCATGCCAACCGTCACGTTTGGAATACCTAAAAGCTTGAAGTGTCAGTGGAAATAATTTAAATTTCCGCTTTGTTTCTGTCTGAGTGCACTAGATATTTTCCAGAAGTGTGTGTGTTATTTTGAACACATATCATGTAGCTTGTATAACACTTGGAGATAAAATGTTCTGAGGTACTGACAGTATTGTTCTGGTTTCTTCATGTCTTCCTTCATGCAACTGTACAAATGGCGTTTACTGTGTCAAATAACTTGCAGCATAATAGAGTGTGGGCAGCTAAATATTTCAGAAACCTGAAAAGCCTTCTTTTGGTTGAAAATTTTTAGATATTACCTCATCATGTTCATTTAAAGTAAATCTAGGATAATATTTTCCATGGACAATTAATTTAGTGCCTCACCTTTCTGGGTTAATTCAGGATCCCTGTATTCTCAAGATCGAATTCTTCAAGCAATGGGCAATATAACATTGGCTTTCCATCTTCTTTGTGAACGAGCCAACCCCAACTCTTTCTGGCTGCCCTACATCCAGACGCTTCCCAGTGAATATGATACTCCTCTGTATTTTGAAGAAGATGAAGTGCAGTACCTTCAGTCAACTCAGGCCATACACGATGTTTTTAGCCAATATAAAAATACAGCTCGGCAGTATGCCTATTTCTACAAAGTTATTCAGGTAAGCATCTTAAATGTGGTATATAGTATGTGTCGTTTTCATGATGATTATTGAGGAAGGTATGAAAACAGTAATGCTAAATAATAGAGCAACTGTATTGCTCTTAAATGTCTGAATCATTAAAGCAATTTCCTGCTGTTTTTTAAACTTCTGTTAAAATTTCACAGTTCAGTAGGCTTATGAATATCTAAGAATGTGTTTAGTTGGTTGAGAGGAGTGATTACTGCCATTTGTTTGGCATTGAGTGAGGCTTCATCTGGAATACTGTACGGTTTTGGGCCCACCAGTACAAGAGACATGTTGACAAACTGGAATGAGATCAGAGGAGGGCTATTAACCCTCCTTTATCCATACAAGGACAAAGTGAGGGAGCTGGATTTGTTTATTCTGGGGAAAAGGAGATAAAGGATGATCCAATTATTGTTTTCAAATTGCTACTGATAGCCAGAATCCAGAAGTTTGCCTGTGGGAAGCTGGGCTAGATGACCTGCAGAGATCTGCAACCTATGCCTCTAGGACTCTTTGAAAAATGTATAGTTTTCAGTAAACAAAGTAAAATTATAATTGTTAATTGACGTAGAATAAAACTGTTGCATATGTTGTATTTCCAATGAATGTGGATTAACTGTTGTTTTCTATTCTATGTAACATAATTATTTTGATTGCTTTGAAATACAAAGATAAACCCATCTGGTAACAATTTCAGTGTGGGGAGGCTCGAGGTGGGTGAACTTTTCATCATGTTCTGAAGTAACGATTTAAATTGAGTTTCTAAGACAGAACTGTTACTCTGAGAGATGTCTGGATATAATTGATTTTGTAAGTGAATGATGATGTGTTGTTGTCAAGGTAGTGCTCAATGTCCAAACACCCAAAGCTTTTTGTGGCACAATCTGTGTAGAAAGCATATGATTCTATGTACTGAATTTCCACAATTGTGTGATCTAGAGACATTTTCTTTTTTGGCCATGGGAGAGGTCAGAAGACATAAAGCAATTCTATTCTCCTTTAACATTGTCAGAGTTCCAAAGCTTTTCTATTAACTATTTTAAGTCAACAAAAGTTAAATTTTGCTTAGCTGTTTGGAGGTTGAAGGACTGTCTATGTTTTGAACTCAGTGTCAATTTACCAAGTATAAGGAGTGGAGGGATACGTTTTGAAAACTAAAAGTCACTAAAAATAGTAGGTGAAAACCAGACAAGATGCACTACGTTTTGAGGGAGGGGGTAGTGTAGGAACAATGACTTTAATCAGGAAGGAACAAAATTCTTCCTTCGGGGTGTCACAATTCAGAAAATGATAGTTTAGCCAACTCTCTTTTCTTGCCATGTACTATTCTAGGTTGCCAGTCCACATGTGACCTTTCAGCTTTTCACTTTTTTCCCCTCTAAGTGTACTGCCTGAACGGACAGAACTCCTAAATTTTATTTCTTTAGAATATCTTTTTACCCCTGAATAGTTCTACTGATTTTAAAGAGTTATTAACAGGGTGTGGCGTAACATTATCCAGCTCTTCCAACTGCTCTTCATGCTCTTGCAGTACTTCATCATATAGCTAAACTATCACTATGACTAATTCCATCATTTTCATCGACTAATTCTGCAATTCTGGTGACAACATTAATTAAAAACCTCTGAAATAGAGTTTTACTGAGAAATGAGATCTGGAATGACACCCTGGATTTTGACTTCCACATGTCCAGTATCTCAGAACCGCTTCTCAGTCATTGATAAATAAATGTAGGCTGGTATCAAAGTGATGCAAGCACAACTGAAGAATGTATATAAAATGCAGTGGTGTAACAGAAATTGAAGCATGTGGTATTTATTATGTGAAAAGCAGCTTAAATGTTTGACAAAGCATTTTTTTAGTTTATGAAAGTTTCGTGTGGCACATAATTTGTTTAAGATGGCAAATACACACTATTTCTCTTATTGTTAAAGCTAATGAAATATCATTTGGATAGCATTTAAACTAACGTGGTCAAAGTAATGTTTCACTAAAAAATAATTTATATTTTGCATCAAAGTCCATGCTGTTGACTATTAAGGGTAAGAAAAGCTACAGTTTGAGCAAAGAAAATAATGTACGTGAGATGACTGTAGGGGCAGAGGGTCTTTAGAACCCCAGTGATGATGATGATGATGTGCTTGCTGTACTTGGTAACAAGCCTTTAATACTTTGCGCTGTTGTGTTTTCTGTTTTACATTTGCAATTCTGTGGAAACTGTGATGGCAACTCATGGAGGAAGATTTCTCAGTCTGATACTGTTGAGACTGATTCAGTTCAGTTTGATCTGCAGCACTGCAAAACCTTTGTGGAAATAGCGTTTAAATAAATGACAGTCTTCTCTTAGAGCTTTATATTAATATACCCAAGAAAGTGTTAAGTACTGTACTGATGCCTGTTGTATGAGTTGTTAAAATATACCTTCTAGTCACTTGTCATCAGAAATCTAGACCAGATTTTTTTTTTATTGTTATTATTCTCCTGAAAAATGCTTTTATTGCTTGTTTTATGTTCTTGTATAACTTAGCTGTTGTTTCATGTTGAACATGAGCATGAAGGTAGATCAGGTAGGAATTATTTGCTTTGTTTGTTGTTTGGAGAATGAGTGGTAATAAATATTAGGTAAATTTTTGGTGTGTTATGGTTGTTTGGTGCCATGCTTCAGCACTGCCATGTAACCATGATTTCAGCTGAATGTTTCTTTAGTATTCAGTAAATATCACATGAGGAAGATATATGTAATTTCAGCTGGCTCCAGGAGTGCCAAGTGAATTTATTGGCTACCTATTAATAATACTTTTGATGAAAACTCATGGAAAAGTTTTAAAACTTACTGATCCTGTTTCTGCTTGCAAAAATAAGAGCGTGTAATTTATGAAATGGTGGAGGAAGAAAGTTCATTAAAAAACTCCAAAACAAAGTACCGTTTTTCATTATTCAGGAAAGCTGAAATGAATTTAAGTATCATCTTGCATGTAGTCATATCATTTTATGAACAAAGTTGACCCACGAAATATTAGTGCTAAGGGTAATGTTTTTGGAAATTCATGAGCATATGGGAAAGAGAAGAAGAGGTGGGGAGAGAAAAATTAATCATATAAATGAAAAAAAGCAAAGCAAACCTGCTTTCCTGTGACAGGCAGTGTACTCTTCAAGCTTTATGAAAATCTAAGTTAGATTTTTCTATACTGTACTATTACTGCTTTCACATAAACATTTTCATGAAAGCTGGCCTGTGTGACCAGGATTTTGATACTGCTTCAGGTATGCAGTCTGACTTTTTAAAAATTTTTTTTCATTAATTTCCAAATACACTTTTAAATGCAAAAATCTTATATTAACTTTCTTGATAGCTATTCTACTGCAGCAGGTAACGCAAGTAGCATCTTGAAATAAAAAGTGTTTTGTTGATATTTGAAGACACTGAAAAGGGAATATTTTGTGCAGGCAAAATATTTTAACTTCTTTGCCGCGTTTTTAGTCTGCAAAAGGTTTCTAATGGCCGGGAAATAAAGGGGTTAACAAATCATTTATTCAACTACTTCATTTTCTTTTCAAAGAGACTGTTATTAAAATAATTTGGCTTCTGATAGGTGTGCAGTTTGACACAGCACTGGCCTGTTTTATTTCCCTGGCTTCTCCGTAAGGGTGGCTTTCTCAGAACGCTGCAGTTCTCCCTCTGTCTCCAAGTGCTTAGTCTGGATATGCATGAAGAATGGGCAGATTTATGCATTTCACAGCTGTTGCAAGCTAAACTGTAGTCTGGTTTGATAAGCAGAAACAGGTGGGATGTTGAGTAGACAAAAATAAATCCTTGAGCATGTTAGCCAGGCTCTAGAAACCACGCTGACACCTTTCTAAACATATGTAATTTGATAACTAAAAAATAGTTACAAGTTCTTACAGATGTACTTTAAAGGTGTATTTGGCCTCTGCATTGCTATCAAAATACAGAAAATGGTCAAAAAAAAATAAAATACTTTCATTGCAGCAGACTTAGAGTTTGCAAGATGTTTTTGTAGTTTGTTCCAAAGAAAAGTTTTGTAAACTGCAGGGTTTTCTTTCCCCCTAGAAGGTATGGGTGTGATTTCCATTAGCGTTTATGGGCATTGCATGCCTACTGCAGGGTGAACAGAGCCCAAATATTTATGGCTTAATGTAAAATATTTTTTTTTTTTGTACACTGAAATGTGGTATAATAAGCACAAGAGGGAGCCATATAGTTTGCAGACATTCGCAGTGCGATTATATTGCTAAAAAAAATACAACCAAGTTGGAACCTTTTTTAAAAGAGTATGCAGTGGTCTTCGTGTTTGACTTTCAGTTGCATCTGAATGCCTGCTGAGAAGTTTTTGTAAATCTAAACAAGACATCAAGACAAGGAGTGCTCTTAGAGGAGGTAGAGGTGCCCAAGCTCTATTTACACTTTGCACATTTTGGGTTTGAAGCAGTATTGTATCTTTCACCCACGTATAGTAAAGGCTGTTATTAGCCTCCTTATTAAAAGACAATTTTATTATCACTTCAGTTTCTTAAGTGGTAGATCCAGACTAGCAGGGCCCATTAGCTGGCCATAGCTTTTGCCCTGGTAGCCAGCTGTATGCAGTGGCAGTCTAGGTGTAAGCGGTATCTGTATTTGGCTACTTCTCATGGGCTGGAAAAAGCCTCTTGGGCTCACTTGGATCCCCGGGAAGGTGCCATCCAGTGGGATCCTGACATGCTGGAGAAATGGGCTGATGATTGATGAAGTTCAACAAGAAGTGCAAAGTTCTGCACCTGGGGTGGGATAATCCCATGAATGTGTTGGGGACCAAGGTGAATGTGAGCCAGCAGTGTGCCCTGGCAGCAAGAAGGGGTAATGGCATCCTGGGCTGCATTAGGAGAAGTGCTGCCATCAGGTTGAGGGAGATGATCCTTACCCTCTACGCAGCACTGGTGAGGCCACAGCCAGAGTACTGTGTCCAGTTCTGTGTTCCCCAGTATAAGAGAGATCAGGAAGTAACAATTTTAGAATTAAACAGGATAGAGAAAGCAACGTCACCTGTTTAAGGAACATTCTAGCAAGTAATTTTAATTTTCTTTGACTTGGTTTTATGTTTCTTCACTAAGTTACTAAGCAAATACTTGCAAATGCTTTCTTTGCCTTCTGTCAAGCTGCTATTACTCAAGAAGGCGGAAGCTGCCCCATGAATCACACCTTCTTTTTTGTTTTTGTTAGAAACTATTTGGTAGAAGTCATACTTTTAGGTAGCATTTGTGCTCTGGTTTATATCCAGTGTTCCACAGGAACACACTCATACCAGTTTTCTTACTCCTGTGTATTGACATCTCGACAGTGCTTATGAAAGTGTTATTGTAGTCCCATTGTGAATACAAACCTTGCTGTAATCTATTCAAAGGTGTTTTGATCTGTTTGTTTGCACTATTGGACAGAGAACTTAATTTCCTGGAGGCTGTAATCCCTTTTGATTAGATACTAAATTTAATTTATTATTCATTTAAAATTTGACTAATTGATTTAGCGTGAATGAAATTCTAAAATCCAGTTATTAGCTGTTGGGCACTGGAATATCATTTCATCTAGGACATTTTAACACATTAAGTTCTAGATCTCAAAATAATATTATAGCATCTTTAAAATCTGGTGTCACATTTGACTCTTCAATATTGGGTATGTTACGTGAGATTTCACATCTCTAGCTTAATTTTGACACCAATTTTTGAAGTTGTGATGATACTTTCAATATGACTTATGCCGCTATTACGTTATTTTTCCTTACTGTTTCTAATCTACCATATTCCAATAAGCATATGATTTTCCAGGTCAGTGTGAAGTAGAACGTCTGGTCTCTCTCTCTGTACTTGTCTTTAAGATACCACCATTTAACTTTCACGTGCTAAATAACGTTTGAGTTGAATGCAGACAAGTATATACTGCCTTTTAAAACACTCTAAACTATTCACATGTTTGGAAGTTGTCTGTTATTTTTAAGTTGATATAATAGAGGACGTTTTAATGCTTTTAAAGAGTTCAACTAATGTGCAGTCAAAATCAAACGTATTTGGAAGCAGAATACAGTTTTGATCATGTACCAGGTAGCTCCGTGGGGGTCCTCAGTTTTCCTCCCTACTCGATTTATACTCATTGGCATGTCAATCAAATAGCTTTTTTTTCAGAAGTGATGTCCATGACACTGTAAAAAAATGGGTGAAAGGAAGATGGCACAGTTGTAAACCCTATAAAATCTTTCCCTTTTGTTTACTTGTATGCTATATGTGTCAGCTTCAGGAGAGATTTAAAATTTCATTGAGTGGGCAGTTACAAAGGTAAAATAGTGTTGCTATTTAGATTTGCTTTGTCTGAATTTCAACGCCTCAGTTGTTCTGCTTGATCAATAATAAATCAATAGGCACTTAATCATGGAATATATTTGTGCCTTTCTGTGTTTTTCCTCTCTGTGAGGGCCAAAATATTGTATTAATCTGTTTTGCTGGCAGCCAACCAAAGATTGACTGTATGCTTGTATGTACCACTTAGTGTATCTGCCGTAAGGTGGTTTAGACTTCGCAAACATACGCCAAATTCCTGATTTTTGTGTCACTTCTGGCATATCCCACCCCTGGCTCTGATGACGGTAACGGCAGATCCTGGGGCTTCGTTGGGCCATTCCTGTGGCTGCCCCTCTCCATCACAGAAGCAGTTCCAGGCTTCGCTGGGTTGCATCTGTCCATCTGAGACAAATGAAGAGCTCAAGTCCTTGCGTGGGTAGGAGGTCTGCTGCCTTCTTCCCCCGTTCCTTCCTTGCCTTCCACAGGAACACGGCGACAGCTCTGGGCTTGGAGCCAGCCGGACACAGGAGGAGGTGTTTGGCTGCTCGGGCAGCATTTGCTCCTCAAGCAGCTGTTCCCTATCTCCTCCAAGGAGAAGGTGGCAGGCCATATGGAGGCATCCTGTGGTCCAGATTCAGCCGATGGGCGCCAGTTGGACTGTGCTGGCCTAGATCGAAATACAGGCACGTCCCACTTGGTGTCTGCTATTTCTTACAGTGAGAATATTTTAAAGTCAGAGGAGGACAGACAGGATAAAACACATCTTTCATTTTAGATATAGATGTTATCTTTCTTTGGACATTCATTGTTAAGATCTCCTAATCAGTAGGTTTTAATTTATTTTATATTCTGAATGGTTTGGATTCTCTTATATGAGCCTAAATGCCCTCTTTCCTCTAGAGAAAGAGAGATGGAAGTTCAAACCGTGTATGCCGGTGCTAAACAAAATTTGTTTCTGCACAGTTTAAACCACGTTTGGGAGGAATAATATGTTCTCTTGTTAGTATTGCAGACTTTTAAAGCGTTTTTTTGGAAGACGTGTTCTCAACCACTCTCCTAGTTGAGAATGCAGATAAGCATCTGTTTTTACAGCCAATAGAGTAGAGAGGTTTTTCTGTTTGCTTTTCTGTTAGTTGCCTTTTTTTTTTTTAAACTGAGTTGCACTTTCTGGGGCAGTTGAGTTTATCCCCAGAGATGTTGACTGTGTCTTTTGTGGAAGTGAGTGCCTCAGCAGACATCAGGAGATCATCATGCATTTACAAGTATGCTTTCTCATATAAAGTTTGTACTTATTGTGCAGATTTAATATTTTTCCTGATATAACAGCAGTTACAAATGTTCCATAAATTTAAAATATGATAACAAGCTGATGTTTCTTAGAATGGAATACTCAAAGGATGTATTCTTTAAGCACTGCAAAATTATACAGGGGACTTATCTTTGTTAAAATTAGTAATTTAACTAAATTACAAAGTGGATTATCCTCTTCAGTCATACCCAATGCTAATACTCCACACAGTAGGAGATTGATATGTTGCTAAGTAAACCAAAGTTTGTTTTCTTGTACTATGGCTTGACTGTGAGTTGAAGAGGAAGTGAGAAGTTTTTTAGCTTTAGATGTGTGTGCAGTGTGGTCCCAGTACATCTGGTTCCAGGACTTACCCTGCCCCATGTGCCATGTCGGTTCTGCAGCACAGTGCCTTGGTTATAAGATGATGGTGATCCAAGATTCCTTCTAAGTGGCTCCTCGTATGATTTGTTGATAAACTTGAGTAGTTGATTCACAGGTAAAAGAACTTTGGCCACACTGCATGATATTGATGCTTGTTAGGAAACTCTTTGGATGAGGAGTGGTTGTGAATAGGAAATACTGTCCCTGTCCTTCTAAAGCAATTCACTTCAGGCTTTCCGTCACAGCATTTTATTTGTGGCTTGTGATTCACTGAATTAATAGAGTTTTGTGATGAATTTGTGCGTGAACATAGTGCACGTGTGTTGCACTAAACAAAATGACCAAGGTAAACCTTGCACTTCAGGAGGAGCCTAAAGAGTAAACCTATGGTCCTGGTGCGCAGGTGTAGACCTTTGCAAGGAACTCTTCACTGTAGCCATCTTACTGGACCTGTGTGAATGAAGTCCTAGGGACTCACCTGTCCTTCTATGGCTGAACATGAACACTTAGCTCATATTGAGTGAAGAGATTTACCACAGGAGATAATGGACCTAGGGTGGCTTTCTGTTTGCTGAACGGGGATGGGAGGGACTGGGGAGGCTGTCTCATTGCAGAACATGTCCAGTCAAAGCCCAGCTTGCTCTCCTGCTTCAGCCCTTAGCGGGGCTGCATTCGACTCTGATTTTGTGGAAGGACAGGAAAAGGTATAGAAAACTTGAACACTAATTTAAATGTCATATCAGAGTGTCTTTTTTTCTGGGAAAGATTAGTATTTTAGAATTCTGTATGTTAAGAAGTATTCTGTACGTGAATCAAGAAGTGGATGTTAAGAAGTCTATCACTGTCTTGCCTCTATTTAATAAAGGAGATGCCACAGAATCATAGGTAGGTGCTCGTTTGCAGTCAGTTCAAAATTATTTCTGTGTAGTCTGTCAGCCGAATGCTAATGTCCACTTTGCATGTGAAGTGGGTTGTCAGTCCTTCAGACCCTTGAGTTAGTCGATGTCATGGTTTGAGTTGTCTTTTATGCCGCTGCTGTCTCGTTAACTTAAGAACAATTTTTTGCAGGTAGAAGGTACGGAAAAAGGGACTGTGCAGTTAAATTCCATTGCACCAGAAGGAGTCATTCCACTCTGCTTCCGCTGCGTGAATCCCCTAATAGTCTGGAACAGTACTTTCTTGTGCATATTGGCAGAAAGTAAATAAAAATTGCTGACATAAAGAATAAGCAGGAACGTTAGTTAGATTTAATAAGTTTCAATCCTGTGGTACCTTTTTAAATTTTAAGATTCATTCTGTTAGATTTTTGCAAAGTAGGATGGTCTTTCTTCCCCTAGTAAAGTCATATAACGACACGGGTTTGTGGATGTCATTCCTAGTGCTTCATGAATTGGGCTGTTTGGAAATTCCAGAGCCATGCCTCTGTAGTTATAAACTGTTATTACAAAGTAAAATAATCTTTGGCTTTGTCTCCTGTACTGGCTTTCCCTCATTAGGTTTAGGCAGCACATGTCCAATGGAAAAACTGAATTCTTGTTTCCCTGTAGATCACTAGGATCCTCCATTCTGAATTCTTTATTTTACTTAGCTTTAGGGCAGTTAAAGCCTCAGCAGCTCCACAGAGAGGAGTTTCTCTTCAAGGCTGCTGCTTCAAAGGATTTGCAGAGCTGGGAAAGGGACAGTAACCAGCAAATGCTGACAGATCTTCCTGCTTCTGGCCCTGAAAGTGTGCGTGCGTGGCGTGTGTTTGTGTTTTTGTACACCTACACATTGGCCTGAAACCATCGAGTAGCATCCAACAAGGCTCATAACGAAATCTCCCCATGTTAATGAGTACACTGGAAAGAGGGGAGAATCTGCAAAGAAGGGGAGGAAAAAAATTGTTTGGTCAAAAGGAACGAACCCTTGGGCTTTATGTTCAAAGAAATGAAAGTTAACAAGGTGGAAGCTTAAACTGGTTTTGGCTTTAACTGTTTCAAGTACCCTTAGTGTTTTGGGGGCTGTGAAAGGAGTGGAGTGATGGCCTCAGTGTAATCTCAACAACGCTTGGTATGTTGCTTTCCCGAGATAGAAATTGAGCTGTCTCTATTTCAGTGGTGCACAAGAGGTTTTTGAGAATATTGAAATCTGATTTAGTAATATCGATGCAGTGACTGCCCACAGCTTTGTGAGTACGTGAAATATTCTTCACGGAAATCCAGCCCGCCTGTGTCTACAAACTCAGGAAACCAATAAAAACAAAACCAAGGATTTTTGTTGTTGTTGTTATGTATTACGGTGGAGTAGTAGATGACTTCGATGATCAGCTTATCTCAGCTGAGAGGTGGTGTCCTATCAAAAAAAAAAATCCACTAACTTTGATCACATCCGGTGATTCAATTATTTTTTTTCTTACTCATCGTATACAAGGGCTAATGGTACAAAGGAATATACTGGGTGGTATGACTTCACACCAAAACACATCAATTCTTTTCAAGACATCTAGCAGCATAGATACGAACACAAATTTACCACTGGCTAAACTTTTGTACTCCAATTTTAACTTTTACTTATTTTATTGCACACTACAGTAATAGGACTTGTACTCCACATCACTTGGTAAACAAGCAAATATTAAGCTAATTTTAATGGGAGTTCCTTGCCAAAATTAGGAGCTCTGATAAATGAGCTTTGACATTTTGTGATGGAACAGGGTACGTGGTTACTGCTTCTAATGGTCTGGCTGCTCCTTTAGTGGAGGTTGATGCCCACGTAGCCTGGATGGCAGAACCGAGGGTTGAGATGGCTTCTCAGCTGGAAAGGCCACCACCCTTTCTAGATTGAAGCCTTTATGCCTTCTAAATAAAAACAAGCCTTCTCAAAAGCAGAGGAGTCCTCTAGCATCTAGTTGATAAGACTTGAGAATCATTATCTTGGGATGTCCATTCAAAAATATGATGGAGAAATTATTAGCGCAAAGGCATCAGGAATTGTGCTTTCTTGTCAGGCACTGAACATGTGACACGAACCACTGGATATTACCGCTTCCCAGAAAGAGAAAAATGTCTGAAAGTGGGTTTTTTCCATTTTTTTTTCTTTTTTTTCGCCCCCATTTCCCCCTCCTCCTTTTCCTGGTTGCCATACTGAGTAACTGGCTTCTAGTCTGATAGTGTTTTAGGTGACTAGAATAACAGTCTGTCTCTTTCCACAGTGGCTGCAGACAATCTGGCAGCAATCACTGTTACTTTTTAATATTTCTGGTTATTTTGAGATATCCTCCAAATGTCTCAAAGAAGCCTTGGAACGCTGAAGGGGAAGAAGCTTTTTTTTTTTTTTTTTTAAGGAATAGCAGCATCAGGAGGAAAATGAAATTCAGCATGCCACTATTTGTTTTTGCAGTGGTCATCACCCTGATTGCCAGCTCTGACAATATTTTCACAGAAAGGGTAACTAAATAGATGGTATTTGTTCTTTATAATAACTCTTTCAGTAGAATGTCAGGACCTGCATTTGAATGAATATATTCACATTTTCACTTTCCCATTTTTTATTTAAAGCTTCCCCTCCCAACTTTCTGAAACTACTTCATACAGACTTGGTAAGTTAAAATTAGGGTGCGTGTAGTGGATAATGTCATGTTTCAAAGCTAATCTGTGAAGACCTAGGTGTGTGAACCTATAAAAGCTGGAGCTGATTATTTTTTTTTAAACATATAAAGTGTTTGTTTAGTTTAAATATGTCTGTATCTTTTTTTGATCAGCCTGAGCAATTTGCATGCTATGCAGCAGTCATCTTCTATACTTTATTAAATATCTGTCAATTATAAATATCAAGGTTTTACATTAATGTCAAGATAGTACATCAAAAATTCATGGAATATGTGCCTTTTTTCAAGGGTATTTAATACTTAATGCATTTGTGTCATTTTTCTTTCTAGATATATTGACAGGTTTTATTAAGTGTTTGTTAGGGAGATTTCATTTTTACCAAGGGACTATAAAGAGAAGCTGCATACTAAATCAATTTTTTAATCAGAATATTGTTCTTTTGTGTGTGTCTTTGGATTCTTGTAATCTGTAGGGCTTTTAAGTTATGTAGTGAAGTAGTCCAAGTCAGAAAATCTAACATGCTGATGTATCTTAACTTTAAAATAGCTACTAGAATATTGTACTACGGAATGTTATAAATACGGTAATTACATACACTGCAGTTTTATTCCTCCTTGTGTCTTTTGAGACCATATATTGTGTCCTTTATTGTAATTTACTAGTGGTTTTATGTGAATTGTGTCTGGACGGCCTCCATATAGGGGTAGTCCTTAAGTTTCACAGATTTACTTGGGGAGGGTTGCAGGGCGTTTGGTGGCATCCGGAACCTTGGCCGGTGGCAATAGCAGTATGTGTGTGTATATACAAATATATATATATAATATATATATATATACACACACACGTGTATGTTCAAAAGAATGGCTTGAAATGTCAGGACCTACAAAACCAGTAATATAACCAACAGCAAATTAATACAAATAACCCACTGATTTTAAAACTAGGCTCCTGTGGCTTGATTCCGATCCTATCCCTCTTCCACACAAGGCAGGAATCAGACCCCGGGACAAGCTACTCTTTGGTCCAAATTGCTGCAGGTTGGATCAGTACTGAATAAAGACATCTCAGCTTGTGTAAAACCGAAAAATGGAGCCAGGCAGGTTTACACCAGCTGAGACACTGCATGTGCTGTGCAGCACAGTCGTGATTTTTCGAATATGACTGAAAAGAGAGGATCAAGTGATCATGTGAAAAAGTCAGAAAACAAAAGCCTTGNCGGTCTCGACTTTCCCTGCTTCGTTTACTGTGAAATATATTAGTGATACTCGCAATAAAAGTCGAAATTAACTCGGCGTAAAGGAATACTGTAGTTGTTTTTAAGAATGGTTATTTCCAGTGGAAAAGGCTACGTTGGTTTCGGGAGCGGGGGTTCTGGCCGCTGCGCTGCCGCCAGCAGACCTCCTCGGGTGGGTTGCCGTGGGTTTCTCTTCTGGGGCTGTGCCGACTGCTCTCCTGAGGAGAAATAACTCCGTGAAACGCCTCGGTGCAGTTCAGCTCGAGGGAATTTGCTCCTAAACGATCAGATCGTCGACGCGAATGAAAATCGTGTGGAAATGTAGGGTGTTTTAAAAAGAAATAAGGAAAAAGTGAGGGAAGGGACGGGAGTCGCTGGAATTGGCAACTTCTGTCGTGTTTCAGAGAAAGGGTTAACCGAGGGGCTGGGGGAGAGCAGACACCTGGGACCTAACACCCAATTGGCAGTCTTTTGTAATATATAATTTGCCTAAAATTGCGCACTGAGCACAAGCTTTTGTTTTCTAATTGATTTACGGTTTGAGCCACTTTTACCTCATCCCCTACTGTCCTGCACACGGTGCCAGCAAGTACATTACAGTGAGAAATGATAAATTACCATGCACTTGTGATGCTAATGCATCAAGAGTAAAAAACTGCATACTACATGGAGCTTCATGCATTAAGAGTGTCGCAAAGATAGAGCTATGCAAAAAAATCATTTGTATCGTCTGAAATAACCATTTGATCATTTAGTTCAATTCATCTCTGAGACCTAATTGAACCTGAAGATAAAAATTTATGCTATTATGGATTTCCATTTGTGAATTGGGACAAAGTTCTAAAGAAAGTGTGTGAGTGTGGGCTTAAAGCTACCTGCATTTTTACAACTTTTAATAAGTTAATTGATCACAAAAGTAACAGGTATTACAGCTTTTAAAAATCCAAATATTTGCTTGTTAATGGCAATTACAGTGTGCGTTCTCCAGTGACATTATTCCACTTTTAGATGGGAATATGTGTAGATGGCTTAATGTGGGTACTGTCTAATCAGTGTTTGTCGCCAAAGCTATTTAAATATTTTTATCTGTTTTATTTTGGAGTGGTGCACCTTTTACTGAACAAAATCTTTACAGGTATCGAGGAAGAATTGAAAATCTTGTATATATAATTTTTACTTGCATTTGTGAAATACCTTACTGATATCCCAGAGGAAAGGAAAAATGGGGAAGTTGGTGAAACCTAATACGTGCTTATTCCCTCATTTCTTTCCCCCGCCCTGCACCACGGGCTGGTTTTGTTTTACCTTCACATACTCAGTCCACCTTAAATTTTTTATTTTTGTACGATGTCTGTGGGTTCCAGTCTTGAAATATGAAGAAACAGATTTATGGCGGCTGCTGGGCACAACAAATTAAGTTGACAGTGATGTATGAGAGCATAATAGCATGATGATCCCTCTGTAGCGCGGCTGGACGCCTCCTGCTTCATTTGGCTCTTGTTAGGATTTGTTAGGCAGCTAAATAATGAAATTCTGCTGACTGATTTCTGATTTCTCTTTTCTTTCTCTTTTCACCTTTTCTGAAACTTGCATTTCCCAGACCCATCCTAATGCCAGCAAACTGCCCTTAAAGGATTCTTTCACTTATGACGACTACAGGTTGGTCTGTCTTTAAATTCTTTCTTATTTTTTCCTTTTTTTTTTTTTTTTTTTTTTTAAATATAGTGAACTGTGGGACCCTGGAAATTCTTCGTTGGTGGGAAAGCCCTACTGTGACTGAAATGTTTAAATGTAGGATTTGATACTAACACAGTTCCTTAGTGAAGAAAAAAGTAAAATAAATATGCAGATTTTAATTGTTACAAAGAAATAGTCATTATGAGCGGTTAATTTAGCCAACTGGCACACATAGTCTGAGATGAGTAAGGTAATTCATTGTTTCTTAAGAAAATAATTCAGTTGACGTTGCAGGAGGTTTAGGTTTGGGGATTTTTTTATTATTTTTTTATGTAAAAGGCTTTACCAGCGCATAGTAGTAAAACCTAATATTCACAGTGGCTCTTGAACAGGAGAGCTGGAGAACTTAAGCTGTACACATGAAGCAGGAGTGTCACTTAGAGGTGCTATAGGGGGTGACATAATTAAGATAAAAATAAGAATAATTAAGATAACGAGAGCTTTAATTCTGTGAAGTGATTAAAATAGCATGAATAAAAGGCATTCATGAGGTCTTCCAGGGATTTTTTTTTTTTTTTTTTTTAGCCTAGTTGTACTTCTGGGTAAGTCTAAGAAAGTGAGATTTCCAAAGCATGGCTCCTTCACTTACAGGGTCACAGAGGAACACGCCAACTTACATGTGGTCTAAAATTTTGCAGATAAAGTACAACAATTAAAAAGAAACTTACTGCTATTATGTTTCAAACAGTGTTTGTGTGTCAGAAATATCCACATTCTTAACTTGCTTTTTTAGAAATTAAGTACATTTGAATGTGATGGTATTTTTCTAAGCAATTTCTAGTTGCTTAGAATATATTAAATTCTTATATTAATTTATATATTGAATACTTGTTAGTAGTGGAGTCAGTGGGAGCTAAAATTATTTTGGCCTTCTGGTGGTGTTCTTGCCCCCTCCCCCTCAAAAATCCCCACAACAAACATACGTCTTAAGTCCAGAACTTAGTGAAACTAAGATTATTTTTTTTCTTCTGGCATTTAATTTTTTTTTTCTGAAATAAAATAAAAATGATATTCTAGAAAATACTGAAATGCTAAGCTTTTCTGAAGATTCTTAAGTTTGAGTGGGTAGCTGGCATTTCCTTTGCTTAACCTGAGTTAGAAGGGGGTTGAATGATGTCTATATGCTAAATTATGTTATACTTTCTTCATTCTTTTTACCTGCATATCTGTATGGGGTATTGGGGTTTTTTTCTTCTCTATTCTGCTGAGTAGAAAATTGAGCAATACTGATCTAAGTCAAAAGCTGGCAAACTGAAGGGCAGCACTTACCAAAATATCATGCGTGTGTTGGGTGATGACTCTGGTTTCCAGTTGATGCAGTACAGAAGCTTTTTAGGGAGCAAGGGGAAAAACACCTCCTGGCTCTTCCAAGGGTGGGCACACAGATGGGAGCTGCTGCCACCAAGCAGGAGCTGTGAACGGCTCTGAAGGCTGTAGGAATAGCTGACCCCAGGTTTGGGCTCTGTGGTGGGGTATGTGTGTGCAGTGAAGGGCTGGGGAAGCAGAAGGTGACACGGGAGCAGGTCCTGGTTGAGGTAATGGAAGGTAGGAAGATTCTGTTGCAAAGAGTGCACAAGAGGGGTGGGATTCCAGTCCTGGTTTGGGAACTGGTCTGTGGGCATGTCTTGGAAACCTGGGAGCTGCTGCTTCTCCTGCACGTGGTATTGCCTTCTGCTGTACTACAGGCAGAAAACTGAGTTTGGAAACTCCCAACCTAAATGATTGCTTGAGGTTGGACTACAGCCAATCATATATTGATGTTTTGAACACTGACCATCTAATGTTTTTAATTTTTGTAGGTGGGCAGTCTCCTCTGTTATGACACGGCAGAACCAGATCCCGACAGAAGATGGTTCCAGAGTTACATTGGCTCTAATACCTTTATGGGACATGTGTAATCATACTAATGGACTGGTAAGGATTTCTTCAGCGTTGCTGAAAGGCTTTAGGGCTTAAGTATTAAGCCTTTCAACTGCTGTACAACAGTTTAATAACACTTTTCATTATGCTTCTTAACACAGGTATTTTATCTTCCCAAGTGACCCTGAAAAACTAATATCTGAAAGAAAGATTTGTCAGTATTTAAAATGTCTTATGATAGCTTTTCAGGGAGAACTTTCTTCATCTAGATTAAACATAGAGGTGATTGCATATAGTTATATCTTATATACGTATAATGTCCCTTTTAAGGTTTTCAGTTACATGATGCCTTTTTTTCCAGGCAAGTTTGAATATTCCTCTGACATGGAGTTTTGTTCCTGGTGGGTGGAAAAATATTCACAATACTGGACAGATTTGTTCTGAGAATAGGAAAGCAGACAATGATGGAGATTGCCTCTTGTAGCTACCACTAGGGAAAGTGGTTAGAAATTTGCTACTAAGAAATACTGCCTGCTCTCCTAACCATGCCCAGAGAGCCTTGTTATGGAGACAGCAACAACAAGAACAAAGCCAAGTTCAACAAAAACAGTACATCTGTTAGTACATCAAAGAAACAAAATGCAAAAATACTACTTTAGGGCATATTAAACATTTAAAAGGTGACATATGTATATAGAAAGTTAGACCTGCTGACATTTTGGCTTACGTGAGCTAGTTCGGAAGATAAAGTCTCGATTTCATTAACAGACTGGTTAATGTTGAAGTGTGGAAATGGAAACCCGTAAGAGGATGGTTTATCAATGTTATTTAGCCAGTCTCACATATGCATCAAAATTCATACCCTCTAATACTCTCTATTATTTATTGTCAGCAGTGAATATGATGCTGCTATTCAACTTGTAAAGCAAGTTGTTTTTCACTTGACATTTAGCTAATTTATTGTTACTGTGACTGTACCAAATGCACCAAGGTAGGATAGGCTACAAAGTTGCAAGTGTTTGGTGGGAGTTTTAATTTATTTTTCCCTATTAAAATGTGTTCTTTAACAGTGATTCTTGCCTTTCACTATTTTGTATGCACTCTCATAACTTTGATTTAGCAATAAAGCTTGCATGAGAGTCTCCGATGTAAAGAAAATTGCTTAAAATTCAGAAATGTATATTTCTGTAATATGTTTTAGTACTTCCTGTACCCCTTTCCTGCTGGGCATCTCTTTCAGATGCTTTTGCAGAGACTTGTCTGTATTCATTAGACAACTTGTAATGAATGCCTTCAAAGTTGGGATCAGAGGAAAGAGGAAGAGAATTAAGGTTCTGGGAGGGAAAAATTAAGTAGCCTATATTAAAAGAGCAGCTAGTTATGTTGTTTTAATCATTCAAACTTCTATTTAAATTGATAAAGTAATTTTTATTTTTATTATGCTCTTTAACAATGGGTTTGATATGGAGCCAGCCTCTGGAGCCAAACCTGCTAGTGCAGTGGTATATCAAGGTTGGAAGCATTTTTTTATGCTGAAGTGTATCCTAAAGGGTGGAGGGAGGGGCAATAAAGTGCTGAACTTAAATATTTTGAATGTATATGCAGACTTTACTCACTTGTTTCATAGTTCTACAGAAACTAGTTTAGATGGTTATAGATGTAGGAAGGATAGACAACAGTAATATTGATAATGGGCTAAGAATAGCTACTAAACCTATTTCTGTTGCGTGTTAGTTTCCTCGTACTATTAGAAATAGGGGAAAAAACCTGCTAAGATAACTGTAAGCTGCTACGGTAACTGTAAGCTGTCTGTATTGTACTTTATATTATTGTAGAGTGAGATGAGGGTGGGTTCTGTTTTAATCATAGCACATCACTTTAAATACTTGAAGGGAGTCGTTATTCCATTGCAGGAAAGCAAGAAACAAGAGATGGTGTTGTATGGACCCCTGTCTGGTCTATTGCAAAGATAGTGCTGAAATACTTCTTGAGTCAATCAGCTACTATAGATCCCTGTTCTTGCTTTATTCCACAGGACTCCATTCCATGAGCTAGATAATAAAATGCTCTTTGGGTTTTATCTGGAGCTAGGTCCATTCAGCTTTTTCTTGCTTCTGACACTATTAATTAGATCAACCTGCCACTAAGAACTATATCAAAATGGTTGTCTTCATGCATTTCTCATTGTTATTCTTTAGTGGGATTGTATTTTGACAGTCAGAGGTTGATTACCAGTTCTGCCAGAGCTTTAAATAAGCTACATTTTGCCTGTTGGGCTGGGTCCATCCTTAATCACTGACCAAGTAGACTATTGCATGCTTTATATACAACTTGAAATTCATGTATCAGTCTGCTTCAGAAATAAAACTGAAGGGATGCAATTTGTCAGCTATCATGTGGGAAGAGAAGTAAACACCCTGTTAATTCTCTTACATGACTGCTATTAAAAGAAAGAGGAAATAAGAGTCTAGCACTCCATTATGCTTTATAGAAAAGCCTTTTAGAAGCACTGCTGGTGTTTTTAGTTTCTCTTTTTTTTTTTTTTTTTTTTTTTAAAAAAAAGGCAAAAATAAAAAACAATCTGAAAAAAGAGCAGTACCCTAGTGAAGCATGCTTAAACTGACAGAATCCTTCTCTTAACATACTGGAATTTCCCCAGTCCTTGAAAGCCTCCTGTTCCACAGGCATTTCAAGAAACCAAGACAGAGTTTTCACATTCAGAAGTATCTCATTGAGTTTACACATTAAGAAAATTTCAGGACAGTTCAAGTGCTGTCAAGAGTTCACCTTTTTGAATGGAAGTTGCAGGTTTTTTCCCCAAGATGACTCTTTGAACTTGGAAGGTACATTTGTCATAATGAAGGAAAATTCTCTAGCACTTGCAAGCTGCAATTTGTGGTTAAATAACCTTCTAAATGAGAGCTCTTAATTAAAAATTGCTCAGTCCAGCATAGTGAATGTGCAGGAATTTCTGTGTTTGAGTACTGCAGCCCGTGTTTCGCAGTAGGGCGTATAGCATGATGCCAGTGTTCTCTTCTGATGGCACCCACACTCACAGCGGTTCTGGGAGCTTTCCACACAGCCAGGCTGCCCGAGCTCGAGGCTGCCGTTTTGGATTTGCTGCACGGTAGACAAGTTCCCCGTCCTCACTTGGAAAGCACTGTTTTGGCTGACAAATGTCCTCTTGATGATGCAAGCAGTGCAAAACTGTTAACATAGAAACCGTTGACCAAGCTTTCAAAATGCTGCGTGGAGTTCTGTCTCTGGACAAACTGCATCCAAGATAGGAATCAAGGTCTACTGCAACTCACATGTGAGTCAGCTTACAAACAAGTATGTTTTCATTTTCAAAGGCTGAGAGAGAATCTTTGGCTTCTTCTAGATTTTTTTCCTGGGCCCAGAGCATATTTTTTCCAGTACTGAATTCAGACTACCTACCATAAAAGTTGCTTCCTGATTGTTCGGCAGCTTATGGTCCATCCTGTGGCTGCATCTGTGCCTGCATCTTTGGTAATACTATTCAAGACCATGCTGTTTGTCACTTTAAGAAGTATGGCTTTTTTTGGATAGCTTTACTTATTAGTGTGAGCACTTTATGGTTTCATAACTTTTTTCAGAGAAGCACAGATTTGTTAAGAGAATTCATCCTCTTCCATTGCTTGCTACCATCAAAAAAAATCCTTTTAGCATTTTAAGAGTATTACTTAAGTTTAGATAAAGGGATTATTTGCAAGTAAATTATAATTCTCTGAAGATTGTATCCCCTAAAGATCCACAGTTATCTAATCCTTTTTCATTGAGAGATCAAAAATGTGCTGGCAGTTGAAGGATAAAGCTCAGCATATAGAGCTGTCAGTGCCTTGCTCCCTTGGGCCTCACGGGGGTAACTGAAAACTCCAGAACTTCATAACAAGCTGCAGGCTTTAGCGTGGGACTGTCTGTGGTCTTTGGGGAGGGTACTTTCCTTAGAGCCTTCCATTCACTTCAGGTAAGCTATTTCTTCCCTTAGTTTTCTTTAATGCAGAGATTATTTTAAAAAAGAGATTGCTCAGGAATCATAAAACAATTACTACCAGCTATATTATATTGTCCAGAGAAGGAAATGTATGCAATTGCTATTCTTAATATCTGTTTCCAATAGGACAATGTTTTGTCAGTGGTGGGGGAGATAAATATAAAATGCTGAAGGTGCTTTTGTTACTCTTTCCTTGGATAGATCACTACAGGCTACAATTTAGAAGATGACCGGTGTGAATGTGTAGCACTTCAAGATTTCAAGCCTGGAGAACAGGTAGTGTGAACAGTTATCTGCATAATTGTTCTTTAATTAAGTTTTGTGGACACTTGGTAACTCCCTAAAAAATTTTAATAGCAGGGTGGTGTGGATTAAGCCCTGCTACATTTGCATTTTATTATGTTGAGCTAATTCTGTGTCAAAATACTACCAAACTAAGCAAGTGGACGTTTTTTAGAATAAGGTGTTTTCTGTCACTCGGTAGACCCAACTTTAGGTGAGTTTTGATTCCTCATATTTTAGAGAACTAAATCACTGGTAAATGCACAGACACTGAGCATGGTATTCTGGATGAGATTAATGAAAGGCCATATCCAAAGGACCAAAGATAAATATATTTTAGATTTGGGGCATCATTTTGTCTGCAACAGCAGATTGTATAGTCTTTATTAAAAATGTTGCTGGTTTATGTTACATGCTAGTCTCCATTCAGAAGAGGTTAAATGCAGTATATAGTTGCCAGTCATTTTACCCATGTTGCCGTTCCCATGCTTGGTGAAAATGAGAAAGGACCTAAAAATACACTCCCTCCCTTTCACACACGCCTGTACACACCGCTTTATCCCGAAACAGAAAGCACCACAGGGTGAGTCTTCCCAAAGATGGTGTGGAACAGTTCCGAATCCAGTATTTTCTTCAGAACTGCTAAGAAACAAAAGTGAGTGTTAAAACCAGTAATGCATTGAAGACGGTGGTTCCAGGGGTGCAGGAAATCTCCTGTGGGGAGGGTTCCTGTGCTGTGTCAGCAGCCAGCCCAAGCCCTCAAATGTAGCTCTCTGTTTTCCCACTGCTTGTGCACCTCTGGTCAGCGAGGTCAGAAAAAGAAACATCCTGATATGTATTGTAACTCAGCCTCTTGAGTTATTACTTTTAGTGTACTATTTTGCCAGTCTTACACTTAATAATATTTCGATTTTCATTTTTCTTATGTATTGTTACCTTCTTTTTTTAACAAAGATATGTCTGAATAATTTTTTTAAGTATGTCTTTCCAGAGGTATATTTATCCTCATTGCTATGCTGGGGTTTACAGTGATTGTATATTTTTTTGTGTGGCTCTTAGTATTTGTTATGGTAGTCAAATATTTGCCGTTTTTTCCCAGTACTGGCATGATGAGTTAAAAGGGGTCCACAGTTTTTCCAGAAGTGATCCAATTTATAATTTTCCACAGCTGGCAATGGATGTGTCATATAGCTGTTCTGACTGCTCTCTCCATTTCAATTTTAGAGGCTTCCTCTATTTCAATTTTATTTTAGTAGTTTCAGTTTGCTATTTATCAGATTTTTTTAAAAAAAAATTCTGTGCAAACTTTAACATCATTAAAGCACTTTAATTATATAATGCTTCGGTCTTTTAATATACTGTGCAGATGTTATTTCTTACAGTTTCAGCAGGAAGAGTGTATGATCTTTGCTTTTACTACTAAAAAATGTGAGGCAGCAGAAGTCCACAGAGCCTATCTGGCATTGAATAAAGCAACTTTCTCATTCTGTTTAATTGGGTTTTTTTTTTTGTAAAACAGTCTTAGCATGTAAGAGCATACTGTATAACCTACACGTGATATGTGACTTTTAGTTTAATGTGAGATGTATCATGGTAGTTTTAAAGCTTGAGAAGAGTTAGCAGCTCTCTTTTTAATCCCTGCCTTAACATACCTGGGCAGCTCACTTGTTGATTATATGAGTGTGTTACAGTATAATGTTTACTATAACTTAATATAACGCTTAAGCATTTAGTGCTTAGGATAAATAGTTCTAATCTAAAATTGGAAACAAAGACAGTAAATGCCATTGTTAGCATTGTTGAGCCCTTAAGAGAAAACTGTGCCTCTCTGTCAGCCGGAGAAGAGTGACAGGTTACATGTACCCAGAGCATTGCTGTACCCTGGGGTTAAGAAGGGAGTTCTGTAACTGTTGAAACTTTTTCCTGGTTGACAATTCCATTATCAAGCAAAAGGGGAAAATATCCTCTTCATGCGGGATAAGACAATTGCTACTTTAACCTTGTCCCATGTACTTCGTACAGCCTAGCCCTGAATTAAACATTTTTGCAGGTTATATTTAAGAACTTATTTTTTAATGTAAATTAAAGTAACCTATTTGCTTTAGATAAAGAGTTCAGAGTACAAACCAAATAACTACTGACTGAACACAGATCAGATATCTCTGTGTGATATACTTTAGTATATCCATGCCTTAAGGTAACATTAAAACAAAAGCAAAGTTGATCCATCAACACAGTAGGTTACTTTTTTGGGTGGACGTATGAGGAAGGAAGTGACCCCAGAAACACAGTTTGTTATAATGGGCCTTCCTTGTCTCAGATTTTTTTAGCTTTAAAAGGCATAGGATATTTGAAAACTTATTTTCATGTGCTGGTACTTTATGACAGTGTGAGAAAACAAAGTATTTTTATTTTAAAGTATAGGGTTCTCTGTTTTAAAGTATACCTGTTCTCTGCTTTCAAAGTCTGTTACATGGATATGTTTACATCTACCTTTAAAGTATATTGCCACACTGTATAGAGATAGCAGAAAACAAAGTGTGTTTCTTTATATAACCAAATATACCTTGTACTCAGAATAGTAACTCTTTCAGGAAATAACTTTCAAATTATGTCAGTTTTGTGAGCTGATCTTAAGCTTTTTTCCTGTCCCTTCACTTCTCTTTTCATCCTTCTAGATTTACATTTTTTATGGCACTCGGTCAAACGCTGAATTTGTGATCCACAGTGGTTTTTTCTTTGATAATAATTCACATGACAGAGTGAAAATAAAGCTTGGCGTGAGCAAAAGTGACAGGCTGTATGCTATGAAGGCAGAGGTCTTAGCTCGTGCTGGTATCCCAACGTAAGTAAAACACAATGCCATGGGTTTTTAAAAACATTTCCAAAGTATATGGTGTCCAGTAGAGCATTTATAAAGCTGTTCTATGATAGTTTTCTCAGGTGTAATATTTCTCCTGTTTGTATAGCAAATTAAAGTCGTTGTAATAATATTTACAGAAGTTCTCTGAGCTATATTATCATCTAATTTTGGACCATATATAAGGAAAAAAGCCTTTGGTTTAATAACCATTTGAACAAAAACAGAGCAAGGTTTAATTTGAAGCAATCTGTGGTTTTTCTTTCTTTCCTATCCCTTGCAGACATACTACGATGCTCAGTATGTGAACCACAGCATTTTCCTTTAGTCTTTTCAGTCCAGAGGGTACTGTTAGGAGCAGCAGACGTGAAACACTGCATTTTCATGAATTTATTATCAAAGCCGTATAAAAATAATTATAAGCGTAAAATTGTGGAGATAATTGTTCTTTTCAAATACAGGTTAGGGAAGCTTGTCTTCAGTTTGAACTACCATTACCTAATTTTGGAAAAGTTATTTTTATAACAGTGCATTTGTTGTATACTTTGAGGTCTTTTATGTTGAAATAAGTTCAAAGATACGACAATAGAACTTGCATTTACTGTTGCTGTTTCTTTTATTAGTTCTAGCGTTTTTGCCTTGCACTCCACTGAGCCTCCAATCTCTGCCCAGCTTTTGGCTTTCCTTCGAGTGTTTTGTATGAGTGAAGGTAAGATGTTTTATAAAGATAACCTAATTTACGTTTGTTTTGGGGTTGTTTTTCGTTTGGTTGGTTTTTAATGCAGGAATATGACAGACATTTATATGAAACATTAAGCTACAAGACAGGAAAAGTCAAGGAGTTAAGGTTAGAAAGGGATCTGTGAGCTAGCGAGAAACCAAATCTTTGGCCATGGTGTCTGAGAGAATATTTCAGTAACACGGGCCTTTCTGGAAGTCCCAAAGTATGTGGTGATGCAATTTTGTATTTTTTTTGACCTCCCAGGCTGTTGTGAATGAGTGAGCTTTAGACCTTTACTCTTTAGTTCTTAGGTTTTAAAATGGTTCACAGAACAACATCATTTGAGACCCTAGGGGGTTTACATGCTTAGAATCATATTTTATTAGCTGTCACTGATAGAATCATGTAGGTATGGAATTGGAATATTCTATGCTGTAGGAGAAATATGAGAAAGAAATTTCAAAGTTGAGTATTTTCAGTATTTTGATAATTCATAATCTAAAACCAACTTATGTATTTGCAAAATGTCTTTGTAGTGTTTCTCTTATGTTAGGGGGTTTTATGGGGAAAATATATGTACAATTAATAGCAGTAGGAATAGTGAAGTTGCTAAGTTTTTACATGTGCTCTATTTGCTTTCTTTAATAAAAACAACCTACCTTTTTTAGTGTCATGCCTTCACTGCGTCCTGTCATCCATCTTTTAGAATTTACGAAGAGATTAGAATAGAATAGAATAGTTCAGTTGGAAAGGACCTACAACGATCATCTAGTCCAACTGCCTGACCACTTCAGGGAAGTAAATTCAAGTAAAGCAAATTTTAGGGTGCCAATGAGGGGGTGAAATTTGGCTCAGAGAAGAAAATATAGCTAGTAAACATTTAATTACATTACTCTAATATACAATTGTGCTCAGATTATTTGTATGTCTTAAACACTGCATAAGAAAATTGTTTATTGAGAAACTACACGCAAATGGTTTGTGAAGTTTGTGATAGCTGCTTTGCAGGAGTGAAATTTGGTAATTAAAAGATTAATGGAATTTGTGTAATGTCAAGGAGCTGATTAAACATTTTCTACTCTGTGTGAAGTTTGTTTGATGGATGTCTTTTCTGACCAACTGTAGGAAGTTTCTGCTACTGAAAAAGATTACCAAAACAATTAGGAAAAATAATTCCATTGCTATTTGCATGCTCTGGCCTGTTCCTTTTATTCACTGAAAAGTTCACTGAACTCTTTAAAGAATTACTTCCTTTTGTTTATCGGCTATTATTCAAAACATTCCATGTCACTGTCACAGAGTTACGCTGTGTATCAGAGGCTATGATATAGAAAGTATCTCTATTTCAGAGTGGAGCAGAAGGTCCTTTTTCTGCTAACCTCAAGACTTCTCTTTGAGGTGTATCCTAGAAATAACCAGCGTGTCTGATAATTCTTATTTGAGGAGAGGGTTTTTTTGTTAGCTGCTCAAAGCTATATTATTGAAAATAAATCTTTCTGCAGTTTGTCAACTGACAAAGTGAATGATGAGATTGTTGTTAACACATTGGTTTTATACTTATTGTAGAAGAGCTGAAGGAACACTTGATAGGCGAGCATGCCATTGACAAAATCTTCACTCTGGGGAACTCTGAGTTTCCCATCAGCTGGGACAATGAAGTTAAACTTTGGACATTCCTGGAAGCCAGAGCATCCCTTCTTTTGAAAACCTATAAAACAACTGTGGAGGTAAAATTTTCATTATATGTAATTTAAATGTCTGAAATGTTCTCTGTTATGATTGTAGGAAAAGATATTTTGTCCCCCATCTTGTCCTTACAAACTTTTATCTGAATGTTAGTACATAATTCATTCTGTACTTTTTAAAGTGTAGAAACAGATTTGCATTATCTAAGGAAAATGAAGTAAGATTGCAAAAAAGAAAATTTTGTTAATGTAATTTTGTTAATGTATTTTTTCTTTGATTCTCCAAATAGAGGCTACCAGCTTTTTCTCTGCAAGTAAAATGGGGAATCAGTTTCAACTTGTTGTTTATTAGCTGTGTTCTCCAGCCTGCAAGGAAATATGCTGCCATTGTGACCGTATAAGTGAATGTACATGTTTCATATATCTGTGAAGTCTCCTCACTTCACTTGTTATGCAGGCTGATCTACGTGGAGAAATTTTTGCCTTCTTTGTGAAATCTTGACAAATTTCACTGGGACTCCATGCAGACCCCCCCATCATACATGTCCATTTGGCTCAGCCTGAAGAACCTAGTATCGCTTAACTGTTAATGCATAGAGGGGAGGAAAAGGTGAGGGATTTTTTTTTTGTGTGTTTTTTGTTACTAACAAACATGTTTTTTCTTTTCTAACAGGATGATAAGTCCTTCCTGGAGACCCACGACTTGACTTCACATGCGATAATGGCTATCAAATTGCGTTTAGGTGAAAAAGAGATCTTGGAGAAAGCAGTGAAGAGCGCAGCTGCGAGCAGAGAGTATTATACCAAACAAATGGCAGATGGAGCTCCACTTCCTAAATACGAAGAGAGCAATATTGCCTTGTTGGAGAACACTGTGGCAGACTCTAGACTCCCTATTGTCTTGAGAAACCTAGAAGATGTGGAAGAGCAAGGGGACTTAAAGATTGATGAAGCTATTGATGCTGAAGTCACAGAGAATGGGTTTGTAAATGGTGAAAACTCTCTATTTAATGGGACCAAATCAGAAAGTGAAAATCTAAATAAAGAGAAAAGCAACAGAGAGACTGAAGATGCCAAAGAATCTTCTTCAGAAAGTACTGATGAGGTTAAAGAATAGTCCTAAAATTTTACTTTCTTGTGAAGTTAAATTAGCTGAAGTTTATGAACAGTGCATTTATGTTGGTGTGTTTCTTTGTTAACATTTCTCTTTCTGCAGAGAAAAATGTTTTTGCTGCTTTATATAAAAATGAATTTTTAAGTTATTTAAAAGATTTAGCATCCCTTTTCAATTAAGATTGCCATCTTGCTTTCAGGCAAAAACTGGGGAAAGAGGTGCCTTTGGAAGATTTTGCAGCCCTTTATTGAACCAAATGTATTTTCTTCCTGGGGAAGAATTAAGCTCTTCTATCTGCTGTGCTTTTGTTGTTCTGTCACTCTGACTACCGAAATTAAAAGCTTGCTCTGCCTCCTGCCAAGAAAAGCAGAAGGCAGGACTGACTCGGTATTCAGCAGGAAGGTGGGAGAGCAGTACAGCAGAAAACTGGATAAGAGGATCAGAAACTTGGGAGACTGGAGGAAAACCTGTTTAAAATCAGGTATGCCAGTCCAGAAAAAGGTAAGGTGGCAACCTTATGATTGGTAGTTTTAAATGTTGATGAGAATCCAAATTGTATACACTTCAAGTGATCTCTGAAGATTTCGGTTTATTTTGTCTCTTGTTTACTGTACAAAAATATCTCATCTTTCTTCTTCAGTCAGAGTTAGGCTGCTACAATACAACATTCACCAACTTTTAAAGGCTGACTTCTTTTTTTATTGCCAGGCGGTTACCTTTTATTTAGGAGGTTGGCAGTGCTACTGGAGAGTTTGAAAGCAGATAGGCCAAGCCACAGCTTTAAACTGTACTGTTCAAAGTGAGGTTGCTTCCCAGCTTCTTCAGGTTTTCACAACTAGCTAGAGATATTCCAAGCTACACTTTTGACTAAATCATTATTAAAAGGAAAATATGATGAATATCCCTGTCTGCTTACTCCTTCATTTCTGTGTTGTTGGATGTAACATTGAATGTGACATGGTTACCTGATCTTACTCAACTTCATCTTTTGGTTAAGATATTAATTGATGCTGTTTTCTTGAAGGAAATGGCAGGCAGGCTCGTGTGTTCTTGCCCAAGTCTGCAGTACGCTTTGCCATGGAGATTGTGTCTCCATCTGAGGCACATTTTTTGGGATACCTCTGCAAGTTATTAAGCAGGTCTACTCTCTCCAGCAGTTTTGGTCACCATCATGCTATGTTTTAACTTCTAGGTGGAAACAGTCCAGTCCTAGCACAGTGCAGTATCAGAACAAAGGTGATTCCAAGGCTTGACTTTGAAATTACCTGGGTATTGAGAGGAGAGGAGGGCAGAATATTTTAATTTTGTGGGTGAAAGGAGAGGAGTGTGAAGTGATTTAATTCTGTTCTCGATATCAAGGACTTTGTCTTTTACCTCTGTATCCTTAAATTCAAGATAACGGATAAAATGGACAAGCTCGGACAATTGTTTAAAGCTCAATAGATGTTGCAACCTGCTCATTCAAGATCAGTTGATCAGTAAAATGTCTTTTGGCAAATTCATAGTTTTATTAGATTTTGCTTCTTTTATACTGCAACTTGGAAAATGTGTTTTTGCATAAATCTTTGGTGCAATACACATGAAAGTGACTTTCTTTCAGGTTGTCATAGCAGTTTTGGTGTTCAGCTAGTATCAGTATGGGGAAAATAGAAAAAAATAGTTTTTTAAAAAATATTTCACTAAGAATGGCACATTGCCATTGCACCTTGGATATTGCTTCACCACTAACAAGATGCTGGACCAGTATTTTTGTAACTATATGCTGCCTTTGGTAGAATGTTATGAATTGTTGTCTTGACAGTTTAAATGTCATACAAAAGTCATCACACTTTGGTTTTTATTAGGACCAATATTCCATTTCTGTTTCTGCCAGTTACATTGCACAACATTGTACTAGATACTATGATGCAATTCTCAAACTAGCCTTCCCTGAAAATTATAACTGTAATTCAGAATTTAAATGCTTTGATTCAATCTGATACACTGTATTTTGTTCCAGTATTTGCTGATATCTATGGCTTAGCGAAGCCTGTGGTCACCACAGGACAGAATGTGTGGGTTTTCTTGAATAAAATATAGTTCTACCATGTCTTCCCTAGTGAGTGTATTGTACAAACACAACCTCTACCCGCTGCTGTGTCTTTTGGGGTCTGTGGGGAGAGGAATAACTGTCCAGGTGTCCAGATAAAGATTAAAGGAGAATTAGCTGGGAAAAAAAAAAGAAGGACGGAAAGGGAAAGTGATCTATTAAGCATGGTCAAATTGTTATTCTTCCGATGTTAGTGTTACTTAGAAAAATACGTTGCACACAATAAAAATAGTGAGTAATGTAATTTTGCAATTTGCATTTTTCCTCTATTCATATCATGGTTTCTCAGAAGCACTAACCTAAAACTTAAGCTTTTGAAAACTGAGGTAGAAACAAAAAAAAATTGGCACTGATGAGCCCTTATTACCATCTGTCATGAAAACAGACCTTTCAAAGCATTTTAAAGTTAACTTTCTTCATAATGTTTGGTTAAGAGGCTGTTCACGCTAATCCCAGGCTAAATGCCAAATCTTGCTTCTGTTTAGCTATCTGAAGTATTCCTGTAAGAAAGACATCACTTGGATTTCTCGGACTGTTCTCCAAAAACAAAAGGGGAAGGGGGAGGGAAAGCCCTTTTTGAATTTTGCAGGAACCTACCTACTGATGAATCGTTTCCCCAACAGCTGATAACTTCTTTGGCTCCGTACTGCAAGACGATATCCGTGTAGCCCCGGTTGATGAAGTCAAATACACAAAATCGAGCAACAACCTTCACTCTGAAAAAAAAATACTTGTCAATTCTATAAACTCGGCCTTAGCTGGAGTGCTGACGTGAGAGCTGAGAGCCTTCTGGCTGCGGAGGTAAGATGGGTTAGGATCTCGGCTAAAATAAGTTGCGTTTTAGCATCTTGATTAAAATAAGTATTCCTTCCTTTGGACTTTGTTAGAAGGTGGCACATATAGAAAATCTGTTCCTTTCAAGCTACCTTCTTGAGGCTATTTTGCCTTTAGAGAGGAATGATCGTCATGGAGTCATGAAACTTGCCTGTTTCAAAGGCACACTGGAAGATTTACACAAACTGTTTTTCTCTCCTTCGCATGTGTAGAAGCAGCATTTAATGTCTGCTGCTGCCACTTCTATCACCCTTATTTTGTAGAAAGGTGCGTGAAGTAATTACGAAATGTAATTCAAAGTGTTTCAGCCTGACAAAATAAAGATGCTCCCCAAATCGCTGCTCTTTTCTAATTTTATGGACTGAAAGTCAGTCCTTGCTGTTTCTCATACTCTGTGCCAAACAGGAGCATTCAGAAAAATACATTGCGCTAACAAATTTATCAGATGAAGCAACACCCATTCCTTTTCCTCTAGAAGATTTTTAAGTGATCCTCATTGAAGTCAGATACAACCACCTGATTTTTCACATAATTACCATCTATATTTAATAGTTTCTAACACGCTTCCTTCTACGCGTGCGTTGCTTGCGTGGTGACTCACGGTTAGAAGAGCTTCCTTTTAGCATTTCTCGGTTTCTTACATCTATTTCCTAACAAATGCCACCAAGTTTGGAAACCGTGTGGCAGATTTTTCAGTTAAAATAAATAAATCTCAATACTTAAGAAGAAAAGCTGCAAATGGTCCTGGATTCTGCTGGGTTTTGTGTCTCCTTAGGTTCACTGGTGTATTCGGCGTATCTCAAAATTGAATGAGTGACTGCTGTAGAGTTAGTGTAAATGACATAAACTTGAGTTTTAGTGATACCAATGAAATCTGTCGATGTTTAGTGATAAACACAAATTGAAATTTTGCCGAATGCTAAAGTACCTTGGTACCGATCCTGTGGCACCAAATCAAAACACCCATTTTTTTTTGTTGTTGGGTTTTTTGGTAGCCTTTTGCTGAATATGGAGTGCTCTACTACTCACACTCCTGGATTATCAGTACCAGGCTTTGAAATACACTTGAGTAAGTTGTTTAGTGTAGCAGCACACGTCGGGTGCTGTAGGGTACTCATCTACTTGTCACAAAATGTGATTTTTTTGCCATGTACGCTGTCTTTAGTCATTATCTTTAATTTCAATGTAGACGTCGGTAGCAGCATGAACTGGACCTGGCAGCTCACAAAAGCAATCAAGTTGGTCGTTAGTGTTTGCATTGCCCAGAAAGCGTTGTGCAGTCCATGCTGGAAGGGTGGGAAACCAGAAAGCCTTTGACTTCTGCCCTTGTCCCTCGTGTGAGGAAGCCTTCACAGCTGGAGCTGGTGCTGTTTTTTCATCAGGAAAGATGAAGCTAGATAGCGGAGGAAAGCGAGGAGATGTCCTTAAGTGGCAAATAAAAGCTGGACAACTGAACACCAGCTAGCTTGTCTCAGAGGCAGTGTTGCTATCCTGAAGAAGTAGTAGTTTAGGAATTATTTTAATAGGTGTTAAAAAAAAAAAAGAGTATCTCAAATTAGTATTGTAATTAATGTGGATTTTTAAGCAAGCCATACAATTTCACAATTGGACAAGGGTTTCACTTTCCCTGGGAACAGGTGAAAACGTTTGAATTACAAAGTGTTGTCAGGTGTTAAAGTGGCAGTGAAGAAGAGATGTCCTGAGGGCAACCTGAGCGAAGTCTGGGCTGGAGTCACCATTGTCCATTGACGTGCTCCTCTGCCCTTGTGGGAGAACTGCTCGACACCGAGGGGGTGAGGAAAGGCTTTATGGTCCGGCATGGAAGGACAGGACAAAGCCACAGGGAGCAATATGAAGGTAGAAGATAGTCTTGTATTCAGGACACTCGCCTGAAACATGATGTGTCTGGACTTGGGGAACTTTATATTTTTGTGTATGGGACTATTTTAGTATATGAAGTTAATCAAGCACAGAAGAGGCTTCTGAACCTGAGTCTTCTGTCTTCCAGGTGATTCCTTCTGTTGACTGCTCCGAACTCCTTTTATTTTTTATTATTTTTATTTTTCTGATTTTTATTATTTAATGATTTTGGGGTAGGTCCATACAGAATTTTTTTTTTTTTTTAAACTTCCCAATTTGAAGAAATGAGACAATCATTTTCCAAATAAATCCAGTTCCGATGTGGCAAAACAGGTGGTGCTGACCCACTATAACTCTTGCCTTCAGGCAGCTTAACGTAAACTGGAGTGAAACAGATTTGTGGCCCTTTGAGACTTGACTTTGCTTCTTCAGAAAGGTGTTTAAAATCTGCAGGAGGATGGGGAATAAAATCTTGCGTGTCTGAGGAATGTTGATTTCCCAACTGAATCGCTGTTACTTAGACACAGGGTCAGATACCAGCAGAATTAGATAATTGAACTTAAACAGTTAGGATTTTATTTCATATTAAGCATATATTGTTCTTGAAAACTGGGCCAGCTTGACAGCCCTGAAGATACGAGTCGTTTGTCCTCCAAAAAGAATCAACAGGGGCAAAAATGAAGTTTCCCTGTGGTGTCCCACTGCCCTTCTTCTGCATGGCAAGACCAGCAGCAGCCTAATCCCAGCCTGGTGCCTGGTCTCACTTACAGGTGATGCTGGCCAGGTGTGACCTCTTGCTGTGTGTCAGGCTGGGGACACCCACCCGTCCCCAAGATGCACTTGCTGTCTGTAGGAGAAAAGCTGGCTGTCCCCCTGCCCTGGGTTTGGCAGGGTGCTGTGGGAGTCAGTAGGTTTCACCTTGTGCTGCTGACTTGGTTCTGTGCGTAATGGAGAATATGTTTTGGTTTTTTTTTTAAACTTTTTGTGAATGCTGCTTGATTTAAATATTCTGCAGTTTGTTGGCATATTTACAAAAGTTGTCTGTGTCTCCTCTCCAAGTCTGAAAACTCTGTCCAGTTCTGGGCTCCCCGGTTCAAGAAGGACAGGGAACTGCTGGAGAGGGTACAGCAGAGGGCTACAGAGATGATTAGGGGACTAGATCATCTTTCTTATGATGGAAGACTGAGGGACTTGGGTCTTTTTAGTGTGGAGAAGAGAAGACTGAGGGGGGATCTGATCGATGCTTATAAATACTGAACGGGTGGGTGTCAGGAGGATGGGGCCAGTCTTTTTTCAGGGGTGCCAAGTGACAGGACAAGAGGTAATGGGCACAAACTTGAACACAGGAAGTTCCATCGAAATGTGAGGAGGAACTTCTGTACTTTGAGGGTGGCAGAGCCCTGGAAGAGGCTGCCCAGAGAGGCGGTGGAGTCTCCTTCTCTGGAGACATTCCAAACCCACCTGGACACGTTCCTGTACAACCTGCTGTGGGTGGACCTGCTATGGCAGGGGGGTTGGACTAGATGATCTCCAGAGGTCCCTTCCAACTCCATATCATTCTGTGATTCTGTGAAATTCGGGAACCGTGTAGGTGTCCTGCATCCAGCAATTGCTTTATGCTGTGGGTTAAGGCAAATTAATTTCCCTCTGCTTTATTCCATGCCGGTTCACCACTTTCTTTGCTGTTACTAACTCAGCCAAGGCTCCTAATTTCAGCGCTAATAAGTGGGGTTGTGTACACGTTTGTGGCACAAAGGTATGAAATACTAAACCCAAATCTCCATACTGGAAGAGGCAGGCACAAACAGCCTCCTCTGAACTGCAAAGGAATTTTGAGAGTACCTTGAATATCTGTAAGAAAGCCCCACTGCCTCGCAGCAATTAATTCAAGTGATTGGATGCTAGGAATGGTTTATTATAATTGCACACAGGTAGTAATTTATTAGGGTGGCTGTTTCTTTTGGCATATGTCAAGAAGGTCAGAGTTTAGACTTTTTTGGACATTAACCTAGTCTTCTGAAACTCTGAAGTTCCACTTTTTGGTCATTAATTTCATACATGCTGAGATTGTGACAATTAACCCACTTAATAAAGGTCAAGTTTCAATTTTTTCCAATTTCTGGAACACTTAACTTTATTCCTTCTTGAAAATGGGCAGATACAGAATGATAAATAGTTATTAAATGAGAAGGAAGATGTAGTTCTGCTGTCAAGATACTATTGAACGGTTCGTAACAAAAGGGCCAGAACTACTACAGATTTGAAGGAAAAGCAATAGCATAAAACAGACTTCAGGAAACATATAGATCACAGTAAGCTGTTTAAAATAATTTTCACTAACATCCTTATTAACTTACTCTACCTTAGCTTCTAATTATGCAAATCTGTAATTTGTCCCTTTAATGTTTTTCACGTATACATGTGATTTTTCCCACAGCTCTAAAGCAGCATCTAACCACAGCTGAAAGGCATAAATAAGCAGAGTGAGTACGGAAATGGTGGTGGTGTTTTCAGATGACCAAAGCCTAGTTATACTGCATTTTAATAATACCTGGATTTCAATGAGCCACAAGATTAGAAAAAAAACCCACAAACCACCCTTGGTTGTGTGTGGTGGCATCAATTCCTAAAGGATACCTTGGTATGTTGGGTCTCTTTAGCTAATGCTTAAAAATTAGAGCAGAAGTACGTTGTCGTTTTTGAAACCTCTGAAAAGTATCCATCAAAAATGCCTATTTAATAATTTTAGATTGCATCATCCATTGAAGAAGTGTTTGCAGCTAAATCAGAAGTAGTTACGTTTTATGTTAATAAAATCATCGCATCTTCAGTATTATGTCACTGCTGAGTGATTTTTAGAAACCTGTTTTTCATGCACATTTTTGCATGGTTTTTAGGTATCATGTGAGTCTTTCTGGAGTGTTATTGCAGCAGTTTTATAGGTTGATGCTGAACACTTTAATGCAGGAATGACACACAAATCTTTCAAAGAATAGGAAGCTGTGTATTGAAAATAATAGTGTTTCCTGTATAATTTTTTCATGAAGTAGTGCAGGTATTATCATCCAAAACTTAGAAATGGAGATATTGTCACCGATTCAGCCCTGTTTTTTCAGAAGCTCTGGGCTTCTGAACAGCCTCCCTTCAAGTACAGGGGTATGAAATATTTGGCACTATTAACATGTGCCCCAGTGTAATTGCACAGAATTCATATTCTAATACCATCACTCAAGATTAGGTGAAAAGATTTCTGGCCTGAAAAAAAAAAAAAAAAACAAAAACAAAACAACCAAAAAACTGTGGCTTTTGGGTTTAAAATATTGCAATACACTTTGGCACTGACGTGGCTTATTTTTTCATGGGAGAGGTTTAGCTGTTGCTTTAAAAACTCCTGCAATGTCCCCGGAGGTTTTTACACACACACACAGGCACAGAGTTGAGGTACTCTCTGCCCCTTCTCCCTTTGAGAGGAGTTATTAGCCCGTGCTAATGCTGTCTAAATGCTCACTGGTTAGTAGCAATACTTGTGGGACAGATGATTTATAGCCACTTGATTCAAAAGATTTTCAGCTAAAGCTAAGTAATCATTTCAAATGATCAAATATCATCTGCCACGAGGAGCAAATACGCAACACAATGATAGTTATCAAGCTTACTCGCAGCAAAGTATATTAATCTTTTCTTTAGATTTTACTTTTGGGAGTAGTAACATTCTCTGACAGAACAGTTCAGTCATCGTAAGCTGAGTTTCAAGAAGCAGCAGCATTTTTCCTCAGTGAAATGAGGTTCAACAGGTGGAACTTCAGCCCAAAAATGATGTGTAGTCTTGAGGTGGACCTCATGATTTTGCATCACAAGAAATTATCTAGCCTTTTCCTCTTCTTTCTCTTTATTAAGAAAGCTATTTTTGTTGTCCATATTGGGCAACTATATAAAAACAGGCAAATTTTATATCTTGGCAGGATTAAATGAGAAGTATGTATGTCTTTTTTTCATATCCTTGGATATCAAAACAAGACAAGCCTATTTAGGAACAAGGATTTTATTGCTTAACATATATTTGCATCACGCAGTGAAGACATTTACTTTCATGGCACGTTTTCTCCCAATGGTTTCCAAATGCCTCACAGCTCTCACAAAGCTGAATTTTTGCAGTACTTGCCTGAGAAAGGCCACAACCAGGCACCAGAGCCTGAATCTGTGGTCCTGGTCATGAGAGGTGCCTTCGTTACACGTTTTCAGAACCACGTGAAATAGTTTTGTGAACAAACTACAAGATTGTTTCTAGAAAGCGAAAGGGGGATGTGCCTGATGCTTGTTTTGAACAAGTGCTTGCTGAAATGAGGAGTTCATCTTTAGGAATAGAAGGTCAGTAAGCACTGGGGTTATTTTCTCCCTGGCCATGGACTGGGGGAAGAAAATGATGTTGTAACAGCAGTCCAAAACCTCCCCCAAGGACAGGCTGCCATTCACAGGTATAATTGTACCTGCTCTGATTGAGATTTCTTCTCTGGGTTCAGTGTTGGCAAATGCCAATAAAGTGTAAGCTTGGAAAGCAATGAAGAGCACATAATGATACAGAGTGATCATCCTATTGCCAACAAGATATAAAAAGCAATATTTTCTGTTAGCCTGCCAAAAATACAGACAACAAAGTCAAGGTGGACCTTCTATATGAGAGAGCCTCTAAAGGCTTTTTAAGGTAAAGAGTAGTTGTGAAACAGATATATGAAGCAATGAAAGGTGCTGTAGGAAAAGGCTGGTTGATTTAGTGACAAAATGTTCTCTCTGGAAGGTTTTGGTCTAAACTGCACAAATTTACAGGAAAGAGTGAGATTTAGCATGTTGTCCTCCTGTAGAAAACTTCTGAAAACATTGGATCTGTCAAAGCACCCTATTTTGATGTTTCAGGTTTGATTTGTTAAAGAAACAAAACCTGGGCAGTGACATGATCTCTTTGCATTTCCCTACATGTTACTTAAGTGTTTCTTAAGTTACTTAAATCTCAACTGTTATGAATTTGCTGGTCTTCTTCAAATCTGACAAAATTATGGAAAGCTCAAACATTGCCAAGTCCCATGAAAATCACCAGCCAGGTAGTGCCCTGCTGTAGGGACAGACCGGCTTCACGAGCTCATACATCATTAGCCTGCAGAAAATCCAGGTGGAGACAGCCCTAATCACAGCTCGTGGTCAACTATGAGAGCCAGAAGAAAACCATTCCTTGCTGTTCACAAAAGCAACCTAATTTTAAAACCTCTGATTTGGCTTTGAAATGACCAAGAGAAATTTAAGAGTGTAAGCTAGTATGATTTAAAGGCTTCAACCAATTGCTTTGAGATATCAAAGTAAAAGATTCAAAGTGTTTAATAGCTTAATAGCTTTTTGTCCTCTGGTGCAAATGGTCAAGGACGAATTTTGCTGCAAATTGAAGAACAAACCTGGATCTGAAGTGGAAAGTTCCTTCTTGGTCCAGCTCCAGCCCTGTTCATCTTTCTCTACATAGGAGGACCAGGAGCAGCCTGAAGGGCAGGGAACCTCAAACCAACCCAATGCAACATAGCTGACCACAGAAACTTCATGATATAGAAAGGAAAACAAGAAACCCACCGCTCAGGAAGAGTTTGAAAAGGCAAAGCTTTGGTCTTAATGCTTCACATTTCTGTTAAAGGAAATAGACAAAATTAAGAAGGCAATTAGCCCTCAGCCCTAAGATTACAAGCAGATTCAAATTGAGGGGGGAAGGTAGAAACTTATCCCATGGGCAGGTAATTACGCAGTTGTCTAAGGAGAAAGGTTTTTGCATTGCTTTTGATGCTTTTTCTGTGCATGACAGAATGGAAGTTCAGTGGTCTGAGCTGGATTTCCTACATTCCTCGAAAGACGAGTTGGACCAAGTCTTTGATAACAGCCTCATCAGTTTGGCAATACGGAGCTTGAGGAAGTGTGCATAAGTTTCTGTCCTATTTTATTTTATTTGACAACCTTTTTTTTTTTTTGTTTTGAAGATCAGAGCATACTTACAATTTTTATAGAACTCCTAAATCATTAAACTTACCGCATATGCTTATAAATGGCTTTTGTAGTCTGCTGAGGTTTTTTTCCTATGCTGGGTTTATATCAGGTAAACTGGAATAAATGCAGGCTTCTGACTCCCACCTGATTCTTGATATCCCCATGAACACTTGCCAGCAAACTGAGTTAACTGTCTACCACTTAGAATAGCCACTAAATAAGGTCCGCATGCTTGTCACCCTTCTAATCTTTCTGGTGGGATGAAATAATACAGATAGAGCAATAGTAATGAGCCAATTGAAAACATAACCTTAAACACAGAAATGTTAAGCCTCATAAGCCTAAAAATCTGAAGTGTGTCAATTTTCCTGTTTGCTTAGGTTTGTCGGGGTTTTTTTAACATCTTTCGTATTTGCAAGATCTCTAAAGACACCCGTGTCCTCTCTGGTAAAGGGATAAATACGGTACTTATTAGAATGAGATCTCATTTTCTTCCATTTCAAACCAAAAAAAGCGCACTTTAGAGATGATGGGAAGTCTGTAAAGGGATTTACCTCCAGCGCTGACAAACCAGCCGTGGAACAAAGGGAGAGCAGCCCCTGTGTGAAGCCAGCGGTTACCAAAATGCAGTATATTGGCACTCCGAGTGCCAGTTTCTTTTCAATGTGTAAAGCTGCATTGTTCCACAGCAAGCCCCTCATGCTGTGGTGAAGGATCTCTACCTTTGCTGTCCCTCTCTCTCCTTTCATTGACGGTTAGAGAAACCCCCAACGTGGACAGTCTTTGTTGCAGCGCTCTCCTTACCTGCAGGCAGACTTTCAGACCTTGTACTACTTCTGTCTGGTCCAGATGGGTCACAGGAGAAGATCATTTCATTAGCAAATGTAAGAACTGCAGAAGGACTTGGTGGTAGTGGAATCTCAGTCCGGAACCTTAGACGTGGGCTGCAGGTCAACCACTCAGCCCACAGCAGGGAACTGCTGGCTCTAAATGTGCATCCAGAAGTGCCTAACTTCAGACATGACCCAGCCAAGCTCACAGGTGCATACTTGATTTCAGCACAAGTAGCATCACCCATTTTTTTTTTCAAAAAAAAGGACCCGACTGTTTCCCGTACCCTCTGAGGGGTCTGGGAAATAAATAAATAAGAAAAACCACAATTCACAAGCTATTCTGTTGTGTTTCTGGCTGAATCTCAACAGGCAGTGGCTGGTGCCACATTCAAAGCACTATTTCTTAATTCTCTCTCCTTCACTTCATACTTATCTCACTTTAGAGAGTGTGAAATTTTTCAGTTCATTATGTTCTGAACTGTTATTTAATTGAAGCCCCTAACGTTCAGTCAGTACACACTGCACACAGTCATTTAAAATATTCCAGCAGTGCACATTTTTTATAAGTGGTTCAATTGGAAGTGATCAAGGTTTGAGACTTCCAGCCCGTAAAGGCTTCTGCTGTGGAAATGTGAAGTGCTGCTCTCAGTAATTTCAAACTGCTTCCTAAGCAGGCCCTCTGTTCCGAGTGTCTTAAACTCTCGCAGAAAGGAGCGCGTCACAGGGTTTGACGGAGCCCACCAGCCATGGAGGGTGGTGGGAAACCCTCCTCTCCAAACAAAGCTGTTGGCTGGGAGATTTGTGTTCCCCTCGCCCCATCGTGTCCACAAGGACTGAAGGGGGTGACTGCCCTTTCTTCTGCATGGCATGTGTCGTGCGTGCTGCCTTGTCCTCAGTTCCAGGAGGTCCTGTGCACCACTGAGAGGTGAGCACGGAGTTTCTCTCTAAATTGATTTCCTCCAGACGAGTACTCTGAAACTCCAGTGTTGGGAGGAGGATGCCACCCTGAAGAAACTAGGAAGAACCATGGCATCAGGAGCTCAGATCGCAACCAGCTGCAGTTTCAGCGTGAAGCCATGGTGAAAAGAAAACACTTCCTGGGGATTGGGTGCAGCTGTGCAGCTATTTGAAGTTTATTCTGCCCGGATTTGGGGACATGGCTTCAACCTGTGACAACAGAAGACTGCAGGCTTTTACTTTTCTTCCATATTCCATAATCTGTGCATTGACGATAAAAGGAACCATGTCAGAGGGTGGTTGTCTTCAAGCTTCCTAAGCCTGATTCTGTGCCAGCAAAGGAAAGGTTCTGTTTGTGAAGGCAAAAATGAAGCCCACCACCTCCCTTCTCCTGCTGCTCAGAGCAAAATGATACTCGGAGATTACTAGCTGTCCATTGTGGTGGGGCAAGCTAGTGACAGTGGTAGACAACACTGTGCACTGCACAGAGAAGAGTCTCCATCACTTGGTGTTCAAGTTTAAAGCCAAAGATGAGTCAGAAATTCCAGCTTTATTGAAAATGCTTGGTAATCTCTAGTAATGACCTAGTCTAACTAAAGAACAAGCACTCGTTAAAGGTCATTTATCTGAGGAGAGAAAAGTGTTCATTTTCCAAGTGCTGTCATCTTCTGCTTTAATTAATATCAGCCGTGTATGCCGTTGGCAGTGGCTTCAAATATCGTAGCATGGGAAGACTGGACTTCCAGTGACATTTTTAATGAAAAAATGTAAACCATCTCTCACAAATGCTGTAATTGAGGTGTTCATTAGCTAACCCTGGACTGCAGAGGAACACCTAGAGAAACAAGCTGAACCTTGGATAATTTTGTAGGAAAGAGAAGTGTTGCAGACATAACCCAGTAAGTTGCTATCAGCTAGGGATGTGTCTGAAGAGGCTTGGTCCAGGCAGTGAAAAAGACCATGAAAAAGACAGATGAAGCACAAGGAGGCAGGATCTACACTACTGATGCTTAATGGAAATGTAGGACAGGTAGCTCAGGAACCTGCAGATTTGGGAAACTGCTTCTGTGAAGATCCTTATCCTGGCCCTTTGAAGAGATTGATGAAAGCCCTGAAGCACAAGCAGAAGCTATTACATCCTTTCCAGGATGCACAAGAAGGAACCACTCCAACTCTAGATTTATACCTTGAGGCTGGAGCATCCACTAGATCATTGACTCTGACCTCCTCAATTACATCCAGCTACCTGGTACATCTCCATAATGTGCATCTGGCTACGACAAGGGCATTTAATGTTGATACAAAGATAGGAGAAGATGGTGATTCCGTTGCTATTCTTGGCAGCTTGTTTAAACATTTGATCACTTTCAATTTCAAAAAACATATTTTCCTATTGCTTCAGATCCTAATGGTAGATTTTGTACTGCTTTGTTTTGCTGGATGCAAAAGCTCTCTTTCTAATCCCTGGAAATTTCCCTCTGTGAATATGCTTGTACAGAATAATCAAGTTTACCTCCTAGGCTTCTTCTTTTGATAAGATAGGCAAAGAAAGCCTCCCATTGTAAGCTGTCTCCTGCAGCCTGAGAGTCATTTTGGGGTGTCCCCTCTGGGTTCCTCTGATTTTTCAGCACTCCTCAAAGATTCCTCCACTCGAATATATGCTGGTACTTCTGACACTGAGGCTGTTTAATGATGGTATATATGTTTTTAATTCACATTTTGCCAGGTCAAATATCAAGGTGTTTCAGTAGCCCCCTGTCTTAGTGCTTCTTTGAAAGTCCCATTGAGTTCCTTACTCATCATTTGAATCACTGCTATCGATGACACAGTTTCCTCAGTTCACAGGTGGAGCCTGTATTCTCATTTCTAGACATCTAGCGTTGAATTCAGGTGCGTTATGAAGCTCTTGGATTTCATGATCCCATTTTAACAATTGGACCAGAATGTAAGAGCTCCACAATTGTCTTCACCTATCGTGTCTGAAATTGTTATGTCTTTTTCGATTCTGTTTTCAGATGAATTTTGTTATTTCTATAAGTCCAGTGTTGGGGTTTTTTTATTCTTCCTGAGTTCGTGTACTGCATGCCATGTTCTGACAAGAAGCTCTATAGTCAAGTTTAATGTCTTCTGGAATATTTTTACTTACATAGATAAAAATAGGGACATGTTCTCCAGTACATTTTTTTTGGAACAGAGATTGCTAAACTCCATACTTTTCACATTTAGTCATAATTTTAGAAAAACAACAGTACAGAACTGCTTGCAAAGTTTGTGAAGTTCAACTCCAAATTCAGTTTTCCTAAGAGTGGGTTGAATCAAAACTTCTCTCTCTAGGTACCTTCACTTTTTACTGTGGATGAGGACTGTGCAGCATGGGTGTCTATGGTTCTTGTTAAGTATGTATGTTCATGCTCAGCAGTTAGTTTGTACAGTTGTTCAGTAAGGAAAAACATCGATCATCTGCACTAGGCAATTCTTGAGGCTGGTGTCTCCTAGAAATGGTCTGAAAGAAATGCCTCTGCTCAGTCAGGCTGTGTCAGGGCAGAGATGTTCACAAGATGTAGGAAACCATCTAGGGGGCTGCACAAGCCTTCGCAATGGAGAAGAGCAATGGGACTCTCAAAGACAAATTGCTCTTTCAAATTGACTTACAAGTCTCAAAATGTATGCAGGTTTTTAACATGCTTGTATGAAGGACTGATGGGTGGCAGGCCTTTGGTGACAGAGGAAGGGTCAGTCAGATCTCGTTTTAACAACTGGGAACTTCTGGCAAGGCAGTAGGAGCTGCTCATCTAAAGAGGTTTCTGGAGCTAAGGACTGAAGTTGCACTGCAGAAGCACTCCCTGTGGAGTGGGAAATGGGTAGAGACCAGGTGAAGGAGAATGGGAAAGCTCTGATGAATGAGGAAAGTCTTAAAATTACCTGTTTTCTATCAATGTTATAGAATGTTTAGAGGAATTTTAAACAAATGTTTTGTTGTATGTATTCGCTGAAAGTAGGTTGGCCTGGATTGTTATCTACCTTCCCTCTATCAATTTCCAATAGTTCCTAACATATTGTGAAGTGACACAAAAAGTGGGATTGGGCCCTGTTCACCTCCCACTGAAGGTGAGGGTTAAGCTGAGCCCATATACGCATATTTAGTTCCTCTTGAATTCTGGTAGACAACCCCTGTGTTATTGCCTGAGTTGCTGCATTGAAGCTCACCTGCAGCAAGGACCATGGCCATGAGTGACCTGAAGTTTTGCAAGTGAGAATGGGGTCTGATCCAAGCGAGATACTGCCAAGCCACACACACGTGGAGCAGAGGTGCAGCCCTGCCACCCCTCATGCTTTTCATGTCCTCTGTTTTTCAGAGGATTTTTTCTCAGCCTCTCCTGCGTTTTCTTCCAGCCACCCAATTGCGTACCTGCCATCACAGGTGCTGTAGTCTTTGTCCTTCACATTTGTCCTTCACACAGAATCCAAACACAAAACCAAGAACCTGGGTGATTTTAAAGTGTGAAGTAATTCCTGGTTTTTACAGCCACATGATTCACATTTTGGTGTGCACATGTGGATGTCAGCTTATAGAAGCTTCTTGTGATGTTGAAAATGTGTGCTAGTAAGTTTTTCAAACAGCTGGAGAAAGGAAAATGTAATGCTAATTATTTTTACTGTACTGATGCTGGAGGCCAGGGGCAGATTGGTGAACCATCACACTAGAAACAAATTCCAAAGAGCTCATAGCTGAATGGCTCATCATTGTTTTGTGTGAACGTTATATTCCACTGTTCCAAGTCCCGATGACAAGTTAGCTAGTCAGAGGTGTAAAGCTATGGGAAGAGAAGATTTCTAAATGAAAGATCAAAACTTTCCAGTGTATATCCCCAATTAATATCCAAAACCCCTGGTTCATGCTGTGAACAAAACGAGCTAATAATCTTCATTTCACCACAAGGCTGCATTTGTACTCAGAAGCTTGCAGTAAAGATCTCAATGACAGATTTATACAGCATTAAAAAAAATATCTTGGAAGAAGTTTGAACCTTGTTTGCTTAGGATCAAGCAGAATCATTATTGGCACTCAAAGGAAAATTGCTCCCTACTTTCCTCCAAAGCTTAAACCAAACAAATAATTTTTAATTTTCTTTATGACAGTTCAACTCTTTTCATTGTGACTTGAGTTCATCCTAACCACCTTGTATCTGAATCACAGAAGTGTTAGTATTTAGTTACCTTGGAACAGCTCCCCTAATTCACAAGATGGGTGGCGTACTCACTGTACCAAGGATGGGCAGAAATCTCAGTATTAGTAAGTCTGGTTCCCTGAAGCTACTATTTTTCATATTTACCTGTAATCCCATTCATAAACTCATGAAGTTACAGTTTAAATCCAGTTATGTTTCTTAATCCCACTGCCTGTACCTGGGAGTTGCTTCCTGAAGCCCTGTTGATGTGGATGTGAAGAGCCAGTTCCTGCTGCTGTTGGTAACACGGTTCTTCTCCAAAACACCAAGAATGGCTTGAGAGACATTGCTACATTACATGCAACTCGTTACTGCTGGGGCTGGTTTTGTAGCAAGAAGGAAAAACATGGTCAAAATGCAGCGAATGAAAGCACGTATCAGTACTCTTTAGTTCCAGGTACAATTAAAGAAGAGATATTAGCAAGCTCTATGAACTGTGACATACCTGCACTGCCTTCACTTAAACTCATTCTGCTTTCACACTGCTTCAAGCACACTGCTTCAGCATGAGCTGATTTGTGTGGAGAGAGTTACACTAAAATACACATTTTTACACAGAGCAACAAGCTTGCGTACTCTTCTCTAACAGAGAAGTGTAAAAATCCAGCTGAAAGCTATATTATATGGACATTCCTGATTTTTTTTTTTAGATGTGCAGATTTCAGCCGACCCTTCTGAAATACAGCCTTGGGAGGTTTTAACATCTCTAAATCCTTGAGCTGTCTAGGAACCAAGTTACTCGGAGTTGCTGAGCACAGAATCATGGAATGAAGGACTCACAGAATGATATGGGGTTGGAAGGGACCTCTGGAGATCATCTAGTCCAACCCCCCTGCCAGAGCAGGTCCACCTAGAGCAGGTTGCACAGGAACTTGTCCAGGTGGGTTTGGAATGTCTCCACCACCTCTCTGGGCAGCCTCTTCCAGGGCTCTGCCACCCTTAAAGTACAATAGTTCCTCCTCACATTTCGATGGAACTTCCTATGTTCAAGTTTGTGCCCATTACCTCTTGTCCTGTCACTTGGCACACCTAAAAAAAGACTGGCCCCATCCTCTTGACACCCACCTGTTAAGTATTTATAGGCATAGATCAGATCCCTCCTCAGTCTTCTCTTCCCCAGACTAAAAGGATCCAACTCCCTCAGCCTTTCCTCCTAAGAGAGATGTTCTAGTCCCCTCATCATCTTTGTGGCCCTTTGCTGTACCCTCTCCAGCAGTTCCCTGTCCTTCTGGAACTGGGGAGCCCAGCACTGAACACAGTACTCCAGATGGGGCCTTATCAGGGCAGAGGAGAGGGGAGGATAACCTCCGTCGGCCTGCTGGCCACACTTTTCTTGATGCTCCCCAGGATGCCATTGGCCTTCTTGGCCACAAGGGCACATTGCTGGCTCATGGTCATCCTGTTGTCCACCAGGACTTGCAGCAAAGTTTAAACAATATCTTGCAGGAGTTCAGCTGATGAAATGACCATGGTGAGTGGAGGTGGTGCTGCCCAAGAGTAGGGCGTACACTGAGAGTCCCGTCCCAGCTTTTCCACTGCTCTATGCTGTGATCTGGTGAAAGGTCCTGTGTTTTTCTGTGTCGTCTTCTCCACCTATAAAAAGATCAGCGTTTTGAGCTGAGTGCTTTGAGAGTAATAGATACCATCCAGAGAATCCCTGGAAGAACTGAACTCATTTGGTATCTGGGATGTAGCAGGGTCAACCCGTTTGTTAATAAGGTGGTAGGACAGCACTGGTAAAACCAGGAAAGAAACCCTCTTCAAATCTCTGCAGTTTCTTCTCCTTGCGACTGGTGAGTTGAGACTACAATGCCATTTCATGAAATGAGTAAGAAATTAGTCTGTTGAGCTATGGCCTCAACTCCCTCCCACATTACTATGGGCAATAACGTTTGTAGCCAAGTGTGAATCATGGTACCACGTACCACGACAAATCAAGTCATCATTGACAGAATACTACAAAGGTACTTCATGCAGAGAAGCCACCATGAACCTGCATTTCAGGAATATCGTCTGCTTACACTGCCAGCCCAGTCCTGAAGAGCCATGCCTATTTGATTCTTTTGGTTAAATCCTGAGGCTGAAATGTTGGAACCAGTGGCTGTGGGCAGGCTGACTTCTGAGGAGCCACGCGGAACTTCTGCAGCACCAGCAACACCCCACTGAGGGCATGCAAACAGAAGTGCTGCTTCTAATCTCAGTGCTTGCATTTATCTGAAAATAATTAGTTGAAGGGAAAATAAAGCGCCTTCTATCTTAGCAAAGCTGGGAGGAAAGGGAAGTGCATCTAAGATTGCTTCAAATGAAACAGCAAGGCTCAGAGGAACCAGAGACCTCTGCTTGTACGCTGCATTCCTTACTCCTGAGACGAGTTTATGAAGGAATGGAGTGTCTTTAATCATTTAATTTGGTTAATTTAAAACTACATATGCATAATTTATTTACAGGGAGGTAAAAACCTCTAATTCCTGCTTTTATTATTGTAACACACAGTATTAGAGTGATTTTTTTTTTTTTTACTATTGCAACCTGCACACTGTCTGAGAGTGTTAGTGTTCTACACATCATGCTTGAGCGGGTGTGTTTGAGGGGGCTTGAGACACCAATTCACATATACCATCCTCCATGAATTATGTACATAACTTCCATTTATATAAAAAGGCGTTGCAGAAATTATAATACAGATTAATTTACAGGGCTTTCATTCCCAGCCATTGTTTTATGCCCCTCGTCTTTAAGGGGAAAAGGTCTTCTGTTTCCCACTCCACGCTATAAGGGGGATTTGGTTTTGGTGATACTGCAATAGTGCCTTATGCTGAAGGAGCATTTAGCTCATTCGCAGCAAAACCCAGGGAACCCATCCTGTTGAAACTATCTCCAAATACAATTTATGCAAGCTATTCATGTAAGTGGGACACCTTTTCTAATTCCAGCTCATGAGAATTTAATTGCCAAGTTTGAGCCTTTGTCAGGATATCTATCACTTTTCAAGGACTTCACGGATAGATAAAGAATTCAGTGAGGTCCAGATCTTTTACAAGGCTTGGCAACTAATTCTGACCTTCTTGATACATAAAACGTGAACCCTGGAAGACCTGGCTAAGGCAAAGAGAGAGGATTGATTCCAGAGCCGCTTCATTCCCAAGTAGCTTTAAATTATGTTCCGGCCTGACCCAGAAGGTTTCTCCAATGTAAATACCAGCCCACTCTCACCTTTAGATAGCTGAATTTTCCCTCATTTGTTTTCTGACCTGGGCTATACTTTGAGCAGCCAGCTTCACTGAAGGCATTGTGTGTCCACCATAATGCCTCTCATCACTAATTCACAGTCCCTTGACATGTATGAAAGCTTAAATTATTTCCTGCAGTGTGCATTAACTTGCACATGTCTACGCTGAATTTCATCTGCCATCATGCTGTCTGGTCAAGTCTTTCTGGAACACGTTGTAGCTCCCCATAGTCTTGAGTAACCTAAAAAATTCTGTGTCATCCGGACATTTTGCTAATTCACTATTTACATACCTACTCCCAGGTCACTAAGAAACATCTCTTACTACAAACTTTGGGCTGGCAGGCATAAATTCTTAATGTGTATTGAAGCCATGAGCCAATCTAGGGCTATTTTTTAGTTTGATTTATTTGAAGTAGCTTTTAATGGCTTATCAGTAACTGTTGAAGACAATGAAATCTGTGGTAGCATTACAGATTTGGCTTTCTTGAGCTGGAGTGGCCACAGGAGACAGTGGGGCTCACATTCTGCTCCCCTGGACTAGAAGATAGCTCTTTCCTAAACCTTTGTGGGACGTGAGCTTCTTCCCTTCACTGCATTTTTCCTGTGCAGGAAGGATAACAACTCCCAAAGGTGGCAGCAGCAGCTAGTCGTGGTGCAGAAGGAGAAGTATATGTCTCTATTCTAGGAAACTGGGTTGACCTATTCCCCTGCCTACTCGGAGGTGGTTGGCCCAAAAGGAGAAAACGGGGGCTGATAGAGGCAGCCAAGAGCATGCACAGGGCCAGGGAGAAGGGATGTGGGCCCATCCCGGCTGTTGTTGAGCCTCCCATCAAGGTTATCTCCCCTATCTCTGCTTGTGTGGTGAGGCACTAACTGACTTGCCCCTCATAGTGGATCCCCGTCTGCTCTCCCTGGAAATGCTGAAGGCAATATGGTGAGAGGGCTCTTTTTCCCAAAGATGAGATCCTTGGGACTGATGTGCCGTGTTGAGCATAGCAGGTGCAGTGTCTAACTGTCCCTTGGGAAGAAAGTGATGACATGGCCTCATCCTTTCATGTGGGACGCACCTCAAGAGATTCATTTAACCCACCTGGTTCCTCGCTTGCCATTGTAGAAACTTTATATTTTAGTTTGTAAACTAAACAGCACCTCCCTCTTTGTCACTATGAGTGTTGACAGTAGGGAATCTTTGATAGCTTAGGGAGAAACAGAGTATTTACAAACTCAAATATACTTTTTCTAGAATCTATGATTCTATACTGTCGATGCCATACTGATGAAGAGAGAGGTGCTGGGGGCTATTGGTTGCTTTGGATGGGGTGGAGGGGATCTGGGAAATGCAGATGTTGTGGGAGGTAATGTCAGATTTTGAAATTTTACGAAGCAGAATTTACAGGATAGAGGAATCTCCTTTTTCTCTGTCCCTTACACATGGTCTCACATGGTCTAAAATATTTAGGGTCATAAGCTCTCCTGGCAAAGCCTCCACCACACTGAAAAGGTTACCATCAGTGCCTGCCGTGATGTCCAGCAGCAGCAAAGGAAAAACATGAGCCAAATGTTTAAACAGTGAATTGTTGCCACTAGCAATGATGCTTTGTTGACAGCAATAAAATGGTATATATTTTTCAGAAATATTTGTTGTTCCAGGCTATATGCAGGCTTAAGCATATGAGACTGATTTGGTCGGTGCACTTAGAAGGTCATCTTTGCCATCAGGAGAAAAGAGACTTTTAATTACAAGTACAATAACACTATCAAGCTGGAGCAAATCCTGGGCTTGATCCTGCGCTCCTGATCTGGGGTTCTTGTCTTTGGCTGTTTCCTCATGAAATCACTTCCTGGGCTAGATGGTTTTGGTAGAATTATTTGGAAGAAAAAAAAAAAAGAAAAAAAAAAGATGGAGGACAGAGAAGTATTTGACTCTGGCTGAGTATGCACAGGAAAATACTGTTCTGCCCACAGCCCCTGCCTGAAACGCGGGAAGAAGGCCATATAGCTGCACAGGTGCCTTTGCAAAACATCACTTAGTCATACCTGCTGTCCCCTCAGCTCAGGCCTGAGGTCCCTCTGGGGACAACAGCAGCATAAACACCACCCCCACCATCCCACCCCCACGTTGTCCCAGCGTGGCACCAGCAAGGAAGAAGAGAAGGTGTCTGACTCCATCTCATCAACGCAATGGCGTGGAGGAACGCTGGTGTGAACGTCTCCCTTTGGTGTTCAGCCTCTCAGCCAGGGGTTGCGTTGATCCCCGTGCCTTGGCAGCGAGCTAATGAGCTCTGTTACCTCGGGGTGGGGGCTGCGCCGCAGGTGCTGGGAAGGCATCTGCTTCCCCCAGATCATGTTCAGTCACCTGGTTCCCAGCCTGGAGGCTCTGGCCAGCTCTGCCTTTAGATTACATCTCCCACGTCATCCCGCACCTCATCACCCTCCCCACCCTCCTCCCTCTCCTCCAGCCTTTCCTCTCCCCTCCCGCCCTCGGCCACCCTCCTGCTGCCTTTGCCTCCCCTCCGGCCATCCCTGCTCCCCTGTCTGCATTCCTCCCTGTCTGCCCTGTTTGCCTCCCACCGCAGCATCCAACAGACCCTGCCTTTCTCCAGACGGGACCTGGGCAGTCACCTACAGCTCTCCACGGGGCGCTGGTCCCCAGCTGGCAGCAAGGGCTGTTCTCCTCCCGCTGTGTTGGAGGTGACTTGTCACCCCCCAGGGTCTCTGGGAGGACTAGGGTGTCTCGGGGAGCTGGACTGCAGCAGCGCATCCCCTCCCGCAGGATGTTTTTTGGGGGGTTGGGGAG
>JAHREE010000118.1:6045423-6096016 GCA_033628505.1 Tringa tobata
TTGCTGGTTTTCTGGAGCCAAACCTGGGTATGTACCAGGGTGCCTGTCTCCACCCCGAGTACAAAGGCCCACCCGATTGCTACCTTACTGGACTTCAGCCATTTCCGAGGCTTGATATCAGCGCAGCCAAATAACTGGAAGCCCCGAAAGGGCAATGTAATAAAGGAAGCATTTAAGCCTGCCAGCAAGATGTGGAAATTCAAAGAAATTCAGAAATTCTGCCTGTGTGCAGAGGCTGCAGCCATTTTCCTCCTGCCTGCTCCAGCCTGCCGCGGAAGCAAACGCGCGTACATCTCTCTTGCATTTTATTTTAATTTCCCCTCCTCCCCACTTCTCGTTGCTGTTTTCCCTTAATCTAAAAGAAGTCATTTTGAATGAAAGTAGATGATCTGGCCCTTGTGTATGGAAAAACAGCAATTACTGGCAAAGAACAACAGTCTTTGTGGTAGGAGTGTGGTAGCTTTATTCTCCTACAAGTTTGGGCTGGACTGCTACTTAGAGTAATAGACGTTAATGCCAGAAAAGAGCTTGTGAGGTTTTCTGGCCTACTCTTTTTGCCAGCAAGGGATTTTTCCCTACGGGTTATTGTAACCAAGCTTTAATTAAAAAAATTAGAAGGCATTAAAGCAGCACAAAGTAATAGCCTCCTTCGGTGTACCTCACATTACCAACCAACCTGTTAGTCTCAGACCTTCCTCATTCAACCTACTGACACATCTGTGTTCTTGGCAGATCCGGATCTCACAACACTGTGTTGTTCAGGGATACCTAGAAGTGGTATAGCTGCATTAGCACAATAAATTAGCATGGGTAGAGCACCATGCTAATAAGTCTGGATTGCTTCTCGTCCTCAAGCTAGTTCTTTTACAGCTACCTCACTTAGCACTCTAATGTGCAGTGCAGAGGTACCCACGTGCTATACTAGTCTTGGGGAATGACGCTAGTATTACGGGGAGCTCAGAAAATCCACAGGTGGGAACAGTGGAAAAGCTGAAAAGCTCAGTCTCTCCCCACTAAAAGCTTTTTCAGTTGGCCAAACAGTGGTGGTTTCTTTTCTTATGACAAGGCTCCTGGGATGAAGTCTTGGTGCTACTGAGGTCTGTAGAAGTTTTACCACCAGCTACAGCAGTTCTGAAACTTTATCCCCTGCTTATTTGTCTAGTCAGAGTAAAAGTGTTTTTCCAGTGTTAATAGGCTAATGTCTCAAAACTGTTGATTTCTTAAATTCCATAAGGTTTGCCAGTTTCACAACATTTTCCTTATGTGCTTTTCATGTTTTTTATCTAATACCAGCATATATTGCCTGAATCACCTTTTTTTGGGAATTGCCATCTTATCACACCAGCCTCACTTTTCAGCTGTTACTTTTTCTGGAGTTCCTTTTCTCTTGGCTTGACAAGACTGTCAGAGGCACATGTAAGCACTTGCTTTCTTGATCCTGGGCTTTAATGATTAGTTTAAGGAGTCTCATATGCTCCTGTCATGCCTATTGCTACTTCTGTCAACTTTCTTTCCAACACAGCAGACTTCGATCGCGCCTAGAGACAAGGTCTGCAGCACCTGCTCTCAAAGGAAGTGGAAAGACAGAGCTTCTGCTCATGAAGACCGACTAAGCAATTGAGCCATAGCTAACGAATTCACCTGGAGTTTTCATATGGCTCTTGAGTCTGTGCTTCTCTAATCTGGTGGGATTTACTGAGGGTAAGGTGACAGGATCCTCAGCTGCAGACCTTGGCAGTGATTTCTGGCAGCTTCCAGACTGGCTTCTCTTTGAGACCTGTGAACTTTCTATCTAGTAGACCATGTCCATGCCACGTTCTGTCTAGGTGGTTTTGGAGAACTGCTGATGAGCCTCTTTCAGCAGTTGGCCTACACTGCCTTTGTTAGGACAACATGTCCAGCCACCAATACTCCAACAGACACCTAACGTGGCACACACCGGGAGGAAGTTTCCACATGGATTTAGCCCATCTGACAGCTGTTTCGTCTCTCAGGACCTCACGACCAAGGTCAGAGGCTTGAGCAGAGTTGCTTTTTGCAGCGCCTGTCATCAGAACAAAGGAAGTCTTTAAGCTGGTTTTACCACCTTATCAAACCTCTGTAGGCGAGGCAGGAGAGAACAAACTAGTTTTCAGGGCCACAGAGGTATACAAATCTGAGGGTAAGCAGATATACATATAGGTGTCTGATGACTTGTCTGATATACCTGATTAGTGAGAAAGGACGCTTTTGAGGTTAAGACACTGGAGAGGATTCAGGAAATCTGGATTCGGTTCCCAGCCCCACCGTAGATTGCCTGTGGCATCTTGAGAAAGTCTGTTCCCTTGTACCTCAGCTCTCTGTGCATAAAAAGGGGGCACAGGGCCTTCTAATTCCCAGCTTTTCTTTCAGACAGACAGAGCAAGTGCACCAGTGCCCCCTAAACAACGTGGGCCATCATCTCACTGGGGATCTCTTGATACCATCAGTGTGTGAATCACAACGCTCAAGGGAAGAGAACAATGTATACTGAATACATGTATGTGCAAACGGTGAACGGTTCCAGAAGTATCAGTGAAGTATCAGAGGTTGTCCACTTTGGGGAAGGGTAATAGTCCTACTGGCATCTGTCTCTGGCAATCTCAAACTGGTAACCAAAATTTGAATCAAATTAGGATTGAGTATTTTATTTCATGTTTCACCTGGCAGCTAAGTATTTAAACACCTCCATTTTCCTTCCTTCGTGCTGATGTTTATCCAGGTCCTGGCTGCAAGAATAACAGAATTGAAACAAAAACAGAGCAAGACAAAACTACCTGGACAACATGGAGGTAGCGGGCAGCAACACTATGTCTCTTTGCTCATTGGTCGTAACAATCAGATTTATTACATGAGTCATGGTGGTATCAGTCATGTGAGTCACATAGTGTTCATTGTTAGATGAGCCTAAGGAGATGGCACCGAACACCAGAGAAGTTCACTGTGATAATTTTTTCATCATCCTATTAGATTCAGATTCTCTCCTTGCTTGTTAAATTCCAAACACAACCAGCCCCAGTCACTCAGGCTTCCACACTCTACAGTCACTGAAAATAAACAATAACAGTAACATTAATGAGTGAGAATCTTCAGACATGTCCCATTATGTGCTTTTTTGGTTGATTCAGTGGTCTTTCTATCCTTTTAATCCCTTTTAGGTTAATTGTCAGAGACCCTGCGTTGGGGTTCTAGCTTGCAATGTCTTGCTTTAAGGCTCTTGTGAGGCTTAAAGTCTCCAGTCTCTTTTCTTGGCAAACTCTTGTAGCAGCAGGCTTTGTAGGCAGACTTCTTTCATTACGCAACCTTTTCCTCTTGATAGGGCATCTGTAGTACCGGAGGGAGGAGGATGCCTGATGCAGACAGGTTTCATCCTCCCACCCTATTTTCATGTCCATGCATTTTCTCCTCTTTAAGAGGACTCTAATACTTCCCCTTGCTACTGAAAGTAGGTGGAGGAACAGCCAGTCTTTCCTATCCTTGGCAAAATGTTTCTCCAGCGCTGTTACTTATTCTGGAGCAATGAGCACAAGCACCCTCACTGTTGAAGTGATCTAGGAGGAGGAGCAATGCTAGATTTCCTGAGTGGGTATGTGACCCATCAGACATCCACTGAAAGCAGCAATAGGTAACAGCCACCTCTGAAAATGGGGCACCTTGGATTGAGCCAGGAGTTAATTGTAAAAAGAGTATTTGTGCCCAGTGTTCAGATGCCACTGAGATCGCCTTGCTCAAAGCTGCCCCAAGGGGAGCACTGCTGTGGATTGCTTGGGAGGTCATGGATTGTGTATCCCCAGAGATTTTAAGAACTAGAGACATGAGCATCTATGAGAGATGCTCCATGTATATCTGATACTACAGTGGTGCAGGAAAGCACACAGGATCACCTCCTGGCACACTCTGAACACACTTAGTGGAGTGGGAAATGCCTTAAGGTCTTCTGGGAACCAGTCCTTTCAAAACTCATAGCCATCTGAGCCCATCTCCTCCAGAGCAGTGATTTAAACTTGAGTCTCTCACACCCTGGGGGAATATCCTCATCCTTTGGCCTTACAGAGAAAGGTGGGAGAGTCAGGTTTGGTTTATAATTGAATGCAGGTATTTAATTAGCTACAGCAGAGATCAAATTCAGCAGAGGGTATTAAAAAAGTCCTGTTCCCAAATACCTGAGAGGGTGGTGGTGAGGCCGCTGTCCTCAATGGGAGACCAGGGATCAAATCTCTGCTTTCTAATCTGGTATGTGGGCGTGGAGAGAGGAGGAAGACTTAAAAGCAGATTTCCTACCTCTTATGTGGCTAAAGGAAAAATATAGGGGAGATGACTGTTAGTTGCTATTTAGTTTTTTTCTTATCTCCAGGAAAGGACTCACAGCCAGGACTCCCAGAGGAGATAGGTGCCACCTTCTCTCCCAGCGGTAGCTGTGTAACTGCCTCTGCTTAATTGCCTCACCGCTAAATACTTCGCACCACGCCTTGTAGACATTTCTTATCCATCAGCTTGGGCAGCTTCTTTTTTTCCTATCCAGCTTCTCTAATCCCATCCTGAGGTATCAGATTTACTCCCTCTCCTACACCAGACCTGGCAGCGTGGGATGCCTGTGTCCCTAACCCTCCCAGGGCTGAGGATTCCAGTATGCACCAGGGTAGGTGGCAGTTAGGTATTACAACAGTGTGGTTTTCCTCTTTTGGTGTGAAATCTCCTTTTACCTCAACTATGAGCATGTTGAACAGGGAGGAAAGCCGTACTTCTGGCTGAAGCATGCCCACAATTAATCAAGCCTTGTGATCCTATGACACAGAGCTCTTTGTCTCAGATCGTCTGTAAGGAGTTCCCTTTGGCTAAAATTTTATACTTAAGGTCTTTGTGCTGTTGAACTCAGCCTACTTTGTATTTTCTGCCATGTGTAAGGGACTTGAAGGGAGCTGGTGAGATATAATGCCTGTATTCCTACTGGTGCATGATTCTGCTTTAATAGATCAAAAAGTTTTTCAGTTACCAGCCAGGGAAAGAGAAATATGTTTCTTGATTTCTTAATGAACAAGTTGATTTCGTATGGGATGTTTCTCAAATTCTTTGCTTTGCCATGGAAATTTATATTCTCCCTCCTTACACTTAAATGACATTTACTTCAGTAGAAAATAACCCCATTCCCACACATTTTAACCTCCGCTATCTTTCCTATGAGAAAAAGTAGAACTGAGGAGGAGTAAAGCAGTGAAAAATAACAGGGTTGGCTTGGTTTTTAGACCTGCAACACTCTGACACTTGAGCCTACTTGACAAAAAGAATTAGTCACATTTTTTAACATTTTATTTCATTTTTTTCATCACTCTGGTCACTCTTCCTATAGCCCTGGCATTTCAGGCAGAAGAGGAGGAGGAAAGTGCTAGTCTTTATTTCAGGACAGAGTTCCCCTTTTCTCTTAGCCAAGTCAAAAGTTGTAGCAGCATGCTCCTGTCAGTTTCCCTCATAAATTCCCCAGACCCACCCCTTGCTGGCCCCACTGAAGTCTTAAAACTCTCTCCCTTCAAAAGGAGGGAGAGTTATTTTCACTGATGACATGGCACATCTTCAGATTCAAAGTTCACAGTGGCACTCTGCACATGCTGATGTCCCCAGTCCTGGCACACACGGCATCAGAGAATAATAGAACAGTTAGAGTTGGAAGGGATCTTAAAGAACATCTTGTTCCAAGCCCCCGGCCATGGGCAAGGACACCTTCCACTAGATCAGGTTGCTCAAAGTCCCATCCAGCCTGCCCTTGCACACCTCCAGGGATGGGGCCTCCACAGCTTCTCTGGGCAACCTGTTCCAGTGCCTCACCACCCTCACAGCAAAGATTTTATTTGTGATATCTAATCTAAATCTATCCTCTTTTAGTTTAAAACTGTTACCCCTATTCCTATTGCTACAATCCCTGATAAAGAGTCTCTCCCCATCTTTTCTGTTGGCCCCCTTTAGGTACTGGAAGGGGCCCTAAGATCTCCCCAGAGCCTTCTCTTCTCCAGACTGAACAACCCCAATTCACTCAGCCTTTCTTCACAGAAGAGGTGTTCCAGTCCTCTGATCATCTTTGTGGCCCTCCTCTATACCCGTTCTAACAAGTCCATGTTCTTCTTATGCTGGGGGTCCCAGAGCTGGACACAGTACTCCAGAGCAGAGTAGAGGGGCAGAATCACTTCCCTCGACCTGCTGGCCACGCTTCTTGTCATGCAGCCAAGGATGCAGTTGGCTTTCTGGGCTGAGAGCACACATTGCTGGCACATGTTGAGCTTCTCATTGCACATGTACATTTCCCATTTTTACTTGCACCACAAGATCAGGTTTTCCACCTCTTGCCAAAGGTGGTCCACAAGTCTTGTAACCTTCTGATTGGTGTGGATCCATTTTCTGTGCTGCTAAACTATGGCTGCATATCCTTCACCAACTAACCTTTTAAGAGACATTTTCTGCACTCTTTCCTGGATCCAGTAACTGGTGTTAGGAAGCTCACTAGAGCTTTACTTCTTGGGTTTCTGTTCTGCAGGTCTTCAGGTTAATCTTTCTAGCTTTAATCAAAAAAGATGATGTCAACAGGAACCATATTGTAGGCTTTCTCGGTGCCAACTGTAACCTTTATTGTTGGTTAATTGACAAAAGTGCTAAAAGTCTGTTTTAGAATTTCTATTTCATAAAAATGTCTCCTTTGTTGAAGTATCAATTATCAGTCTTGGTTCAAAGTTTATTTCTCTTGCATGCAGCCATTTATTCTGTAATAATTGTCTAGATTCTGACATTAAATACTGTAATTTCTCCTGCTATGTTTAAAACCACTTCCAAAGGCTTCTAAGTTTTATTTCCTTCCCATTTTCTACAGAAATAGCTGGAGTTTGCTCATGCTTGGGGAGATTAATAAAACTATAGAGTAGATTGTGAAATTCACCCCAAACCAAAATACAATGAGCTCCATTCCAAGACCTCCTGCAGGCTCCATTTCTTTAATTAAATATATGCCAAGGTTCCTCTCCATGAAGTAAATATATAAAACTGCATATTTGAGGGCAATTATAAGCTAGTGTATTTTGACATTTCTTCAACTGCAAATCTTTTAACCTTTATTAAGGGAATTCTGGTTGAACGGATTTCTACTTGAGATATATATAGCAAAAAAAGCTTAATGCCTACATGAAATTATGGACAAACTAAAGAGAAATCCTAGGAAGTGGGAGTAAATGAAACCCTGATTTTGGTCCTACCAAAGGCTGTGGCCAGCAAAGGCTCATCATTAGCAAGAGCTACACACTTGTACTGAACCCAGGGGAAGGTGTTTGCACTGGGGAAACTTCACCTTTCTCCATTCACATTCTGGCTTTGCTGGTGCAGGGAAGGACCAAGGGCTGTTTCCAGCCCTTGCTGCAGAGGTGCCGTAGGAAAGGTGAAGACATAAGGCTGGTTGCAAATGGTGCATATATTGATCCCAGTTAGCCAAGACAAAAGTCCTCTGCTCATGCACTCCATTTTGTTTTGAACAGGAGCAAGACATTAGTTTGCTTTTTGTCTTCGTTTAATCTTCTCCGTGTTTCGGCAGTGTGACGTAGATGGTTGGACTCCATGATCTTAAAGGTCCCTAGACCTAGACAATTCGATGATTTTATGTCAGTAGTTTCATCTGATGGTGGGTAGTTGAGAGTGTGAGATGTGGGTGTGAGGGTGGCCCTCAGACAGATGGACTGGAAATGGGAGCTCTGAATGGGGAAACAACGCTCTGAGGAGGGGACAAACAGGTGTGCTGGCACTAAAGGGGTGGACCCTGGGGAAAGTTCTGGGGTGTATGTTCCCTCCGCCCTCAGGGACAGGGGCTGATGTGCTGCCAATGGCCACATAGTGAGTGGGATGTGAGGCAGAGGTGCGTGGTGGGTCCTGTAGGAGAGCCACCAAAATCCTGGGGTGCGTCCAAGTTCCCACTCCTGGAGGAGGCCAGAGTCTGCTGACTTTATTGCAGATCATCAGGCCTGCTTGGCCATTTCCCCAAACTGCTCCGGATGCCAGGGAAAAGGGATAGGAAACTTTTATGGGGAGGATGCAAGAGGGGTTTAAGGAGAGGGCATAGGTAGTGTTCTGATTCAGATGTGGCCTGGGGCAGTAGGAGATCCTGCAGCCACCCCTGCAGATGCTGGCGTGTAGGTACATTGATGTGGGAAACTCCTGTGATATGGGAAACATCCTGGCAAAAAACTGCAGCTCCTGCTTGAGCCAGGAGCCAGCAGCATGCCCGTAGTTTGGCTATCGTTTCGAGCAAACCCAGCAGTTTTGGGTAGCTGCTGGAGGCTAGTGGTTCTGTGCAAACTATCCACACGGTTCTGCCTTGGATATAACCTTGAACTTTACTTAAACTGGGGTTCTGTCCTAGAAACACAGACCGACACATGCTGCACTTTATGTACTAATAAACCCAAACCTGTTCAAACCCGCTTACTTGACAGCAGGCTACTAGATGAAAGCAGGGTTGCTTCACTTATCATCCAGAAATAGAGAGCTCCAGAAGATTTTTCTTACACAGCATAGAAGTTTCCAACTTTTTCTTTCTTTCCTTTTTTTTTTTTAATGGTAATCATCCTACCATGGGAACGAAAGACAGCAGGATAAAACTTGAACTTGCCATTCTTAGCTGGTCAAAACAGAAGTTCTGTCTCCATAACTCCAACTTTCCCTTCGAATACATGTGTTGAAACTTTGCCATGGATATTTTTCTGCCTTCTAAGAAAAAAACAGTAGATGATCCATCTATAAGAGGATCTCTGACATCGATTGGTAATGGATACTGCACACTAAAAAGACTCATTCTGAACAGCTCCTGCCCCGCACAAACCCAGAGCCTGTTTGGCCTGACCTTCTGTGGCTTTTTTTGCCTGCAGAATAACTTATGAAATTTTTAGCATTCCTGCAATTGTAACATCTGGGCCTCATTGTTCTATACCTTGGGAAAAAAAGGGGGGGTGGGGGGCAATGACAAACACACTTTGCATTCACGCCCTCTTTCACCTGTTTTTCTACATGTTTTGAATCAAGATGCTCAAGCATGAATTTCTGCTGGTCATTTCTGGATGCCCTCCTGAGGGTCAGCCCTCAGAGCAGAGGAGGGAGATAACCCAGCAGAGTGATTTTGTGCATACAGCACTGGGGCACTCACTGCTCTCTGATGGGCAGGTAAAGCGAAGAGCCGCTTATTAAAAATCTGCTGGAAGACTTTTGGTACTCTATTAAAAATACCAAATTAGTGCTGGTATCCTAGTTGTGTTTTTCTCTAGTCCGTTTCACAGAACTACAAGAGTTTCTCTCTTACACATCACTAGACTGTAAGCTATGCACATTAAGAGGCCTCGGGTGATCTAAAGAAAAACATCTTCTCGTACTTGTTACAAAGAGAAGTTCCCTAGTTAAAAAATAATTACTATCCTTGGCATTTTACTCTTTTCCAATCATTTGCTTTCACATCAGCTGCTGACTTTGCCGTGTTACATAGTATGTAGGAAATGCCATCAATAACTTGTAAAGTTTCTAAGGCCAGGGGTCATGATATCAATTCTGATGGACAAAAGCACTAGAGGAGCAATGTGTGTGTCGTGGGGCTGGAGAGGGTGAGACTGAAAGGTGCCGTCCTGGACTCATTAGCTTAAGGAGTACAGTGTGGCTTTGTTGTTATAATTTGATAGAGTGCTTGGAAACAAGCAAAAGATCACTTTGTGTTTGGGAAGGAATAATTCAGCCTCATGTGGATGCCTTTTATTTTTAGAAAAATGTGTCTCCCTTAGACCCTTGTAAAAATAAATCGTGTGGAGCAGAGGGACATTGCCTGCATGCAGAATCAACTATTTGCCAAATGTTTTCTTTGTTTAAAATATGCACTTGCTAGACTGAAGCCCAAACTGCAAAGTTCAAACCAACACTCAAATTCTAAACAGCCCAGACTTTAAAGTCACTGAAGTCCAACTGGGAATCGCGGCACTACAAGCAGTCCTGGAGTTAAATTTCTACACCAGGCTTTGCTTACAAAATATCAGAAGAGGTGCAAGTGCTACCACCTGCTTCCTTCCTCACCACTCCCAGTTTTTGCAACAGCTCAGCGGTTGGTGTGCTCCGCCAGGATGGGGATGACCCAAGTTTAGTTTCCGGAGAGATGGAAAAGCATTTGAGCCCACAGACTCTCAGGGTATCCTCAGGAGAGACTCCTTCATTCACTCCTGTTACAGGTGTTTACACCGTTTTGTAGAATAATCATCAGATGTTAGATTTAAAAAAAAAAAAAAAAAAAAAAAAAAGAAAAGAAAAAGGGATGGGGGGTGGGAGGAATCTGAACATTATTTTTTTTATCCCAGGCAAGATTACCTGGAAAAATGAGACATTGGTACCAAGCCTTGCCCCAGGAAAAACTCCCTTAGGTAAGAATACTTAAGCAGGGGTTGAAGCTAAGAGCTGGAACCAATGTTGGTTTTTCCCAGGTGAACACCTACCTCCTTGCTAAATTAGTGTCAAGCACATGCTTTGTGTCCCTGTCTGGCCCCCTTGGCGTAGGGGATTGCTGCAGGCAGGGCAGGGTGGCCACTGGTAGCCTGGAGCTGGGAGGGGATGATGGGGCAGGGAGGAGAGAAGGGGATGTCTCCATCAGGGCAGGAGGGACCACTCTCTCACATCCTGGGCAAGGCACATTAAGCCACCAGAGAGAGGAGGGCAACTAATGCCCTGATAGCCTTTACCCACCCCAGTTTAGTAGGCACATTTGAGGCCACTTACTAGATAACCTCATTTATCAGGGGCTGTAATTAGGGACAGCCTTTGGGGGAATTTTGGGTGGGCAGATACACATTATTAGTTCATTTGGTTTAGTAACAAATGAAGAACTTTGTGGACAAGGGATTATTTGGTGAAGTGGAGGATTTCTTTAAATCTAATTTTTATTGTGAATGAAGCATAATCCAGGACAACAGACAGCAATAATAGCTCCAGTATATGAAAACAGAAGCTTTATTATTTAACCCCTCACCCTGCATGGCTTGAATCTCCAGACCAGCACAAAGACCTGCTTTATAGCAATTTTAAGATGATGTCAGCAGGTGTTGGGCACCTAGATACTTTGAGACCCTTGGCCCAAAGTGTCTGGGCTATTTTGTGAACCAGCTTCAGACCTTTCAATGGGGAAATGTCCTGTGAAAGACTCCTGCTGCCTCTGTCATCCCTGATAATCTTTCCCTAAGAGAAAAATCTGCATCACTGTGGCTTGATTTAAATATGCAAGCAAAGTTTGACTTCTTCCCTTACTTTGTAATTAATGTATAAAGTACCCATCTCTTGGCAATATCTCCGGCGTGGTGTGTATCACACTAGGACTCAGCCCACCTGGGCTCCAGAGCTGGGATTTGCTCCTGCCACCAAAGTGGACAGTACCAGGGGAGAAAAAAAAACAAGCGAAGGAAAGCTGCTGTGCTCAACGATGAAGTGACCTTAAGAGAAGGGCCTGATGTGCCCTGCTGGGATGACAGCCACCGAGAGACCCCAGTGGACATCCTCGGGGAAGAACCTCCACAGATGGAGTCCCCACCGAGAAGGTTCAAACAGCAAACCCGGGTGCAGCAAAACTGTACAGTTAAAAAAAAAGAAAGGAAAAAAGATATTTTTCATGTTCCATAAGGCTATGATTATGTGATATACATATTTTTATTCAAGATCAAAGCGTTGTTTTTAATAGTTAAATATTCACATATGCAAATGAGCCTCGATTTGCATAAAGCGATAATTATGTTATTCATTAGGACTTGGTAAATGTTGTGTTCAAATTCCGTGATCATTTTGCTTTAGGGTTAGCGAGAAACAAGTTTGTGAGTTTGAGGGGAAACCTATTGTGAAAGTAAACGGCGGAGCTGATTTCCACCCAGCCGGGATGATTTACCTACCTCCTACGTTCTCAGCGTGGCATGTCCAGTCTAGCCCATTATATCAGCTAATGTCTGTGGGGAGGCCCAGGGCTGCTGTCCCTGCAAGGTCATCTGTCAATGCCAGACGGGGAGGGGGAGCTGTCACTCTCCCCCTGTAATTGTGGCTTTCCCAGCTGCACAGCCTGCCTGCCGCTGCCCGCCATGCCCAGACCCCAGCTCCCCACTGCGGTGGGAGAGACCCCCATCTCCCCTCCCCGTCTCACACGCACACACCTTCCCCTGGGTCAAGAGGAACAATGGAGCAGGGAGGACAGGGCAAGCCCGCGCCGAGCTGCAGACACTTGATAAATGGGTGGGCAGGCGGCAAGTGACAATATGCAGACAAGTGATATCATTTGCAAATGGCTTCGGCGAGGGAAGCAAGAATATGGAAAGGGGATGAGGGGGGGGGAAGGCAAAGTCAGGGGCGCGGAAAAGGTTCCTCGTTAACCCTTGCGGGAGGGTGGGAAATGTGATAGCTTGGAGCTCCAGGGAAAAAAAAAAAAAAAAAAAGGTTGGGAATACTGCTTTTCGGTCCCTCACCTACAACCTCTGGGAGAGTGAAACGCCCCATGAGGAAGTCACATGCCACTAATTGCCGTCTTAAAAAGCACATTTTTAATATCTGTACAGTGGGCCTTCTCTCAAGATGTATGGATGTGGGCAACTTGGGATTTACCTGGGACTTACCTTACTTAACTCTTGGAGAGACACCCATCCCCTTGTTCAGAAGCTGAGCTCGGTGCCTCAGCATAAGACCCAGTGCTGGGGCTGCACTGACCTCCCTCTTTGGACACCCCAGGCAATGATGCAGCCCCATCACCCTGGTGTGTCTGCATCCCTGGGAAAAACATCCCACTGGCAGGCCAGCAGAGACGGGGGCAGAGCAGGGTTGCTGCTGGTGCAAAGGGCTCTTCAGGAAGGGCTTACTGAGCCAGACAAATTGGCAAACAGGAGAGGTGCTATGCACATTTTAAATATTTGTGTATGTAAATACTTTGTAAAGGTCAGTCATGAGATTAAACCACCTCCTTTCCCCAAACCCTTTCTAAATAATGGTACGAGAAACACTCATCATCCGGTAGGTTGAATCCAAAAAGGACTGGACAATCTACCTAAGGACCAATTTTTTTATTTTTTTTTTGAATTACAGAACTATTTTGTGTCTCTCCTAGTAGCAGGTGACCTCCATTTTTCTTCCGTGTGTGCATTTTTTCTGGCCCATGTCACACAAGAAGTCCAGCTGCATTTTATACCCATGCTATTTGTTTCCAATGGACACGGACTGTGTTCACACACCACGAGATTTGCCTCCCTGGCTCACAAGCTCAGTTGTGCCAGTGGAGCTCATCCTGCTTCACCGAGCTCAGTCTATCTTGGTGCATGCCAAGGAGGTAGGGCCATCTGCTTGGAAAACATGATCGGGGAGGGCTGCTGGGACAGAGAACTTTGGGATGGACCATGGAGTTACTTGCAATCTGTTACTTGGGCAGTGACAGCATCAACTTTGCAAATGAGCCCCACGCAGGATTTCTAAGACCATCAAGCATCAGGAGTGCTGTTGGTCTCTGTGTTTACAAAGATTGTAGGCTGTGTACACACACAGACTGGGTGTAGAAGCAATGCTATTACCAAGTTTTGGTTTTATGTTTTATTCTTTGTATTGAGGAAGGTTTTGAGAGCTGGCAAGAGCTGGACAGATCTGTAGGATGCTCCTTAGCTGCCATGATTTGTTCTCCGCTTCCGATACAACCACTGTGATGCAGGTTTGAGGGTGTTTCAGGCATAGAGTCCTCGACTCATCTAAACTACAGCAACCAGCAACCCCCTGTTCCATGACAGATAATGTTGGCTTACACGGAACCATAGTAAAATGAACTAGATCAGGGCATGATTCTTTCCTGCTGACATTCGCAACTGGGGTTGTTCCGCAATAGAGATTTCCTGAGTGCAGTATTTCGTGTGATACATCCTCTCCTCCGTGTTTCCTGCCACTCTTGAGCATAGGATGAACTTTGAAGTAATGGTTCCAGCCCTTTTCTCTGCAAAGAAATGTCTCATTCCACTTTCTGTCTCTCTCTGCTTGCTGGATATGGGCTGTAGTTACCATATTACAGTTATTCTATTTATATGCACTAAAAATACTGATCAAATAGCTGGATCATCCATTAACTGCCTCATTATCCTATTGAATGAGGAGTCTTTCTGAATTTTATTGTGGACATGGACAGGATATATAGGAACTTGTCTGTCATTAATAACTACACACACACACACAGACACACAAATCTAAATGGCCAGTTAATGTCTACATCTGCCTTAATGTTACTTATTAACTTGTATTACCTATAACAGCCCCTAATGGTTTCAGAACTTGTTTCACTTAATTCGTACCTTTCTTCTGTTCTTTGGCCCCACATTAATACTATATTTCTTTCAGAACCTCTCTCATTGTAAGGAGGATGGACAAGATGACCTGATAGCCTTTCCCATCTCTGGTTTCTATATGCACACTTCCCTCATTACGACACTCCTGCACAATAAAAGACAGAGGATCAGGCTTAGCATGTGGAAAAATGTTCTCTTTTTCCCTAGCCATCTTGCTGTGCTGTTGGCCCTGATTTAGCCTTACCAGCTACGCATCTGTTGCTCTTCAGGGCACTGAGAGCCCAAAGATGGGAAGAGGTCATTAAGGGTCGTACAGACTCCATCATTAGAAAAAAAATTGCACATCTCCCTTCTTATCTGTTGTTGGCCTTTTTCTTTTTTATGAGACTTTTACATTGGTCAGAGAAACCAAAGGTATGGGTTTTACTCTTCTCAGGTCAATCAGGGGCTTTCTGGAAATCAATAGTGGGGTCTTTCACTTAAGTCTTTTTTGTGCCAGATCACTCAATTGCCCATGGAAATCCTCCCTTCTTATGCACATGGCTTCAATGCTGAGGACATGCATTTAGAGTTGCTTCTTCTACATGTCAATGCCTGGCAATAGTGAAAAAATAAAAAGGATGTTTGTCTCATGCTCAAGGTTTTGGAATTGCATTTCAGACATTTGGATTTCCTTTGTTATTTTGTGTGGTCATGGGAAAAAAAATGTAATGATAATCTAGGTTGCAAATTTGGTGGAGTTAAATGCCTTCTTCTTTTCAAGAAAAAAAAATAAATTAAAAATAACACTTGGCTGCTCCCTGTTTCATATTATCTGCATTAAGGGATGAACTCGGGCTTATTCTGACCATCCTGGAAATCCTAGTTATGACAGTTTTGCTTGATCTTGAATGTGACTGGCCTTTCATTTCACCTGAGGTGACTGAAAAGGAGCTGAAGGGCAGCTGAGCAAACAGAAAAACTATGTGGTACAAAATCTGTAGTCAGAGAAGGACTGAAAGTGTGGTATTTGGAAAAACAGTGCTTTCTGCACTGGTCTTCTAGAGAAGCTCCTGGTCCAAGAAGAGCAATGGACACCCTCTTTGGGTGTCCCTGAGGGACTGAACTACAAGTCACTAAGCAGTCCCGTGCAGCTCTACCTATAAGATAATTCTAGATGTTGGTCCAGGACCCTGATTTTGAGGACTGTCGAGTGGGATGGCTTCCAGTTACTCTAAAGTCATTCTTAACATAAGACAAATGTTAAGGTAAATGCAAAGAAGATGGTTTTTAATGCAATCCAAATTTAACAGCCTAGTTACTCAATTTCAAGACAGGTGGATAGAAATAGAAAAACATAATTATAACTATCTATATGTTAGATCACCCAAGAGGTGTCTCTCTCTGTTTCATCCAGCTAGCAAGCTGTCAGATGCTTATGCAATTTCTTGGCACAGCCCTTCCTTACATAGAAGCGTAGTCTCAGGCTGAGCTTTCAGATTTAGGAACAGGTTTATCTTACAACCCCCAGCCTTCCCTGAGGATCCATTCTGAATCTGATATCTATGCAGGATAAATGCTCCCTTCTGCCTTCCAGAGCAGGGGATCAGCGCTCAGCATAGGACTTCTTTATGCACCGAGGCCGACATTTCATGTAACCACCTATACTCTATTCAACCTTACTTCTGCAAGGAGAGAAATGAGAAGAGTGTGCATAGTGCTTTCCAATTTCTCATCAAGATTAGACATGATGATAAGTAACCACTTCGGAGCGATAGTGGGTGTTAGCTGGGGTGAATGAACCTTGGGCTGGGCTCTGAGGCATTCTGGGGCAAGGAATTTCAGTGCTTTGGATATCACTGACTGATGATAAAGAGGCATACATTCCTACACTCATCCTTTTAGTTTGTATCTATTCAATTTTAATTTTAATTTATTATAAACAGGGAAAAAAGCATATTCAAACCTCTACAAAGGCAGAAGGTTCTGGTTTTAATATTAAAATATGTCATTTGCAATAACCTTTATGGCTTTGTCATATACTCTCAATAAATGACTTCTAAGATTGATTAAAGACCTTAGCTTTGCTTCACATGTTAATCAATCTCACCAGCCAATTAGAGCTTTGGTGCTGGAGAGCAACAGAGATCATCCCTTAGCTATATATGGCAGCATTTATTGTGCAAGCCAAATCTTCATGACCTAATACTGGTAGAAGAACTCATGACAGTTTATGGGAAAAGAACATCAAAGAATTGCAAGTTTATTCATGCCGATACTTAATGAATAGATATTTGGAAGTTGTATTTCAGAAGGGGTAAAAGCTACATGCAGAATTGGCTTTCCTGGACTGAAGCAGAATTGGTGCTTTAGAATGGCAAACTCCTAATTCTAAGCCACTCCTTTTCCTTCTTTTTATAACTCAGAGTACGTCAATTAAATTTGCTTCAATTTCACTATCTGTAAAACGGGAATAAAACTACCTGGATTTCCATCTGGATGAGCTGAGGAGGAATTAGCTCATGCTGGAATTAAATGAAACGCAAGACACCCGTTCCAGCGATGGTACAGTTTCCCACCTGAACAATTTAACTGGAAATGAATTTGGAGCAACAAGAGCAGAACTACATCAAGCTTGCAGGTCACTGCTTCCTGGTCCTGACTGCAGGGAGTGTGGTAGGCTACGGAAAATGAGCAGAGGGGGCTACAGTCCATTTTCTGCGTGTCTCCACAGCTGACCTGCTTAGTAGCTTTTATAGCAGAGAGGCCACAAGCTAGACATGGAAAATCAACACTTGTTGTGTCAGTTCAGCTCAGTGCTGAGGCACACTGATGTGCCTGAGTTATACATGAATAAACAGATGATTTCAGCCACCAGAGCTACAAGCCCCTGCATTTTTCAGGAGATTTTTAACTCACTCTAAACATACAGAGAAATTCTGCACTGTGTAGGATGTAGTGATTAAGTGCCCAAGCAAGACCTGCCCTTTTAAGTGTGTGTGTCCTGGTCCTTTCACAATGGGTTGCCATGCCCTGATTGGAATCTCTGAGTATTAATGTAATTTGAATAAATAACAGTACTAATAAATCAATAGGTAAAGTAATAACAAAAACTGAAAATAGCTGTAAACGTCACAAAAGCTCTTTTACACTTTCCATGGTGACTATTTATTCCAAAACGCTTTGCTATTGCAAGGTATTGCGAAAATACTTTCTTTCACAGAGTATACATTTGAAAGTGTTGAAAGATCAAATTCCTAGAATTCATCTATTCTTGAGCTGGATGCTAACAACGTGTTAGTACTAGACTGAGGGCATTATCTGAGTTCCATGTATAGCCTGAATTCCAGACGAGACTGAAGCCAATTTTATTTATGTTTGGTCTTGGTATAATATCTTTCCATCATTCAATTGTCTCAGTCTAAACACTGCAGGAAAGTTACTTTGAAATGAATGTCTGGGTGTCAGGGGCTAGCGAGCTAATAGCATAATTACTTTTGTAGTCTTTATTAGTTGAAATGTTTATTAGAAAGGTTACTTTTTATCCAATGAAAGATGACAAGCTGGGTTTGACTGAGCACTGTTTGTTGTTTTAATATTGTTAGCTGTGTGAATGGGTTAACACACTTCTCATCTTCCAGAAGCTGAAGGCTATGAGAAATCCCAGGGGTAGCCACTCCTCAGCCCACATTTGCTGCCTTTGCCAAGGAAAGATCCCATAAGATTTCCCCCCCTCCATCACTTAAGGGTTGTGATGATTTTTAATGTCACTGCCTAGATGGCCTGGAGATTTTTATCTATTGCACTTACAGGTCACCTTAATATTATCTCAGTCAGAGGGGGGAAAAAGTTTCTAGTGGGATAATATTAAGTTATACAGCATGACACAAGGTCAGATTGTGAGAGACAAGAATATATGAATAAAGCCAGTGGCCATGAGAGTCACCAGTGTGAAAAAAAAAAAAAAAAAGAAAGAAGAAGAGAAAGAGGAACAAAGAGTAAGAGGGGGGAAAGTGCTAGTGGAGGAGAAAAGCAAGGTGGGGGGAAAGAAGAAGGAAAGATTAAATGGGAAAAAGAAAGGATCAGGGTCAGAGTGGGTAATGTAAAGTCATCCTTCTTATCCCAATCAGCTGCACACTGTATGCTCTCGGTGGCCATGTTCATACTGAATTAGCTCCAGACTGTTTCTTTTCTCTGGGACTCCATCTTTTTGAAAATACATCATCAGTACAACTCCATCCTGAAGGCATATTACGCTAATGCATCATTATTGTGATGGCTGACTGATGATGCGCTGGTGTCATACATCACCAGGGCTGCGCCTTGCTCTGATGAAATGTTGGTGTGATACATAATCAGGGAGAAGCACACGGGCCCCGCTTCTAATGGCTCCAGAGACATAAACTACCCCAGAATTAAAGCTAAAGCCTTGGAGAAGAGCAAGCAGGAAAAGCAAGCGCCCCTAAGAGTCCGGCAGCATCCTGAACCTCCTGAGAAAAACCTGCGGTAACTTTGAGTTACATTAGTGGAAGTGCCTGGAAGGCTGCCAAAATCCGGCTGCTAGGCTTGGACAAGAGTCACAAAAGCCTTAGCAACGTGGCAGTAATGAGAGGCAGCTACCACGAGCTGGAGAGGGCATACAGCAACATGCCACTCCAGCCCTGCCTGCGAAGGCAAAAAAATCACAGCTTGGCTGACCAGCAGATCCGCAGCAAGGGAAGGGCAGGAACGGGGAAGGTGGGGCAGAGGGGACACCTCCTGTTGGATAGCTGGTGGTGGCTCCCTTCCAGATGAGCATCTCTCCTCCCCTCCCTAAAACACACTCGCCCTGCCTCTGTGGCCCCCTGTGGAAGCCCCTGGCTGCCTGGGTGGACAGGCTTGCAGAATCCAGCCCTGGCAACCGAGAAGCTGCATCACCCTGTCATTAATTGGGTTGTTTTGGGAGCGGAGTGGAAGAAGAATGGAAACGTGGCTGAATGGCTGCCTGGAATTTGGCATGAAACAATCATTTCTTGCTCCCTACACACATACACTCTTCCTGTCCTGCAAAGAGTTTGCCTAACCGTATGCAAATGCCCAACCAGTTGATTTGTACTTATCTACCTTTACCTTGGTGCTTCTTTCCAGTACAACTGATGCAGCAGCCTCACCCCCCCAAACCAGCCTCTGCTCATGGCTCCCCGGTGCCCTGGAGCAATTTCTGTCTCTGTGCCTCAGTTACCCACCAGGCAGAGTGGGACCAGTGACACAAACCCCCGTTAGATGCAAAAAGCAGTATGGCTCTGAGCAAGGCCTCTGTTTCAGATTTTCTTACAAAGGGAGTCCGAAATAAGGCACCTTCTTCTCAGAGGATGGGTCCTTCACCTCATCGATTGTAATTCCCCCAGGATAAACACAAGCAATGCTCAAGCCATTGGCAATCATCATATCACGAACTGGATTCCTCTCTTAGTCTTTTTTGCATAGTGTCACCTGTGTAACAGCGAGTCTAGAACACGTCTGAAGTAGCTCTGTTGTTCAGAATGGAATTACTCCAGATCTACACCCACATTGCTGAGAGTTGAATTTGCTCCAGTGGTGCTAACCAAAGAGGATTTTTACCAAATAGCTCGGAAATGTAAACTGTCAAAAACTAGAAAAGGCCTCAACTCAGCATATCAAGGTATCTTTTTTTCCCCCAGTCTTGCAAAATTGCTGTGCACCTGCCATACTTCACGTATCTTTTAATGGACTTAATATCCTGCTTTTTCACAAGGGAAATAATCCCATCACAAGACTGCAACTATATTAAGGAGCATTGGTTTGCAGTGTTCATCATATAAATACCAAATTGGGCTGCGTGCATGGAGCCTGACATTTAAGAATGAATGTGCTGCAGCGAGAAAATCTGAGGCTTTGCAAGAATGAATGAATTTTGGCACCATTAAACAATAGTTTTGCTTTTACAGCATGATTCCTTGCAAGTCATTGCTGGCTGTAAGATCTTCTAACGTACTCCTTTGTAAATTCCCTTCTAATACAGGAGGGTCCAGAGCAGGTCTCTGAAAGATTAGTTTCAGATCTTTGAGAGATTCATCAACAGCTGGGGTTCATCGTCTGTAGGAAGGATGGGCAGAGAATGCTTTCACTGCAAAATCACAAGCATGTGTGCAGACACATACTCAGGGAGCTGTCTCTTTGCAAAACAATCGTTGTCTCTGGGTTTCCACTGCCTAATTTATAATTCCTGGATGGTCACAACCAGGAGCTGGAGTCACTGTCAGCGGGTCAATGGTAAGGGGACTAACAAATAACTGCCACAGGATACCTTGAGGCAAACCAGCCCCTGACAGGTTCATCCCTTCTGTTGACGGTGGCGGGAGACAGACTTGGCCAATAGCTATGTCCTTGCCTTCCCTGCCCAAACCTGACAAAGTTCTGTTCAAAGCTAATGATCAGCCTGAAATAAAATTAAAAAAAAAAAGAAAAGACGGTTCAGTTCAGGTAAGCACTCTGAAACGCAGATGGCTATGTGGGCTGTCCAAGTAGCTTTGGCCTGCAACAACAGGGACTGCAAAATTAATCTGAAAATATCTGTTTTTCTGCGTTTTATCCTGTCAGGAACCTTGTAAGAACAGTCATTTCTCAAGTGATTTTCCAGCACTGAGACTCACTCGGTTTACAACTCTGCCCCTTCAGTACTGGTCAGGTTTAGTAGAGAGATTCAGAAAAGAATAATTAAAAGGCAGTCATCTAACGAGACCCGAACACCAGGCAAGGAGTGGCAATGCCCTCAGGGACAGACAAAGTAGGTGGCAGAAGACCGGGCAGGCAGGAAAGTGCTAAAACTTTTGGTACTACACTGATACATTTGCTTGGATTTAAGGCTTGTTTTAACCAGCCGTGTGTGTTGCTGTTTGCCAGAACGCTTAGAGCTCTGCAACTTCTTGATATCTACTTCATAGCTTGCGTCTGTGTCCAGCAATATATGAAGATGACAGAGGGTAGGTGCCTGAAGTTAGCCCCTGAAGAGGTCGGAAGGCTTGTACCGCCTTTGTATCAATGAGAAACATCTATAGGGAAATCAATAATTCAACTTCTTTCCTTTGGATTTAATTAAAGAAACATTCAGACTCCAATTTGAAAGCAAACACAAACAAAAACCCCATTGACTTTCTCTTACAGCTACTATCTCCCCAGTGCACTGGAAAGTGAGGGGGAGGAATCATTCTCACATAACATGCAGAGAACAATTTTTTAATGTCTTAATTACTTCCCGTGTGCATAAAGCATTTCTGTCCTATTGTTTCTTTTCACAATCTGTTTGGGGTCATTGGTAAACAGATCACTTTGCCCCCCCAGAGGACTGTGAAACTGCAGGCAAAGCTAGAGAGCTGCGTGTATGTTTGTTTGTCCAGGGTTGCCACTCATGATGTTTACAGTCTCCCCCATGTCCTTTGACAAATCAATTTATAATATGCAGCTTGAGTCTAGTTAAAAGGCCAGTCAAGACAGGGCAGTTGGTATGAAACTCTACAGCAGTGCACAGATTATCAAGAAAACATCAAGTCCTCCATGATCTTTGTCCTTCTACTGGACAAACATCAAGGGAAATGTTAAGCCTCAGCTATTTTCTCAAACTACTGCTCCCCAAAAAATTCAGACTATTGTTTCAACCTCCTAGGTAAAGACTGGCTGGCAACTCTGAGCCCTGGGGTCCCTGACTTGTGCTGTTGTAAGACTGAAACTGGACTGAGAAGGGGCTCAGCTCTTGCTCAGCCGTGGAAGGTAGAGCCAAGAGGGTCCTCTGTTGCCAGGGCACCATGCACCTCTTTGCTGTCCTCTTACCAGCATTATGAAGGAAGAGACCCTTGACTTAAAACACAATACAGCAGATTCAATTTATTCTAGAACAAACTGCCCATGAGAGATGTTATTCAGAATCTTAGTGCACGTCTGTTTACTTTCTTGGAAAGTAAGAGTGGATAAAGCCTGAATTTCTCTGGATTTCAAAGATAAGAATTAAATTTGACTCGACACACTTCTAACACTAATGCTGCACTATGTAGGTTCAAGCCAATTCTAGTTAAGTACTTTGTGCTTAGGAGTGTGGAATTCCTTTCCACCTTCCACGACATTTAACATACTAATTGAGTTGTAGTCATCAAATCCAAATTATTACAATTAACCTTCAGTCTGCCTCTACTGGACAACCTTCTATATAAGTTATGTTTGAAGATGTTCCAAAGATACATTCATTCCAAATGGAGGTAAATATGTGAGTGACACTAAAGCGTAGGTGGGATTTGTGAAAAGAGACATCAGCTGTGGAATATCTTCTGGAAAAAGAAACACATATTAATCTTTGAGGTATTTATTTATAGTATACACACACAGATATATATATATATATATATCACCCAGGGTTATTCAATCACATTAAGTCAACCTCCCCTTCAGTAAAAGACTTTCTCAGGGAACAGAACAAGCAATTGAGCACTTAAAAAAAATTCCTGCTGCACTATGCAATGTCTCCTCGTTTTCCAGTTTTACTACTTTGATAATTCTGAATTAACATTTATTCATAGGAATTCCTAAAGTGTCACCAAACGAATTCTGCACTGAAATTCTCTGCAAATGAAATCTGTCCATTTTAACTCCTACCCTTATTTGCAAACACACTGGGGCAGAGAGCATTCTCCCACTGAAATTTCTGTCGGTCTGGAGATGGGACAGAGAGTTTGTGCAATGGAGCAGCTTTGTCACAGTTCTCAGTCCTGCTCCCCAATGACAGGACCCTGAGCACCCATAGCTCCCTGAGCGCTGAAGTTCAGGATGAACAGTTCGCAGGCAGATGTGGCAGTGACTCTATTGTGTTTGGAAATCAGCTGCCTCTGGGGTGAATTAAAGACCAATCATTTTCAATTCTTAGTAGAGAAAGTAGAATTTTTATTTTTTTTCCTTGGGTGAATAGCAGTAAGAGTTTGGTAGGAAGGCACAACAGGTGAACTTGAGAACTATTTATATGTTTTTTTCTTCACTGAGGAAGGAATTTGTCCTGGTATCAGAATTACTGTTGAAGTCAAGCAAAGTTGGGATTTGTAATTATTAGACATGTCACTGCACTCTCTTGGGTGGCATCTGCTTCTGAACTGGCCCACCTGAGACCTGTGGCCACCCTGGGTTCCTGTGTCTCTGTGACACACAGGCTTTGTATTACTGTGTTCATTAGATGTTGTGCCAAGCTGGGTCACTAGTGGAGGCTGTAAATGTGGAAGCTCTAACACACCAGGCTGTACAGCTATTCCTTAGTCTTACAGGCCAGAATTTCCACGTCTACAAATGAGGGCTGTACATCATCAGAAGGTCTTGCCAAATTTCTTGAGGAAGGCTCAATATATGTTAATGCAATGGGCATGATTCAAACCATTTTGCAGTAAATACTCATGAGGCTGGGGAAAAACCACCAACTTTTAACATACTTTGCTTCTAAAATCTTGGTTTTCTTCTCTTTCACAGTCAATAAATGCAGGAGGTATCACAAAAGGTAAATTTATTGGGTAAGGGGAGACAAATTTGCAAGGGGTTCCTTGGGAATCTGAGCTTTCCTTGTCAAGCAAGAAGCACTTTCTGAAGCCATGGAGATGACTGCAGCTGTTCTTGTTCCTGGGGAGAATAACAAAAAGTTGGATCTTCAGTCAAATGGCACAAGATGGGGGGGGATAACAGCATATGGAAAAACTGTCACTTTCAGTGACTTAGCAGTGTCATCTAACAATACAAATTTCTCCTCGGGGCTCTTGGGGTTAGGATTTATAACATGGAAGAAACAATTTTCCTAACCAAAGATAATGTGGAAACCTGCTAAGGTATTTGGAGGGTCTTTCCAAACAGCGAAGCTGCACAGAAAAGCTGCAGGCATCCCTGGGACGGGAGAGTACAGGTGTTTGAGGCAGAACTGCCAGTAGTTTAAGACAGGAAGAAGAAGATACTACATTCTTTTGGAACATACAGAAAGAATGCGGATTTATAAAAAAATATTTACCCACCCTGGAATTTAGTCAGGGCTAAGAAGAGAGTATTTCGGTCAGTATTTCAGTTTTATACCTCCTAGAGACCCAGGTCAACGGTGTCTCTGAACAGGCAAATGGACTTTCTGCCTGGCCCTGGGGAGCTCTTCTCTCCCTCATCGGGTGCTTCCGAGATGAAATGCCTCCGCATCGCTTAACCACGTACCGAGCGCATACATCTAACATCCCAACAGCTCCTAACACACCTGTGCAGCCCGAGGTGACTACATAAAAGAAGCTAATAAAGCAGCGCTTACATTTCATTCATTTTATTCACCGGCTCGAGATTTCGGGGATGGAGCGGAGCACAGCTGGCCTTTGGATGTTAAATATGCTTCATAAGCCAACACCGGTTCAGCACACAGGCAGAAGCCTTCTCGTCTCGTGGCTCTCCACAGGCAATAGAAAGGAAGTATGTTGGCACTCTCACAGCTGGCAGTGGGGCTGGCACAGGAGAGCTGTAAATACTGTGTAGGCATGATGGTGCAAGCTGCCAGGGTGAGAGCGGGTCACCATGCCCCGAGGGGCTCCTAGCCACCCGCAGGAAGGCACGATGAAGAGTTCTTTGCTCTTTTTTAACTGAAGTGGAGGGCAAAGGGCAGGGTGGGTAACCGAGATGTTCAATCAGGTCTGGCCTGACAGGGGCAGACGCTGCTGGGAGTGGAGATACATCTCAGGAGGCTTTGGGGTTTTGCTACGTCACTGGAGCAAGGATCTGCCTGCAGCGTGACCACACTCAGAGACACAGTTTGGCTTGGGGTGTCTCTGTGCCCTGACACAAGTACCCTTGAGTGCCTGCTGTCCTGTACTTGCTCTGCTGCCTGATCTATCTACCTATTCATATGGCAAAGGAAATCTTCCATTTCCACCCAATCTCACTTGGCAATATGTACCAGGGTGGGTGTGAGAGTCCCGCTGAAAGCCATGTCATCTCTGCATGATTTGGGCAGCTGCTAGAGAGGAAAGGAGCACATGGGGGAGAGCTATGTTATGTCCTTTGACTCTTTCTTACTGGTTTGCAGATCAGAAGGTACTTTGACAACTTGTTTTTCTTACTCAGAGCCAAAAATGTTAAAGTGGGCAGAGGTACATCTCCTGGGGAAGTAGAGGAAGGCTCTCTGACCAGGTAACGTTGGTATCTGTGATTCATAGAATCATAGAATTATTTTGGTTGGAAGAGACCTTTAAGCTCACCAAGTCCAACTGTTAATCTAGCACTGCACGTCCACCACTAAACCATTGCCCTCAGCACTACATTTACATGTCTTTCAAATACCTCCAGTGAAGGCAACTCAACCACTTCCCTGGGCAGCCTGTTCCAATGCTTGATAACCCTTTCAGTGAAGAAATTTTCCCTAATATCCAATCTAAATTCTTAACATGTAACTTACTCCTTATGAGTATGTGCAGAGTGCCAGTGAATTTCTGGGTTTATTAAATTATCCAAAGCAGTTCCCTTTTGTATGCATGTTAAGCTCCAGGGGATCTTCCTTTAAACAGCTATTTCCCAAAGGAGGATGACTACTTGCAGGATGTTCTTGCCCTGGCCAGGTGCCTCCTCTGGCTGGGTGTGATAGCAGGAACTTCCTGGAGATACTTAGCCCCGTCAGGTACCAAAATCAGTGTCCAGATACCTGGACCTATGGGCTGAGTGCAGAGACCTCTCCAAAATCAGCTGTTGGGAACAGCTGGTGTTGAGCACAACTGAGAGGTGGCAGCCAAAACTGCCCTACCATTGGACCTAGAGTTTCTTTATCGAAACCCCTTTTCTCCCCAGGCATATCCTCACATCACCCCGTGAAGCATGTGAATAGCCAGTCTTCAGGCTCAGAGCCTTTCTCCGGGCAATCCTACCTGAGTAGGGTTCACACGGAAGGACAGGCAATCCAAAACCAGTCAATATGCCAGGCAGTAGCCACGGTTCATTTAAAATAGCCCACAATGTCTTTATTTCTCACCAATAGTATTAAACTTAACAGGGTCCTGAATTTCCCTGAATGGTAGATGAGAGACTGATAGATAAACGAATAGGATTATATACCCAGCCTCTGTGAGCAAACACTGCATCAATAAAAAACCCCAAACAACAACAACAAAAAGGCACTGATTTTCAAAAGGACTCAAACTGCAGAATTTGGTTCCTCATTTCAAATGCCCCTGAGGCTGTAGATGGTCAGAACTGAAATTCTGGTTGGCCTCTTGTAAAGCTGAAGAGTCACATGAAAAATTTGAAACCGAATTGATTAAATTCAAGGCTTTTCTCAGACAGATGTTTCATTTGCTCCTTTTTTTCCAAAAGGGTAAGGTATGAGCCTTCCCTTAGAGCTTGCGTTATCAAATGACATCCTGATCTCAGCATCACTTCCAGCTCATTAAAGTCATGTTTTCACCCCATGTACACATGGGCATTTCCCAGTGGTTTAGTAGAGTTGTTCATATGGCTATAAAGGAGCAAATTAGGGTCTAACTTTGTGATAAGGAACATTTTTCAGGCAATGATGGAAGTGCTCTCATCTGCTTCTCTTCACGGTAACCCATCAATGTATCTATACTGTAATTTTAGTCTTTCTTTATATACTTGTAAAGGACACCCAAAGAACTTAATCATCTTTAAAAAGGAATTAAAAAGCCCTTAGTGCCTCAAAGTTCAAACACTACAAGTATTTTCCCCAGGGCACCTGATTACAGTAGAAAATTGTCTCTCTAATTTGCAGAACTCAGAAAAGTCAGAAGATGGCAGCAGTTCATTCATGCATTAAACAATCCCTAAATCTCATGAACAGAACAGCTCTTCCTTAAAGTTATTTGTGTTATGCAACCACCTAAGAATAAAGAATTATAATTTACTAAGCAAAATAATTGTTTTAATCCAGGTTCTACAGTCATCAAAGCTATTATTTCTCATATTATTTTGCTTTGTTGTCATCAGTGCAGTGGAGACATTTTCAGGGAGCAGGGGAAAGCACGTTGTCATGGGAAGAGTTTTTAGATGGATACTTTTAATTCCAGACATATGTTTTCAGGATCTCTAGACTTTCTTATTTATTTTTGGTTCTCTTTTACAAATATCACGTAAGGAGGGGAAAAAAAGAGAGAAAAAGATGGTTTTGATATTTCCAAATAGCGTTAGATATTAAAAGGAATTGTTGGGGTTTTTTTCCCCTGTTTTTACAGTTCAAATGATTTTATCTTGCTCTATGCTAATCTACATACCTCATCATTTTCACACCATCAGCAGTGGGATCTCTTCTCTCCAAAGATTTAATAGTGTTAATGTTGCAGTAATGACCTATATTACTAAATTTTCTCTTCCTTGAGAAAATATATCATCGTACATTTAAAGTATGGCATAGAGGGTTAGCATAAATAATTAAACTAAATTACAGCCATCAAAAAAACAAGGCAGGGCAGACCCAAGCTGCCTCAGAAGAAAGCTAGTGTAACTCCATTGCTGTCGGTGGAATTATTCCCAACTGACCCTGGCTTAAGGGATGCAGAATCCAGCATCCTAGCTTTTGTAACACAACCTCGTCATTGTGAGTCCACTTATTCACTTAATTCATAAAATTCAATCAATCGCAATGGGCCACCCAGCCACTAGAGTGAAGAAAAGAAAATCTATTGTATATGATATTTCTTTGATCAACTACGTCTGAAAGTGCATTCCCCCCTCCCGCCCCCCAGCAAAAGAATGCATCAGAGACCAGGGCTGACATTGTGGTGCTGGGAGCTGATATTTCCCTCCAGCCTCATTTGTATTGCTTTATTGACATGCTAATGACAAAGTACTTCCCCAGGTCCTACGAAGTAGAGAACAAGTCAGAGAAATTAGAATAATACCTAGTCCTAATTAGAAGCCAGGTATCTGCCTGACACGCTCTCTTGTTGTATTTAGCAGCTTCAGATACTTGTACGTTGATTGATTGCCTGCTTGCTTGATTGATTGATAGAGAGGCTCCACCGAGCTCATAGACACACACACGAAGGGACGCTTTTGATGTCAATATGAACAAAGATAATGATAGACTTACAAACAATGCCAAACGCTGAGTCTATGAATTAAGCATAGAGCAAACAGAAAATGCGCTCGGCGTCGTTCTAAGAGCAATGAGGCTAGAAGGAAGACGTGTTGTGTATGATCGAACCTCATAGCTACAGGCAAAATTGTACTGTCAGGAAGATTTGCAGGTGATGTTTCTGATTGCCTGAAAATCTCTGTTCATAAGCAGGGCAACAGAAATTAATTCAAATCCTTCCTTTGCAGAATCATAAACGCTGTTTTGAAGATGGACTTCTGGAGCTGGCCTCATCTGGAAGACAAGGTTTTATCCAGAAAGGAATCAGATTGATCTTCTGTATGCGAAGATCACAAATGTACTCCTATATGGGCACCAGGGCATTAATTGATGGAAGGCTCAGCGTGCAAAGGACAGAAATGATCGGCAAAACACAGACCTAGAGGGCTGCAGATTCCCCTCCACATCTCCCTCCCACCCGTCCCCAAATAAAAATATTTAACAACAAATAGAAAACCACAAAAAACTTTAAGGGGCACCTTGATCGGTGGATGCTGCTGAGCCCATCTTTCTCTGCCGCCTTTGATCTGTACTCCCCTCCTCTGTTCTGCACAGTGACAAATGCACCGCACACAGGGCACAGAGTGCAGCACAGCAGGACAGATCCTTTTACCTAGAGCTGTGCAAAATGTTCATAGCAGAGCCCCAAATCACAAGAAACTTGCCTGGCTTCAGGTTTCATTGCAAACTTGGAACTCAGACCACGTTTGTCAAAAGGTTACTGAGATTTGCTAGCCCTTTGAGAAATTTCTCTCTTTCTTTCCCTTGCACGCTCCTTTTCTCTCTTTCTTTCTCTAATCTGCCTGAATTTCTAAAACTATTTCCACAGTGTTTAGGAGCTAGGAGGACTCACAGGTCTGGATTAAAAAACCTGCCAAAAGTACTCTCTCACGGTGTCAATTCAAAACCAGGTGAAAGTAGGTGATTCATTCCAAGAAAAAACCCCACAAAACAACACAACAGCCAACTAACATTCTCTCAGTTCCTGCCACGGACTCCGTTCATCAGGGGCTTGAACATCTTTGAAAGTGTCTCAGTAATCCCACCGATTGTCATAGAGTTAGGGGCAACACTGGATTTTTTGAACCCCAAAAGTCAAAATTAAACATGGGTGTGTAATTCCTTCGCAGACCAAAGTCAAATAAACCCCTGTGGAATGAAATCCATTCCACACAGCCCTTTTTTTTCAGCACTGTGTTCAGAGGCACCACGGATCAACAGAAGTTTGTTTCACCTTGCTCTTACACCGTCCCTCGCTCAAAGATCTCACACCACTTTGCAAGCACTATCTATCTGAGTAATTAATGGACATGTGGTCAAACAGAAAGTCAGTGCTAAGGTTTGAACCCAACTTTAAGCTCAAGCTCACTTGCCTTGCTGGCAGAAGTGCTGTCTGGTTCTGTTCATGCCGATGACATTTCATGATTCAGTTTGCATATTTAAAAAATAGGTGAGTGATCTCGCTCTGGACATACCTTATGTGCTTTGGTGCACATAATATCAAGTGGCATATGAATTCACTCACTTTTTCAGAGCTTTTTGCAGGGCATCTGAAGTAACTACCCTTTCAGTACCTAACCAAGAGGCTGGAACTTATGCACAGACTTAATGAACATCTCCAGTTCAAACCAGACTTTTAAGCACTGTGTGAAGTTATCATACAGCAGTAGGGGATGCTTTTGTTTTTGATTCACCAGTCCCATGATTTTCAGAGACCCAAACGCTTTCACAGATGCTCCATGAACAAGATCATTATTAAGCTAACACCTCTTGTGTCCTGACACAGAGGTCAATGTTGCTTTACAAGCTTGGAGGGACATTTAAAACAAAAGAAGATAAAATAGTGCCTTAAGCTAGTGCAGGTTCAGTTGAGTCATTACGTTTTAATGCCCAACCCTTGTTTGTTTTCTTCTTCTCTTTGGAGATCTTTTGCCATAGAAGGTTAAAGATTACTGAGATAACTAACAATAAATGTGTCTGGCGTTGTGACTTTTGACCAATAATTATAACTTGGGTTGAATGGAATGAATCTGTAGCCAATTTTATTAAACATCCTATAGCAGCAAAATCGACAAGGGTGGGAATTAAAACCTTGGCCCTGCTGATCTATATCAAGATGGGGATGGCCATTTCTCTGAGCTTTGATAACAACCTGAGCAACTCTTTTTATCAGCAGCGTGGACTGCAGGGCTGCAGTAATTGCTTAACTGCTCCTTTGCCCGTTAGGACACAAATGACTTGGCTTTGGAGTGGACTCGAGAAATGACTCAGAGTTTCAACAGACACACCCAGTTACTGGTTTTGTAGTACACTAAGTGGTTTCCAATATAACACATTTTTTAAAGAAAGGCTGTGTATTGCTCTCTGTAGACCCGAGGGCATATATTCAGTCACAACATAGGTGCAGGCTGAATGATAACTGTGCAAACGGCTCTCTCACTCCCTGCCAGCCTGCTTTAGCCCTATTCGGGAAGGGTGATTGGTGTGGGGAGAAGAGGCCCTCTCCGTGTAAGCCCCAGTTTGACTCCTACAGCTACGAGGGTTAGTGACAGGGATGCTTACGCAGGAGGCAGTGCCCTCGTGTCCTTGTGTACGTTAGAGGTTGCAGCTGCCGGTGGCCATCAGCACACTTCCTGGTCCAGAGACCAAGATTAGGCGAGATTTGCATAGGTGGTCAGTCATTAACAGTAGTCGTGGCTTTGCTGGTCTAGACTGAAAAGGAGCACCTTACAGTCATACCGGTTTGTGGGGCTTTAACTAAGCCAATCCTAGGGGTGGTCATGCCTGAGATGATAGCAATCAGTTTATTGAGAGCAGCCATCAGAGGTGGTCAGCTGCAAAACAGGACTGTGCTGGAACCAGTAACTGAGGCAAAAACCATCAATAATTCTCATCACCAAAGCATCCTGTCACCCAAACCACATAATCTTCAATGTCCAGCCCAGGAAACAGCACCCTGATCTACCCTGGTCAGAGACATTCTGTAGGCATGCTGCAAAAATAAACATAAATTCTTGGACATATGCTTTCTCCGATTCACAAATCTTCAAACAAATGAGTTTTACAAAAATAAATGAACTCAATTTCCAAAAGTTCTTAGATTTCCCCTGTTGGCCTTTGTTTTTAATACAGATTAGGTGATTCTTCAACTAGAAAATCTTTAGAAGCCCTGTCTTCCACAATCGAACATGTTTATTAAACAGATTATTATCTTTCTTGCTTTAAGTAGTTTCTAGCATTTTGATGCCACAGAGGAAGAACAGCAGCAGGTTTAGTTATTAATAATGTGTTGTCATGACAATTTTTTTTTGCAATGTTGGAAAAATGCTCGCAGTAGCATTTTAGGTACAGCTAACTTTCAAAGTAGTTACAATGGCTGATTTCTTTGATGAAGGGTTAAAAGGGGTTGCCCTTTTGAAAGGTTTTCTCTGAGACAAACTGTGATCTTCTTGCTTGCATTTGTAATTGTCCAGTCATGTAAATGATCCCATGAGACTTTCTAAGACTATTGCACATGAAGGAGAACACAGAATTCACGATACAATTGAGATTTCTGTTTATTTTCAAGTTCATAAATGCAGAGCAATTTCAGAAAGGCCTTTGAGAACTTGTTTTTCTGTCATTCTTGGACTCCAGAATTCAATGACAGAAGTTCTCAGAGAAAAACCCTACAATTCCCTAGAAAGAGGACTGTGTCAGAACAAAAAATGTGCCAGAAATGTCTCTGTCTTAAAGAGAGACATTATCTAAGCCAAGACAGATAAGGAGGTGGTTGTGGCTTTGGGTTTTCATCATCCCTAAGCTCCATGCCATTTTTAAGGAAAGAGATTGGATATTAGCCAAATGTGACTTCAGCCCCATCAAAGGAGAGAATTTTGTATTAGAAGAAGTCCTTTCAGAGGAGCAGAGTTGCATTTGAAACTATTTAGATGCGAGTTGAATTTGGGCCTAAGAAGACTGCTAAGACTTACAGATATCCCATTTTTACCCCATGGCAACCACACCATTTGAAATGGGAAGTAGGGACCACCTTCTAAACTCTTCACTTGCTAGCTGCATGTCACCTCAGCATCATGGTCTGCCCCCTGGTCTTACAGTTAGTCTACTCCATATGAGAAATAAATATCCCTTGAGCTGGAGGAGGAGAGCACTCGCGCACATGTGAGGGGGAGAGAGGTTTACTCTGCTGCCAGAGATTAGCACACTAATGTGAAGTAAGGAAGACAGGCCCAAATCTCTGGGCAAATAAATATTTTATTATCTACAACAAGTGGAAGGGCTTCCGCAAGAGATGTCTTGCTGCTGAAAACAGTGTACGGTGGATTGGGCCTCTTCTCAGGGGAAACCTGGCCTTGAGCTCAGGCAGGATGGTGAGAGGAAAGCAAGCCTTCCTTTCTGTGTTCCATCTCTATCCAGGGGATATGGGAGGAGACTTTTTTCTTCTCTCCATATAGCTTTTATGAGAAAAGAATGACCTGCTTTTGGCTTCTAAAGCAGCCCCCAGTTTCAAACAAAGACGGATCCTTTTCTGCTTTGGTGGGGCAGGAGTTAGAACCATTATTTCTTCCTAGCAGAAATATCTCTGTTTTCAGCAAAAATAACCCACCACATCACAAATCACTCCTGGCAGCCAAGAGCTGGTCATAGACGTGGCAACAAGCAGTGAGTGAACCCTCCTTAAGCAAAACTGACCCCAACAGGCGTCTCATCTCCCTGCTACCCAGAGCGGGAGATGCAGAAATAGGAACAGAATCAAGAGGCACTCTTGTGCCTGCTCAGTCACACTCCCATGACAAAACCTCTCAAATGCTTGTCCCAACTACCAGCCCATCCATCCTTGCTAGGGGTCTGACAGCAGAAGGTGCCACAACAGGGCATCCTGGGCACACTGAGTTGGTTTTGTTCTTGTCCAGATTGGTATTGCATTTATTTTTTTTTAAGCCAGGCTGGCAGTTTTTATCTGATCTAAGTGAACAGTTGATATTGAATGAAAATTTCAGTATAAAGTGGTGTGCCACCTCCTTACTTCCAGGGACCTGGGAAGGTCATTTTGGTTTCTTAGTTTCCCTGCTCGCCTGGGTGAGTACTCCTAGGAGGGACAGCAATGGGCTGCAGCCTCACTTGAGCCTGGGACAGGCAGGCTCAGAGAGACATCCCTCTACCTAGGGGAGAGATACAGGGGCAAACAGCAGAAAAGAGGTACTAATAACCTGCCCTGGGAGGTTTGGGCCTGGGCTAAACAGAGGTGACACATGGCTTCTCCAGAAAAGGCCCCTTAGCCCCCCGGTATTCTCACAGATGAAGAAGAGAAACTTCTTAGTGTGGGACTTGAGAAGAAAGTTTCTTTGGGAGAGACAAAAAAATGTTTTCTGTATCTTCAGGATGTTTGTGAGGAGAAGACAGGCTCTGTGTAAGGGATGGTGTTCACATTTTAAAGCAGGGCCCTCTATACTTCTGCTTTCTGGGTACATGGGAAGGGGAGGCAGAGGTCTTGCTTATGTCCTTCATACCTGGAAGAGAACAATGCTCTACTGTCTCGGCAGAAGAGAGCACTACTGTTAGATACGTGAGGGCAGGGTTTATGAGCACTGATAAGGTAGCTCAGTTTAACCTAAGTAGCCCAAGGTCTTGTAGGTTAAGACTATTTCAGTTTTAGCTCTGAGTTGTACATCTGCAGATGGCTGTGAACATTTCCTGCCATGCCAGGAAACTGGGCTGCTTGTGGCAGTACCACCCCAATATGCAGAGATGGATACGGAATGACTTAAAAGCTCCTTGGACTAGCCCTGAAACACCTGTCTCACAGAAGTCTGGGGACACCAGCACACGGCTATAGCCACACAACCCATGGCAGCAACAGTATCCACTGTACTCCAACTCTGTAATTGTTGGTATCCCTTTGGGAAGAGAAGGTGATGGCCTTTTCCCACCAAAAATATCTTAAGTTGTGAAAAAACTGTAGATCATAGAAAATTGTAGATCCGGCCTATGTCAGAAGGAAGAGATGATGGAAACATATCCAGCAAACATGGCTTCAAACTAGAAGAGGGCAGATTTAGATTAGGTATCAGGAAGAAATCTTTTACAGTGAGGGTGATGAGGCACTGGAACAGGTTACCCAGTCAAATTGTGAATGCCCCATCTCTGGAAGCATTCAAGACCAGCTTGGATGGGGCTTTGAGCAATGTCATCTAGTGGGAGGTGTCCCTGCCCATGGCAGAGGGCTTGGAACTAGATGATCTTTAAGGTCCCTTCCAACCTAAATCATTCTATGATTCCATGAAATTGCTTTAGAAGGAAAACCTTGACAAAGACATGCATGCTGTGTCTTTGCCTCTCAAACCTTGGGAATAGGAGCAGAGGCAAGGAGGATGCTTTCATATGTGCATATGGATGCCTGAGTAACAGCTGAGAGCATGCACAGTGGATGGGTGCCACACATACAATGAAATCAGGTGTCGTGTGAGGCCCATGATGTCTAAGGTGTGCTGAAGAGCCCCAACCTGTGTACTACAAAGAGCTGTGGGACAGACGTTACAACAAGGGGCGCTCCAGCTGGGATGTGGCTGCAGGTTCCAGTAGTATCTGGAAACCTGAAATGCCCATGGCGAGTGCAGCCCAGGCAGCTTCTCGTCTGAGTTTTCTGCCGCAGTGGTTTCAGGATGGTGGAGGTCCTGGCTGCAGTACCAACAGGTGCTCCTGTGGGGAGGATCAGGCTGCAGCACTGCAGCACCTGACACAGAGAGAAGATGGCTGAGATGAGCCTGTGTTCCCACAACGTATGGTTGGGCCACGAAGGGTTTCAAACACAACCTCTACGGCACAGAGCAACTGTACACGTTTAAACCACTGTTGAGCTTTTGTTGCAGTGGGTTTTTACTGTTTTCCCAAACCATACTAGCACTGTGGGTCTTTGGGGATTAAAGCATGCCTTGGGTACCTGAACACTACCTGTCTTGTGGCTACGGTGTGGAGAAATGTCCAGGACATGTGGTTAGCTTTGCTCATAAATAACACTTAGGTCACTAACACCTGCCTGTGCTGTGGCTAACAATGCATCAGGTGACATGAGATTTGTAAGAATGAGTCACATTTTCATTAGAAAGGTGATAGACTTTGAAAGAAATGGACAAGCTCCCAGGCATGCAACTCCTTCCTCCAGGCAGAAGCAAGAGCGGCAAACAATAAACGTACCCCTTAAATTGCATCATTTCCTCTAATGAAATATTTTAGCTCTCCCTGCACAGCTTTCCTTTTCTTATATTTTTATAGCTTTATGCAAAACTAAAAAAATCCAGTTTGGCACTGCCATGAGGTGATGGGACGGCCTTTGCAAGCACAGGGGGGAGCCCCAACCAGAGGTGTCAGTATGTCCCCAGATGCACCGTTCCTGGCGTCCTCACGAGCAGAGCTGTCCCAGAAAGGCTGCCCATCGCTGAAAGAGTTAAGAACATCTTGTCAAGGATATGCAGTTATCTGGAACTTTTGTTTATACAGAGAGGCAATAAAACATTCAGCGCCTTAGACCAGTGTAGGAAGGGTCAATACAAGCTCCAGCAGTTGTATATAAATTAACCTTTTAAGTATGGCCTAATCCATAATGATTCATTGACAGGAATTATTCCAGAAGGCTGAGCTGCAACAAATTGTAGCAGTTGTAGCTAACTACAGTACCTCACAGCTGCTGAAAGCTCGTCTGCCTCTTAAGATGCGATATCTAAGGGAACATTTTAAAAGGCTTTGACAATGTATTTCCACAATACTTGTTAGAACTAGGACGTCTCCAATGATCTTATGTTCCTAAAGTGGAATAAAAGTATGAGGAATCTGAATATATACATGAAGGATGTTTTGAAAGATTTTTGCTTTTACTGTAGCGCTGACAGAATATGAAAAGGATGCTTCACTCCTACACACTGGAGTGGTCACCCAAGAGAGCTCATTTCTTCTCCTCACTAGGATTTAGCCAGGATAGTGCAATGAGCGTTTGAGCTGAGAAGCCTGCAGCGTATTTGCAATTGTCAGAATTAAAAGTGAAGGAAGACAAAACAACCTCTCCACTCCCACCCTCTGTCAAACATGCCTAATGAATAGCTCTACATGCACTGTATCAGAAACCCCAAACGTTGACGGCGACGCGAGGCACTAATTTGTTAGTTATCATATCTGACAAATTGTCATCATGGTTCCACTCCTTCAGAGGGTGTTGTGCGTGTGACCCGGGGAAGGGCTCTCAGGCTTGAGCTAATGGGTGTACGACTTGGAACAGAAGATGATGTGCCAAGATGGGAACCACAGAGTGGGCTGCCAAAAAAGAACAGTATAATTATCTGTGCATAATTCACGGCCGGAGAATAAGCTTTCCTCCAAAGTTGTCTGCTGTGGAGCTGTACCAGATTCATGGCTTTTTCAGTGAGTATTCACAAAGTAGTGACAATCTGTGCAGAAATGTTCACTTCTCCAAACTTTTTTTTTCCTATTGGACTGAAATAGACATTTCTATAGCACTCTGCTCTCAGGACTGGTCTGTTAAGACAAGCGATGACTCACAGATGTATATTCTTACTTTCTTGGATAGTTATCTCTCCCCTCACCCCACCTAATCCCTTCACTGATGGGATTTGAAGGAAAAAAAAAAACCTCTGGAGGGGAAAGCACTAAAAATACAAACCATTGCAAGAGTATTGGCTCACTGAGTCTTCAGAGTTGCTGTTACACTGTGACAACGGTGGTCCTAGTTCTCCGATTCGCAGCACAAACACTTAGACAACATGAGCCAAAGGAAAATTCCCTTTAATTCTTAGCACTTTTAGGCAACACAACTTGCCAGTTCGGGTTCTGTTCAGCAGATGGCAAGGTATGAATGCACCTGTGAGAGTGCATGTGTGTAGCCCACTGCTCTTTCAGTTATTATTGGACTGTATGTGAGTTATTTGGTTCTTTTACCCTCATCAGAGATACCACCCTTTCATCACTGTTATGGAAGATGGATGTTTTGTCTCAGCAATGAGTAAAAACTAATTTTCTAAACTGCGTTCATTTTCTTGAAGGAGATTCAGCTTACAAAAGAGAAAGCTCAGGAAATTCCTTAGCCAGTAAGTCCTTCTGGAGAAGACCAGAGTGAAGGACTGGATGTCCTATAAGGGCTATTCTGAATGGGAGGGATAAGGCTCTTACAGAATGGCAAAGGAGATGGAAAATGTTCCCATATTGCTGGCAGGGAAGATGCAGATTTTGCTCGGGCACATTTCTCTTTGAAAGCTGATCCTGTTTTGTAAGGGTAGACAAGGAAGAGTTGCCAAATTCGTAGGACAACGAAGTTTGGAAAGCACTGGCAAAATATGTGGAATTGGATTAAATTTGACAAAATGTCATATTGCTTTAAGGCTCCTCAGGGTGTCCTGAACCATTTTTGCTCCACCCAGTGCAGATTCCCTGTAAAGCTTTGGCACTGCCGCCTGCGTCCCGAGCTGCTCAAAAATGTTGCTGTGGCCCTGCCTGATCTGTAGGGACCCGGTCTCAGGGGTATTTCCCCAAGGAATAGGTGCTGATCTCCCTCTGGTCCATGTGTAGGAACACCCACAGGGAAAGTTCTGGTGTTGTAGGGAGCTTGTGGGTGTGGGCATGGGGTCTGTGCCGTCCAAGGGGTGCTTGGGCAAAGCCCACTGGGTCCAGTTGGAGAACCAGAGGAGGTAGGGCTAAGTGGACGAGAGAGTTTGGATCTGGAAGTGATGTAAAGCACAAATGCGCTTCCAGGCCCCCACCAGTTATTTCTGGGGATGGCTGTGTGGGGTGATGTTTGTGCATTTATGGTTCAAGCCTGCCCTGCATCACTACCTTGTCTTCTGTTACTTCCATAATTTATAATCACAAAATGAAAATTCAGGACTGGAGAAAGATATCCTGGTTCTGGAAGAGCGCTTGGGTCAGTGGAATAGTTTATAACTTTAAGCACATGCTTAATTGCTTTGCTGAATCAGGGTGCAACTTTCTTGTTAGATACTGCAAGACTTTCACTTTCTAGGAATGCTCTTGGAAGGAGGAAAAATACCGACATTTCCTCTATAAATGTTTGTAGAAAATTACTAAAAATGTGTGGCTATGGTGTGGTGCCACACCTGAAGCTGCTCAGCTGATAACCAGATCGCTTCAGTTTCTAGGGATTTCAACCAGAGACATTTCATCAGCATTGCATTCACTGAGAGGAAATTAACAACAAAAAAATAAAAAATCATAAAACTACTGGAAGATCAGGTGCATACATGTAACCGGGCCCAGCATTGATCTAACTTAAATGGTAGCACTTATGAGGTAGATAATCCAGCTTCTCATTGATCTTGGCAGTACTAGTAGGGGGCAATATTTACATTTGGTTGAATTGCTCTTGGACAAATTTTCTCCACGGTATTAAATACAAAGAAGCCTTCCATTAACACCAGGAGAGCAGGGCTTTTCATTCATCTTTTTTTTTCATCTATTTTTAAAAAAAATACATGGCCTGGTTCTCTATTCTGTTGCTGGTCTTATACTGGGATAGCTGCACTGAGTCAGGGAAGTAGCAACTACATCAAAGGCTGCAGCAGAGAAGAGTTGGAGTCTGAATATTTGCAGGAAACAGCAGAAGGAGTTTTCTTCTCTTTTAACTACAAAAGAACATGGAATTATTATCCTCCTTCTCCCAGCAAAACAGAGCAAAATCAATATTCTTCCCTGGGTCATTTCTCTGAGCTTCCTTCTTTCCCAAACACTCTCACCTTATGCTACCTCCATTCTGGAGATATTCTGCTCCTTTGATGAAGGAAGGAGGGAAAGAAGCTTTTGGGTTTTTTTTTGGGAGAGAGTAATTCTTTGGATGTGTTTTAGGCTGAGTTGAATTCAACCAGAAAGCATGTGTTTCTTCCCAGGTATGACAGAGTTCAAACCCTGCAAATGTGTGTGTGTGACTGCACAAGTCCCTCCCGTTGCATCTGGGCAGCCCCACCACGTCTGGCCAGTTTTTATCCTGCTGTCTGGTAAAGATCTTGACCCTTTATTATATTCAAGTTGAGAACGAAAGAGCAAAGGAGTCTCTGTCCCTGCACCTCCCACCCCACCGCCCTGGCAGCAGGTCAGGGTACTGACAACCGAGAGCTTCCACCTGCCTCCTGGGAACACGACAGGGAGATGCGAGTTGCAGGACAGGAGAGTTTATCAGCACCAGGAAGCTAGTGTCCATGGCATATCAGCATAAACAAAGAAATTGTCTTAATAGAGAGCCACACCTAGAAGTATTACCGTCCTCTCATGGGGTCACGCAGCATGTGGTACATGAACCCGGGGAAAGAACCCATAGCAAGCAAGGAAAAGCAAGTTTATAGACCAGCAGCTAGAAAGAGAGCAAACAAGTAACATGAAGGGAGACAAAAACCCCCCTGATATAGTAGCAGGGAAGCCAGAACGGAGTCTGTATGCAGAGCTGACCATGAGAGATAAAGATGAGAAAATGAAGGTAAAGATTTTTACTGTCTCACTGGGAATTAGAGGACAAGAAGCAAGTGAGATGCTGTTGCCAGGAACAATGCCTGAAACACTGGAAGAGCTGATAAAGGTGTTTGATTAGAATCATGACCCTGTAGATAGAATGAGACTCTGGAGAAATATTGCATCTTTTACCCCACCCCAAGAAGCAGGAGCTGAGATAGACACCTGCCTTGCAGAGCTACAAAATCTATAGCTCTGGAGATGTTAAACACTCCTTAAATGGAGCCAAGATCATCTGTAGGACACATGAGGCCCTCTTACAGAAAAGTATAAAAAGAGGAGATCTAGCCCTAGAGAAACACCTCCAGATAGGAGGTGTCCCAGGAAAAGGTCAAACCAATACAGCAGAAGAAGGCAGGGAGTGGGAGGGAACAGCCTACCAATAACGCAGGCAGCAGAGGCCGGTGTAGGAGCTCTGTTGTGAAACAACAGGAAAGCTTCAAAGAAAAATGCCTGGCAAGGGCAAAGATGCAAGAGAGGCGGAGAAATAAAAAAGTTTGCCTCAGTCCTGCAACCCCCTGGGGAATTAGAAAGCGGAATGCTTTTCAGAGAGCTTCAGCAGCGTGGCTTCAGCTGCTGGAGGGACCTTGGGAGTCCTCACACCCATCAGAACGTGGCCACCAGCCTTCATATCTGCCCTTACATCAACAGCCAGGTCAGAGCCAGCTGGGTGATGAAGCCGCGATGTCGTTGAAAGAAGCGATAAGCAGCAATTTCTAACCTGAAGAAATGTGACCACATCACGGTGGTGCACAATAAAACCACCTTGAGGTCAATGGGCAAGGCAGGCTGTTGATAATAAATCCATGAAACGAGGGATGTAATTGCTCAGAGTTTATAACAGTTGACATTGGAGATCACCACCCAGGGCAGAGCACGGGGGCAGTGCACGGTCTTCCTCCGGTCACAGTACAAACCCTTGGTACCCTCAGCTTGTAGGGAGAGACAGGCAATCTCTGCGGGCCACATCCAGGATTCCAACAGGACTAAAGGGCATAGCTCTGTTCCCTCTGCCACGTCAGTAAAGATAACATCGCCCAGAGAATGTGGCCAAGAGACTGTCTGCATTGTGATCAGAGACCTCCTGACTGTGTGTCCCTGTGTGCCATGTATAAAGGGTAAAGAGGGGATAAAAATTTCTGTCCTGGCCTGGTGGCTTTGGGCACTCATTTTTGGACATGTCTGAATGCCTATACGAGGTAGCTGACAGAGATGAATCAGGTCCAGAGCTTCTATGTCCCTGTTTCCGCAAGTGCATGATGTACTTTGCAATACATCTTACGTTGCTAATTTATATAATCATCAAAATTCGTTTCTTCAGCTTGTATTTTCAAGAGATGGCTAATTTTGTGGTTTACCTACTGTGCCAAGAGCCTGGCACATGGCCACAGTCTTTCACACATCTCCTTGCAGACTATGGGGTCAAATTCTAAAACCAGGGGTGCCATTCTACAGCTGAAGCAATTCCATCTACACGAGCTCAGGTGCAATCGCAGTGGGACCAACTGCCTCTTTGTTTGGCATCAGGATGTATAAATAGCTGACACTTCCTATACAGGTATCTATATATTTCAAAGTAACTGACATGCTAGAATTATCAATAAAAGAAACATAACTTACACAACAATCATCACTTCCTGACAACTGAAATTTCAGAGGAATCAGATCTGCCCTTCTTTTAATGAAATTGAGTAACAAAACCTTACCTATGTGAAGTTTGTCGTCTCTCACTCTCAAAATAACTCAGCTGACCTGTGTTAAAGACTGTTTAAGACTCATTGAGAAATAATAGGAGAGGAATAGGCAGAGATTTCAAGCTGGACATTCTCTCCAGTAGATATAAGACAGCAGAGATGACCTAGCTTTAAAACATGGCCTTGCTGAACATCTGCTTTTTTATTCCAATACATACAAGGTAAAGCATAAAACATACATTTAAACATGTGGCTCTTTTGTAAATACAATTTTTGAAGCCCAACTTGAGATAAGACATCTGTGCAACAACTGTAGATAAAAATACAGTGATTAATTCTCTTTGCAAAGTTATGTTTCACAATATTCTTCAATGGAAAATTGTGGATTTTTTGTGCTGGCAAGGTACAAGCAAGATCCAAGAAGACAATCCCTTGCAGAAAGTGCTTATACAGCACGAATCAGTTTCTTGTGTACTGAGGACAGTCACTTCATTCTGCTCTAAGTAATATTTAAGCTAGAAGCTAAGAGGAAAAAAATAGAGAAGTTTATTAAGCTGGATGCTGGTGCTGGTAGCGGTTGTTACTAAGGGCACCTGACTCTCATGAGTCCTTTTTGAAAGGTATATGTGTCCCTTAAAAATGTAATTAACACCTCAGTGGAGTCTACAAAGAGAAGTTCCTGGCTGATATCTGTTCCAACAGAAACAGAAAAATACTGGGCATCCTCTGGTTTGAAGGAAAGTGGAGATAATAACCAAAGGAGAGGGGGGACAAGGGTAAATACAGTGAAACCTCCAGGATGCAAGACGGCAGTGGGGCTCTGCAGTGATGTGGCAATTCCCTTAGCCTGTGGCAGGAATCTCTCTCACTGATTAGAGCTAATTAGGGAGGATGAGATTTGAGCCGTTTTGTCCTCCTCAGTAAATCTGCCTTTGATGCAGACTGGTTATAGCACAGCTCTGGTTCTAAAACGGGTGTTGAGCGTCCCTCCTTCACGGGTCCATTTAAATAAATACAAGCAGCTCTCTGGGTCTGTTATGCACAATAAATCTATTTTGGTTCCTGATGACTGATTTCTTTGGCTCTGCGAACGAGGTGAGAACACCAGTTTTGTTTCTTTTTAGCACTGTAAGGAAGTCTTGTGTAATTTTGTGAGTGCTGGGAAAAGTTTAGAAAAGAGGTAAAGAGGCGATTTGGACTCTGGATTCGGCATCTTTTGTTGGGGGACCACAACTGATTCATTGGTGGGAAAGCTCAGAAGTTTCATGATCACAAATTGGGAATGACTGGTATAGGGAAAAGCATTCAGTTCTCTGTGCTGGCACAGATCAGTGAGATCAGCTGGTTGGAGGCTGAAGATGGACAAACTCAGGTTGAGAATAAGGTGCATTCCCTTTTTAATAGGGCAAGCAACGTGCTATTGAAACAATTCACTGAGGATTGGTGTGGACTTCTCCTTAAGTCAAGACTGGGTAGCTTTCTACAATTCCAATGGGAGCTGTGGGGTTGGTTGCTCAAAAGCCTGGGTGAGGTTCTGCTGGCTGCATTACGGAGGTGGCCTCTAGCCTTCAAACCAACTAATCCAAGCACTCCAGAGCAATGGGCAGATAGCCTAAATTTGAAAGGGTTGAATTGCACATGCCCCAGAGACACGTGATTTGAATACCAAATGGCCACTAAATGAGGCTCCGTGGGGAATTCAAACATTTCACCATATTAATCAGAAAAATTAAGACCTCAAGCATATGGGAATGTGCCCGTGGTGACGTATGGTTAAATGTGAGCTGTACCCAGCAGCGTAAAAGTGCACATACGCTGCTTTGGGGAGCAGCAGACACTTCTGCACAGCATTGTGCAACGCAACTGGCTGGAGAAGCCAAAGCCAGGTCTATGCTGGGCTGTACCAGGCCAGCCTTGGGCTTTCCATCTTGCAAGGTGAGAGGAGCACAGCTGAAGTTTGACTTCTTATGTAAACCATCTTTAAGCCAGGCTTTTACTGCTGCTTTGTTACTGTGCTCTGAATCGCTGTGCCCCAGGAGATGGTTTCTGGTCAGCCAGAGCCCCCCAGCTCTGCAGGTTTCTGTCTTGGTGGATGCTGGTCAGTTGGGGAACAGTTTCAGGGTTCACGTGCTCCAAAGCACGCGAAGCCTGAGCTGATGCAGAAGAGGAAGATGGCAACCACAGGCACTTGGGATTCATGAGGTAAGCCTGAGCGCTGGGCGTGTGACTGAAGAAGCAGTTGCTGTTTTAGTTCCTTTTATTGTGTTTAGTAAAGTGTCCTTTTTTTTTTTTTCTCTGGAATGCTGAGCCTTTTGGTTGGCACAGTTTGGGCTTTTGGCACATTTAAAATTTATTTTTTTTTCCCTCTGCAGTTAGGAAAAGCTCTTTTTTTAACTGTGAACTTTTTTCCCTGGAAAAAAAAAAAAAGCCCAAATCTTAATAAAATCTGAAGGTGGCAGCAACGAAACAGTAGCAAGGCTACGGCTACAGCTTCTAGGGCAGGTTGGCATCATACGATGAAGAGATCCCCGACCCACTGCTAAGCTGAGTTTGTCAGGTCTCATGGCCGGGCAGTTTGGGTCTGGAAGGGTCCATGGCTCAGCTGGTGAGTCCAGCCTCTCCAAGCAGGACTGTCCAGCCCTGTGCTGGGAAGAGCAGTGCTTGCTCACCATGGCTACCTACGCAGAGCCCACCGGCGTGTCCACTGTGTTTGATGCCCTTCAGCAAACACGAGGACCGTGTCTCTACAGGGGGGAGAGCACTTGCAGGTTTTGTTGGTGGACAGCTGAAATACACAGAAGCACGGCAGTTTTATGGTGTTCATGTTTTATATCCTTTATAATCAGCAGGGTGGATCACGCTGAAACTGTAGATTGATTTGCATAGGTTGGTCACCTCGGAACAATGTCCAGCCTGCAGCAAACAGACCTGCTGTACTTAGGTTCAGAGACAAGGCATCTCTTTGTTTGTCATAGCAGTAAAAGTGTTATCAGTGGTGTTGCTGGCCCGTACCTGCGGTCCGGAGCTCCCCACCTTCTCTCCTGCTAGTCCCACGCCTCCTCCTCTGACTCTCCCCACAGCCAAAGGGAAGTGTGGAGAAACTCATCAATGTTCACCCACCGCCACCAGGAACTGCCCGAGCAGTGTGGCTGTGATAGAGGGTGATAAAGCAACAGCTATCACCATGAGTGACCGTCACGGGGTTAACCACAGTGAAATCCACCCTGAAGAACGTGGCTGTGGGGTTCCATCCTGAAAGAAGGGGCCCAGAATGGCTCAATATCCCAGCGAGGTGCCTCAGAGGACAGGGGACAGTAGGTCCAAGCTCCTCATGAAGGCTGTTTGAGATTCCCTTCCCAGTAGACCCATCAGTGGCAGGCACGGCACCACCAACAGCCTCGGTGAGGTCTTTGCTGGGGGGCTGGTGGGGGGAGAATATCCATCAGCTGCCTGACGCTTGGGTCCTCAACCACGGCGAGTCCAGAAGGTGCCCGAGCGCTCTGGCCGCGGGGCTGGGGCCCGACTTCCCCCAATTAGTTGCGTGATGGTCGGTGGGACAGGAGGCTGAGGGGGTGAGAGGGTCTTCCTGGACGGCACGGTTGGGGGATGATTAGGCAGGGACTGGCAGCGTGCTCCTGCTGCCGCTACTGCTACCGTACGGTGCTTCACGGAGGGGATGCAGAGGCGTAGCAGGCAAGCAGCAGGAGAGTAGGATGCCACATGGCGAGGAGGAGGAAAAGAAAGAGGTGGAGGAGTAGGCAGAAGGGAGATTCAGTTTAACATGGCATGCCAGGCCTCCGCTGCTGCTTCCCTCCCTCAGGCCTGCTCATCATGAATTTAATTTGCGCATGGGGTGAGGGGGATTTTGTTGGCATTGTTTTATTCTTCTTCGATGCGCTCCTTTGCATGGCAAGCGCCGGGAGTGTGCTCATCGCTGCGCAGATCGGCGAACCTGGCCTTGGGTGTGCTTTAGTCTAAGGCCCTGATTCTGCAAACACCATGAATAACCTAAAAAGCAAGAGGACTTAGTGGTATCCTTAAAATGACACCTTCAGCTCTGTCTTCAGCTCTCTTTCCTCCCCCCTCCCAATATTCTTCTACTGCTGGACAGCTAATTTGGGCTCAGTGTCTCAGTTAAAATTTGATACCGAAAAGACAATGATTTTAAAAAAATATATAATAAAAATCTCAGTTTAGAGGCTGACCTCATCGATATATATTCAGTAAAACAAATAAAATCCACTTGTGCCCTGTCTCAACTAAGATTTGGTGTAAGACACTTTCTCCAGCAGGAAAGGCTCAGGAAAAGCCAGGCTTGGAATGGTGGTTGATCCGCAAGGGCACTGCCATTTGGAAGGATTTGTCTTCACCTGACCCAGAGGAATTTAGGTATGTGCTTCAATACATGTTTGCTTGCTTTGCTTACAGCCATTAAAAATTGCATTTGGGAAAGCATCTATTGGATTCTTGAGCAATTTAGTAGAAGGCAGTGCAATTACCTCTAGTTCTGCCGGAGGATCAGAAAATTAACAATAGTTGAAATGAGCACATATATATATATATAAAAAAATATTTATACACATCTATATATGTTTAAAAAATAGATTTCAAAAACCATTCCTGGGCTTTGGTGTGAAGGCTCCGAGCAGCAGCAGACAGCCCCCTCTTCTCAGTAGCTGCAACATCATTACACAAAAATACAGAGACACAGGAGCTGCTATTCAAATGTAGCCCCTCAACTTCGTGACCACAAGTGGGTTCTATTTTGGTCCTCGCTTTTGAGCCTGCTTTTGATGACGGGATCAGAGTTTTTCAGCTCCCTGCCATTACATGTTGCTGTTGACCTCTACCTGCTTCTAGCTTTTAGAACTTTGTTTCCATTTCCATTTCTTTAGTGTGAAGGTTGGGGGTGGGAATCTGTATTTTTAAAACCTTGGTGCCAACTGCTGCGTGCTGTTGTACTGTGGCTGACTTTTACCTCCCTTATATTTCCTCTCGTGTAATTGCTCGAGGTACCTGCTGGAGTGTGGCCTCTGGACCCACATATCCTGGTCACCTGGGACACAAACTGTTGTACGGCAAATCCTGACTTGATCAAATTGGCAACAGAGCCTCAAGGATTATTTAGGCACCTAACAATCGCTGATTTTGGTAGGAGGTAATCCCCAAACTGAGAATCTGAGCATTAGTTCTCCTGTGGCCCTTCAAAATCAGCCATTCCTTGACTGCCTTTTTTCTTTCCTCCCCTTTGAGCAGACCGTGGCTTTGGGATATCCCCGTGCTCTTGTCACCCCTGGACAACGTTTCCTGTGGGCTGTCAGAAATCTTCACTCCTCTTGTATTTCATGGTATCCGCTGGCAGCCTGGGTTACGATGTGGGCCGTGGGGAAGCCAGCCAAGGGGCGAGACACTGCAGCCACTGGGCATCTGCAAATCCCAGGGTGTGTGGGGACAGGCACAAGCCTCAAGCACAATCGACAGAGGATTGGGGGAAATTACTCAAACTGACCCTCTTCTTGCACGGCTCAGAAGCCTAATACTGAGTAACAACACGACATTGTAATATTGCTGTTGTTGAAAAAGGGAGTCGTGATGCTATCAAGAGATGGGTTTTTAGCAGTTAAGAGCACTGGCTTTTTGCCTTCGTAATCTTGCTCTTTTGCTTGTGTCCCACAGCTTGGCTGGGCAACCTGTCAAGGTTACGGGAACACCTTTTATGCCTCCTTTTGCTCATCACTAGAAGTTTTGCAATCTTCTTACCCACCTTCATGAATCACCTGGAGATGCAAGTGAGACATAAATGCAAAAATAATATTATTGGTATTGTATTATTATTTTTCCCAAGGAATTTGCTGTTTTCCACAAAGCAGAGCACGTGATTTCTTGTTTATTGTGTAATAATAGCCCTGTGTTGTGATGGTAAGTAGGACACAGATACAGCTTCTCGGTGATGTACAGTACTCTTTCTTATCTTTAATTAAATGCTATTCCCTTGCATTGGAACATATTCTGTGATTACACATGTTTACAGTCTCTAAGTAACTTACCATCAAATACACTAATAAAAATCGGTGCCCCAAAGCGACTTGTGCCTTTTGTCCTGTACTATCCCACACCTCTCTCATTTTGTATTTTTTTATTATTATTTCCAGTTTCCATTTTAAAAATTAAAGGGTTGAATTAAACACTTTCATATGAATTTCCTCCAACCATCTCTGCTTTTGATCTAGGGACATGTACCTATCTAACTCTCTGCCCTTCCCCAGAACGGTAACCCCTGGGGACACCATAGAGCATAGAGATGATACAATTTAATAAAGTCACAATAAAACATCCAAGGCCTTTCATACTTTTTCACTTTCTTTAACTCAATTTATTTTTCATTTCATGGACAGAGATTTAGTCCTGGTATTAGTTTATGATTTTGCTGAAAGAATTACCGAACACATACAAAAAGGAAATATTATTTTTATTATTTATTTTGTGCCATGTATACCATAGGAAAAAAAAAAGAGTTGAAATCACTTCAGTACCGCTGTGTTTTTCATTACAAAGTTATTACATATAGAAATTACTCCAAATTATCTGAAATGAATGGAAATTATGAGGTTTAAATTCCCCAGGTTACTGCAAGCACAGCACTGGAAATTTATTTTGTCATCTTGCTGAACATAATTGCTACAACAAAATTTTTTTCCATTTTACAACCGCAGCATAACTTATTTATACCAGTGTTGTTGTAATTTTACATCAATAAGTTGCATGGGAAGGAGTACACAGGTGGTAATTGAAAACAATAATTTGTAGTGGGGTCCAGGTGGAACAGTTGGCTCAGAAAAGACATCATTTGCTGCTCCGTCAACGCTTGGCATCTCTGTGGCCTTTGACTAGGGTGCTATCAAACTTCTGGTCCGCCCAGCGCCGAGGTGGCCTGATCACCCTAAATTACATTTCCAAGTGTCAGTGGAGGTGAGAGGAAGAAGTGACCTACCGTCGCAGAGCACACGTGGAGGCAAAAGCCAAGTGCCTGGGGAGAAGGAGAAATCATAACCGGGGAAAGCGGCAGGCACCATCCCGGAGCCAGGAGCATCATCCCTGAAAGAACCGAGCTGGCAGGAAACACAATCCAGGTCTGGGGCGTGCACGTGTGTGTGCCACACGCGTGTGCTCTCAAGGTGGTATGGCCAACACCAACTGTTGCCCCCGGCTCTTCAGCTCAACCGCCTTCAATGAGCGTGGCGATAGGCTGTCATTTGCTCGTGGAAGGGAATGCTGTTATTTGATCGTTTTCAATTAAGATGTGAGTAGTTGCCTGAGACACGAGCGATGACGTTCACACTCATACTTTGCTCCACTCTTTATGAACAGGAATGTGTAATTTGGGTGCAATACACAAGCACTCCCAGGCCAGGCATCCGCACTTCTCCGTTCCGTAATTGTCAACAGGAATAATGAAACCGCAGAGGCTGGTACCGAATCCAGAAACTGATGAATTTCCCTGTTTGAGTTCCGCTGCCCAAGTTAAAGTAATAAAAATAATAACAGTAACATTGATACTAGGTTACTATGGATATACCCTATTTAAATAAAGTAGGAAGAACATAGAGGAACAGAGAACAAGAATGAATGAGGCACCGTTCTCTTCTGATGTTCAGATTCGGATTTTCATGATTCACAAGAGACAAGGCTGGAACGTTTCTGTCATGAGTTCAAGCTGAAGATTTCATTGCCACGTTCAGAGCTCAGAGGCCTTTGTTATTTTAAACAATCCAAAGATTTAAAATCCTCTTAAAATCATCTGAGAAGGGAAGAAATTGGTTGAAACTTGCACTTGAAAGCAGCAGAGAGCTGTATGGATCCCAAATTTCAGGTTGTGTAAGTTCTGAGGAGCGCCTATGGAGGGAGGAGGGGTTCTTTGTCCCCTCTGCAAATGGTGTTGCACATGAATCCCTAGAGAGACACAATGTTATGCATTTCCATAATGGAGCAAGTTTTAAAAGCACCTCTTCAGATGAAAATACCCCTCAATTTCTAAGAGTTTTCTAGGAATTTTTTTTTTTTTTTTTACAGCAAAACTAGTGCGGGTTCACAAAACTCAGCTTATTGCACCAAGCAATGATGGCATCTGTTTTCCAAAGACACAAACAATCCTTGGACCGAATTCGTTAGGAAAGATGTGCCAGCTTTTTTCAAAAGAGCCTCCCCAGCAACGGTGGATTGTGCCCATCTTCCTTCATATTCTATTTTTTTATTATATTTTATTTTATTTTATTTTATTTTATTTTATTTTATTTTATTTTTTGTAAATAACAATCCTAACCCGGGTGTTACCTGGATGCACAAGTGGCATCCTTAGTGGAACGGAGCACACAGAGCAGATGGGATGCTTGACTCCTATTTACTTTGATGCTTCTAAAACGCCTTTCCCTCTACCTTCGCCTGTCGGTGTGTGCAGGCAGATGCAGGTGGTCGGTCCCAGGGTGAGAGATGCTGCTGGAGAGAATTGTTGTCTGACTTTCAGAGAAACCCTCAAGTTACAGGTGTAGGGGCAGGTTTTGCTCTCGCTGCAGTCCCTGAAGGGTTCTGCAAGTGATTTCAAGGGGGGGAGCACAACTTAATCTCTGCTGTCAGAAATTTTAAAGCTTGGACAGACCAAATTCTGCCTTTAGGAATACACCTTTTAAACAACGCACCTGGAAAACAGGGCCCAATCCTGCATTTTTATCCAATTAAAAAAAAAAAAATCTCATTTTTTTTCTTTCGCTTCTTGCTTGCTGGTTCCATGATTATTTCTCCGGGGGTGGGGGGAGAAGTATTGTTTTGATTTTATTTATTTTAGTTGAAAAAAGGTGTGGGAGAAAACTGGCCTCCAGCATTTGGACTGTTATTTAGTACGCTAAACACTTGGAAAGAGTTGGAAAAAT
>JAHREE010000118.1:6105137-6128008 GCA_033628505.1 Tringa tobata
GCAGCCAGGGGGACCGTCCCTCGCAAGGGGGAGTTCGGAAAGTAGCGGGCAACGGGATGGGAAACCAAACCACTTAACAACTAAATAAAGCCAACCCCAAGCCAAGCCCCCAAAGCTGGGATGAATTGGTTCTGTTTTCTGAAATCTTGCGTTTATGTCATGTTTAGCTTGGGCTTTTTTTTTTCCTCCCCCTCTCTCCCTCTCTCCCTTTTTGGCATCTGTCAGGAGAGTTGCATTTCAGGATGGATTGAAGGTCTGTGCCAGGCAAGGAAAAAGAGATTGGGGGAGAGAGATGGGGAGAGAGAGAGAGAAGGGTTTTCTGACACTGCTCAGCTGGAGTTTATTGGGGTTTCATGCTCTTGGTGTTCAGAGAAACCGTTTAGATCCTGAGTGTAAGACAAACAAACAAACACGCAAAGCGGAGAGGCTGCAGCGTGTGTGTAGTTGTGCTCCGGGGTTGCAGCCTCTCATTAGCACAGTGGTCTTTACGACTGCGAAGCGGAGTGGCCTGTTTGTCCTTGCCAGGCTCACCCAGACAGCCTTGTAATGGATGCGTGCGTGGGACAAAAAGAAAGGGAAAGGTCCAGAGAAAAGAGCAGCCCTGGACCTGGTGGATGGAAGAAACTTGGTGGCTCAGCTCACTTCAAGAGGTGGACAAAGCAAAAGAGGCAGTGATGTAGAGAAGAGGAGGCTGAGTTGTCGAGCTGCTCTGTGCAAAGAAATGTTATTTTGGGTTGATTCAAATTGCTGATTTTCCAGCTTAGGATCTCCTTTTTTTTTTAACTTGAGAAATCTGTTTTCGAACTGGCCCTGCGTTTTGCATTCGAAGGAAATGTGAAAGGCGAGAGCATGCGAAAAGCTCGCTGATAGCAGTTTTGCAGAAGGCGGCAAAGCAAGAACATTTCTGTAGAGCAGCAGCAAAGATTGAGAGGGGAAAGCACAGTAAAATCACACAATTCCAGGTAGAGAGCCAGGTTTCCCAAGGAGGCTCCTCAGTACCCGGTCAACAGGTTCCCTAGGAGGAGTAATAATTTCCTTTATCGCTTTGTACCTGTATGTGGTTATTAAAAATAATTAAAAAAAACCTATGATTTTTTGCATGTTTAAGTTTTGCAAATTGCTTCAAGGAGCTTCTCTTAAAATGCATTTAGATTTAGTGCGATTAATGCACTTTTTCCTACAGAAAAAAAACCCCACACCAATATAATCAACTCTAATACAAAGAGACCGTAAGCTGTGACCGAAGAATTAGAGAGGAAATTATTATTGTTTTGGAGATGGCTGACTTTTTCATAACACCCGCATACTTGTGCACAGAAAGCTTAACGTGGTTTTAAAAGATGTTACATGTGTTGCCTTTAAATAGGACAGGGAAAAAAATAACATTGTGTGCTGTCGACTTCCAGGTCGCCTTTCATTTGATTTTATTTGTTTCGGACTTACAAGATTCAAATAAAATACTGGCACATTTTCATAGTTTCTGGTCTTTTAAAATATTTTTTAAAAACTGGTGCAGAGTAACTGGATTGTGGATCTAGGTTGTTCCGTCCTTTTTGGTTGATGTGCTCAGTGGCTTAAATAGATGTACAGCGGGTGAGAAATAATTTTGCATTTTTTTGCTGGTCGGCAGATGCAGAGCATATTTTGTCAGGCTTATTTAAATATTGAGAAATAAAAGTCTTCAGGATTTTACAACCTGGCTGCCTTTAATGGGAATGTCTTGCGCAAAATGTATGTTTCTCTGCAGAACAAAGGGCTGTCTTGTGGCATATTTGACAATAATTATGACTTAGAGGAGTGTGCGCTCATAGAAGTAGTACAAATTATTGATATCAGTTACCGACTTCAGCTGACACCTCTTCAGCGGCTCTTCCCAGGGCTGAGCTTGCTGCCAGCACATCTTTTTGCTTTAAAAAAAAAAAAAACCAAAAACTGCCTCGCAGAAGACTTTTGCTTCTCTTCCACGCATTCCCTACCTGCGTTGCTTTGCGCAGGAAAGAGAAGGAGAAGAAAAAAAAAAACAAACAACCGACCAACCAACAAAAAAAATCCCGTTCCAAAATAAACTTTGCTGGCTTTTTTTTTTTTTTTTGCCTTTTTTTTTTTTTTTTTTTTTCTTCCGAGTCTCCTCGCCAGCCTGCCTTGCCTTGTGGCCCGGCTGCCAGTGGCGGGTGTTGGCGACTAGGGGGAGCTCACAGCCTGTCGCATGGCTGGGCTGGCTCCGGCCGCGGGATGCTCAGCCCGCGGAAATCACAGCCGCCGCTCCGCTCCCGCAGCTCACGGGGGCTGCAAAACGTTCCCCCTGTAAAGTTGCAGTGTCGATTTTCACGGGGAGATCTAGGCTGAGAAGGGGCTGCGGGCGAGACCAATCTATTTTTAGCCGAAACGCGGCTGATGAATCGACTCCGGAGGAGTTTTTAATTAAAATTAGTTTTTGACGATGCCTTTTATTGTCAACGTACAATGTTTAAATTCTCCATTTGTTGTTGTCAGATAGCGATCGGGGTAATGATACCTGTACATGAGCGAGTCGCTGTGTGTGTGGGGGGGAAAAACCCGCGGAGATCCATTTGTTTGTTCCAGTGGATGTAAAAACACAGAGGGAGGAAGCTGGAGTTCTAGGAGAAGGTGTGTACAGCAATAAAGCAGACATACACGTACATAATTTGGCATTGATTACATGTCAGAAAGCCACATGTACCCCTGCTGAGAGGATTTGATATTAGGTAGTTTACCGTACTTTGATCCTCAGGTCCTTACAGCAAAAAATCTGCAGCTCCTGCAAATGAAAATAAGCATTTTTTTATTTTTTTTTCTAGTGAAACAAACACAAAATCACATCTGTCATGTAGAAGTTGCTGCTGAGCAGCTCACAGGCTGCTCCGTTGGGCTTGTGCCTGTCCTCTGCTGCAGGCAGCTTGCGCGTCGCGGATGGACTTTAGCGGGACGCTTTCTTGCCCAAACATATAATTTCGTTGGCGTACACACGGGGAGCTTTGATCAATGGATGTTTATTTCGCCCAAATTCGTCAAGCTATGGTATCGTTAACACAGCGCAAGTGTCTTCTTATTTTTAGGGTGCAATATGTGGACGGAGGTTATCCCGTGACAGGAAAGCGCGCTTCATTCTAACCTGAAAGAGAAGTAAATTAGGTCAGACAAAAGATCAGGGCTGTCATCAGCTGTACAAAAACCCTTCAGTCTTGGGTAGAGAGGGCCAGCAATTTATCTGATGATTTCTCTACTTCATTTAATGTTTGAATTGAGCTAGTTGGAAGCATATAGACAGCAGCCAGCTCCTTTGACAGACTGGTAAACTGAAGAGCACAGCGCCTGGGCTGCTGCTGATGCCAGTGTTCCCCAGCCGTGGGGAAAACCTTCCCTTCTCCCCTCCCAAAACCTCAAACTTCACTGATGGTGGCTTTCCTTCCATTCCGTGACTGTTAACTTTTACCAAGAGCAACAAGGCTCCCCCTCTCCTCCTCCCCGTCGCCTCTGCCCACCCAGCGCACGCACAGCCGTGCTCCCCTTCCTTCTGCTCCCTCCTCTGCTTCCCACCCGTCCCACCAACCCCCCCAGGATGAAGCCTGGTGGAAAAGTCTCCCCGTGGAGACCTGCTACCCCAAAATGGCTCTCTGCCTCCTTGCCGGAGCATTTCCTCCTTCTTGGTTGCACTTTGGTTTCTCCGGGGTCACGTTGCAGTTCTGGGTTGAATTTGGTCTCCCCTTGGTAGCCTCCAGAGAAAGCACACGGAAAAATAACCGGGGGCTGGGGGTTACTGCCTGCTTTAAAGTTAGCCTTACCGTAAAAGTGCTTGGGGAAGCATCAGCATTGGCTGTGGACGGGTTTATATATATGTATCTTTTTAACGAGGAAGGGAAAAGACATCAATAACTGCGTGCATTGATAAACGCGTGATTCATTCAGCTGCTCTTACTACAGCACCTTCCTCTTTCATGTTTATTTACTTTCTTAAAATGTATCTGGGCAGGCTGCACACCGTTCCTCGGCACCCACAGCTAACAGCCTCAGAGGCAGTTGTGTGTTCAGCTCCTGAACATGAGTTAAATTTGCTCGCTTTCTGCTCTCTCTTCCAAAAAGCTGTTGCTGCTTTGGTGCTGTAGACTCTTGCTGGAGCTTTAAGTAGCAGCCTTTTTTTTTTTTCCTTCTTTTTTTTTTTTTTTTCCAAGGAATATATAAAAAAATGCCTAAAGCAGGCTATTCGAAAACAAATTAAAGCAGAGGGACACACTTCACGCGTTGCAGGCACGCGCTAGTAGAAGGGGGTTAGAAGAATATCATCATTTTACTGGCAAAAGTGACACCAGATCGGGGATTTGATTAATGGTGCAGCATTCACAGGGACTTAGTTCTGTATTTTTGACATATGCAAGTCTTTTGTGTAGTTGCCTCAGTGCAAGAAATTATGTTTTTTTTTTTTTTCCTGGAGCAGCTGATAATTTGTGTGTGTGCTGGATATGCCCAAGGTACTTTCCAAAGACTAAGCACTAGACAGCACAGTATAAAAAAGGAATCCAAAGTTAAGGGAGAGGAAAAAAACACACTGGTTTACTTAACTTTTTTATGACCCCTTTTACTAAGCCACTGGAAGAAGCCATAAATTCGCTGAATGTTATAATGAATATGCTTCAATGAAAGTAAAAAAAAAAAGGCTTAAGAAAATTGTATATGAGCAACAGTGTGCCATACACAATTGAGAAACACAGTCTCTTTTGAGCCTGATATTTAAGAAAAGAACAGAGCTGTTGTGTGTTTAATACATGCTCAAAACTAATTACTTAATTTTGATCATGCCTTTTAAATCCTTGGGTAAGAATCTGTGCTTCCAATATCCTTTTCTACGCCAGTTAAAAGCCTGTACCCAAATACTGCTCCTTCTCCTTTTGTGGCACCGAACGCTCCTTTCTCTCCTTGGTTGTCGTTTAGTTTTAAATAAAACAAATGTATTCACTGGGGAACAAAGAATGCTTTTATATCACATCATCACATCCCATTTTATCTGCGGAGATTTACAGCTTCTGCAGTCTATAGAAGAGCCTATGCATTTTCCGCTCTCAAAAGCAGTAAATATTTTTTTATGAAGGTATAGTTTACTTAAGAGGAGACACGCCACTCCCTTCTTTACCACTGTACATAGTTTCTGATGAAATAACATCTGACAAGTGTTCGAGATCTGTGCGGATCCTTGGATATTCCTGGCTTTTGTTCCCTTTGGGTCCGGTGTGGTTATTGTGCCATTTTCCTTCTTCTTTTCCCTAAACCCTGATGCCTTTCCTGGCTCTTTGTGGCGGTCCTTGGGCTTGCTGCGTCTCAGGTGTGTACAGAGGGTTAAACTGCTTTCTGAGAGATTCGGGCTACTTCTGCAAAAGGTGTCTGTTGCGGGAGAGTCTTCGAACTCCCAGCTGTGCGTGGGGCTTGCTAAGGCGTCGGAGCAAAAGGGTTTTATTCCCCCTCCACCCCTGGATCCCGCTTCCCTTTGCTGCCGGTACCCAGCGGGGGCTGCTCGGCGGGCTGTTCCCGGGGAGGAGGTGGGCTCCATCCCACTGCTGCGGGGCGGGTGGCGGCGGCTGGCCCATCCTGGCCACCGCTAGCCACCGTTAGCCGTGCTGCCGTCCTGCACGCCGGGACGGTGAAGTGCGTGCGGCGGCCGGTGGCCGGACGGCGGCGTCTCGGCAGCTGCCGGGCGGCGGAGGTTCGCCGCTCCTCCGGCCGCCTTTGTGCACTTTGCAGATGCCTGAGGGTGGCTGGGGAAGCGAGGCAGAGCTGGGGGGCCCCCTCTGCTTCTGGGGGCTTCCCCCCCCCTCGACTTGCCTCTTGTGGCCTTCCACTTTTATTTTAAAATGCGCCTACGTGTAAAATACGACAAAGAAGTGTTTTTCGGTCCTCAGAAAAACTGAAGGTTGATGGCAGATGAGGGGCGCCCAGCGCTGCTGGGCGTGATGCTGATGGAATAGGTAGGCATAAGCTCAAGTCTGCACCTTGCAGCTGCAGGCAGCTGCGGGGAGGCTCTGGAAACAGGTTATTGATGAACTTCGACGGCGAGGAGCCGCGCCGCCCGCTCTGAGCAGCGTTAGTCTTTGTGCAGCGAGGATCCTGACACCGATCTCGGCGATAACCCAGCCAGAGAGCGTGTGATCCGAGCTATTTCCGTTAAGCATGTTGATGTTACAGTAAATGTGACATGTGGGTGTTGATTGAAGGGCCATCGTTTTCAGGCCTGCTTTGGGCCAACACCCTGAAGAGCGAGTCACTTCTTTGTGCTCGCTCCCCAACTGGGCTGAGCTTTTTCTGGAAGTGCCTTCAAGACAGCAGCGACCGCGCACGGAGAACGGCGTGCCCGGCGTGCTGCGGCACGCTTGCGGGTGGATTCCCATGCCTGGGCACCATGGAGGACCCCAGCTTGTCCCAAAGATGGGTGGCGCCTGGGGTAGCCTATGCTTTGGCCCCCCGGGGTGGGCACCAGGGTGGCTGGTGGCTGTGGTGGGGTGCCAGGCAGCGGCATCTCTGCGGCAAAGGCAAGTGGCAGCGCTCGCCTTAACCACCCCGTTATCGATTTGCGCAGAACCCTACCGCGGAGGGGAGGTTTCACACGCAGCGCTTTGGCCCAGCACCAAACCGTTCCCTCTTTCCCCCCTTTTCTCTGCCTCCTTTTGGTGCTGCGGGATGGGAAAAATAAGGAAGAGAATAGGTTGGCAACTTTTCGCTCCCTTCTCACCTTGGTTCTGCAGTGCAGTCAAAAGGCAAGAAAATAAAATACTGCTGCCTGGACCCAACCTCAGCCAAACCCCATGGATACGCACCCACAGTTTTGTCCTTAGAGGCTTTGGAAATGATTTTGAGTAGCACAGTCCTTTTCGCTGTTAATGGGTATGATTTTGAGACATCTGACAGGCAGAAAGTAGTTAGCATGTGCACTGGCTTTAATACTGGGCATGAGAGTATTGTTTGCATGGGGCACATATGCTCTAATGATGTCACCACGCTGAAGCAGGAGCGCTGGTGGTTTTGCGACACTGCCTTTATGGAATTAAGGAGTTTGTCCACTGTGTTTTGGTGTGGTAGACAGCCGGGGAGCTTGGAGATGCTGCTTAGAGTCCAGCCAGCAAGCGCAGTGCTTTTCAAAGTAAAGAGAAAATTATTTAGATTGCCCAGCTGCATTAATTTTTGGAAGCCATCGGGTAACAACAGTGTCACTCTGGAGATGGCCTGTCCCCAAATCGCTGTGCTCCCTCGGCAGGCAATGCCAATGCAATCCTCTTCGGAGGAATCGCTGGCTGCAAGGAAAATGCTGGGCACACCTTAACGCACCTGGAAGAACCAGGGCACGAGTCCTGGCTGGAAATAGCTCGTTTGCATTTTTTTTCCTTTTCCCACGTAAGGGAGATGAGATGTTTTCCATTCTCCTTTTTTGTGGGGCTTGATTTCTCCTTCTTAAGAAAATTTATAAATTAATTTTAAATAAATACTCGTGAGGAAACACCCTCCTCCTTCCAAACCCAGCTACCAACAAACAGCAATAAAACCACAGAGTTAAATTCAAATAATGTGAAGCGACTCATTTGAAACCCACAGACACAAGCGGAGTCAGAACTTTAGATTGAGACCGGCCTAAATTGCCCCATTGGTATTAAAGGACTCCTTAAACAGCCTAAGATCTTGGCTGTTGTATTAACTAGGCATGACCCGATGCGTTATGGGCTGGACTTGCAGGCTTTTTTCTCTTTTCCTTTGTGGGTTTTAAATCTCTCCTGTAATGTTACTTGAATGTAGGTTTTTAATGGCTTAATTGAGTTGTCAATAGGAAGCCTTTTCTTTTTTTTTTTTTTTTTTTATTCCGAGAAAAAAAAAATTAAATGCAAATTGACATGGATAAAATGCATTTGAAGATCTATTCAGTATTTTGTTTTTCATTCTTTTATGTCTGTTTTCCACGTCCCGAATAAGGGGATGTTAATATAGCTTCTGCATTGTTGGGTGTACGGCTGGTCTCATGCTTGATGATTTATTAAGCTCAAATCAGAAATAGAGTCGAGTAAAAAAAATCTTTTGATAGTTTGAAACCCAATTACTACTGATCACGAGGGCTCGGCGTACCAAGAAAACGAAAAGCTGATTTTCGGTAACGTGACGACTGCCAAAATATGAAGGAATACCAGATGTTATTTTAAAAAAGTGCCATTGCAGAGTCCTTGGAAAGAGAGAGTGAGCGAGTGTAAGTGAATAGGCATATGTGGATTTAACTAATATTCAAATGAAGTGTAGAACTGAAAAGAAAGAATTCGCAACAGTTGAGCTGTTTAAACCTCCTCCATGTTTCCACAGACGCCTGGGCAGGAGCCTTATCAAATGCAGCAGTTTTGCTACGTTTTCTGAAAAGCGCTATTTAAATCGCAGGCAAAAAAAAAAATTAAAATCTTTACACCAAAAAGATAATAAAGTCAAGATCTGTCCTTTGCTTTTTATTTGTTTCATATCTATAAATGCCAAAATTCAGCCTTTAATTTAAGAGACAGGCTTTAATCTGAAGGCTTTACGGGAATGTGAGGTGAAACCAGTAACAAGCGTTTTCCCCCTCTGCCACCTTTTTTCCCTACGACCCTTGGTTCAGTTCCTGTTTTCGTGTTGTCTTTTCCAGCTCTTTGTCCCATCTCCCGCGTGTGTATCTGCGTGCTTGTGTGTGCCTCTCTCTGTGTGGGTTGGTTTTTTTTTTTTAATATTTTGACACTCTGCTCCCCCTTAATAGGAATTCTTCCTAGAAATAGCGCGCACATTTCTAAAGGACCCTTTTCACAGTCCTTTTCTTCTGGCTTTAAAATGATGTATATGTAATTGGTAATTAAAGGTGCAAGCTCTCTTCAATATAAACAATATTGCTCAATGTTAGATCATTAAAGAGAACCGCAGCACTAAATAATTACCTTTTGCATCATGACACTCTGTTCGCAGGCATCCGCTCCCTTCCCAGCAGTCCCCGTTCAGTGCGGGGTTATGGTTACATTTTCACTAAAGCAAGGAGGCATCTTTTCATGATATAAATTGGTGAATTAATTATGTAGCATTGTCTTCAAACTCCTTTTAAAGTTAGATTAAGGGGGGGAAAAAGGGTAATTAATGGTTTTCGGAAGGAGTATTGTTGCTGTGTATTTGGTAAGCTTGGTGTGAGTTAGGGAACTGAAGCTTTCCCGTGCCCATCGTCGGCTCCGACAGGACGGTCCGTGCTCGGGTGCTTCTCTGGGGTCCCCATCCTTTTCCTGCCGCCGCTGGTGCTGCTGCTCTCCTCTTCGCTGTCAGTGAGCTCTGATGCAACTTGTAATACAGCTGGTGGATACACCCATCAATTATTTATTCTAGAAGGCGAAAATGGGGGTGATTCTTTTTCTAAACTGCCTTTTTCAAGGCTCAGCCATTTTTTGTTGCCAGGTAATACATTTCACTTTCTACCTCTTGTCCCTTTCCTATGTGGCTTTTTTTTTTTTTTTTGCAATCTGGTGAAGAGTGGGACAAAATATTTGGTTTTGGCCAGGAGGAGAATCCAGATCTGGATTATAACATCTGTTTATCTCGGTCTTGCTTCCTTTGAGATATTTGTGTGACTTGCTTTCCCCAGGATATCCATAAGCAAACCGCTTGGGTAATAGAGAACATTTTTCCTCCTATTCCTTTAATCCTGATTCGATTAGAGGTCTCACTCGCTGATTTACATACTGTTCATTCCTCTGTTTTGTTCAGCCCAAATCCTACAGTCCTTGCAGAGGCACAACAGCCTTAGGCAAAAGTCAGTGGAAATTTTGCCCGAGTAAAGACCAAGGTTTGTATGACTTGGCAGCTACACGGCAGTACAAGAGACAACAAACCAAAAAACACGTTTTGCCCCAGAAGTAGATTGTGATCCGTAATTATTTTATAATGTAAGAATTATCTTCAAAATACCCACTAAAAACGCACTGTGTTTTTATTAATTGTGAAATGAGAAGTTACTTACTCCTTAGAAACTGATGCAGGTCACTCAGAAATACTTTCCCAGTCTTTGGGGGTAATGGTATAAAATCCATCAGGTCCGTGGGTAAGATTTAAATAAAAAACTTTTATTAACCTATAAAGCAACGGCAGGGGTATTTGACATCAGGAAAACGAGTGGAAGATTTCAGGCTGGCCAATATTCCAGTATGTTAAATAAGTGCCTCATTCTCTTTCCCCCTGTACACACTTTTGAAACCCCTTAACTTCTCCTGAGACTGTACCCTGCTTACCTGCCTCTGGCAAACACTTTGCTGTGATTTGTGCTGATGGGTGGTCATTTAACCTTGCCGGTATCTTTCAAATGGGACAAGGTGGTACTAATTTTGTGTGCCACATGGAGCCTGATCCTGCTTGTTGGGAGCACGTGGGCACTTTTCCCCTCTCTCTCTGAAACAGGAGAGGTTTGGGTGCATAGGCTTTGCTGGATGGGACCTTGGCCAGGTGTCTGGGAGGTGCAGTGGGAATGAGAAAGTGGGATAAAATGGGAGGAACTATTTCAAAAAGTGACTCGGGGCTCGAGCGTTTGCAAAATGGCTCTTTGCTGATATCCTTGCAGCTCTGGCAGCAGTGGGAAGGAGCTGTCAGGAAAGCTATGCCAGGTCAGCCTTTCCATTTTGTTTCAGGCAGGCTTGGTTGCAAAATATATTGAAATCATTGTGGGAGAGCGGAAGAGCTGAAAAATAAAAGAAAGATCTAATCAGGCTTGGATTCTTGGGGGGGGTGGGTGGGTGTGAGGGGAGGCTGGGCCTCTCGTGATGTCTGCGAACATTCAAAGCAATCTCTTTCTCTTCTCCCCTCGTCCCTTTCCTCCCTCTTTCTCCTTGTCCATGTAAAGCAGAGGCTGACCATGTGGAACCGGCACTCGCCGACGAGGATGAGAGCCTGGCAATAGCAGAGCCGGGTGGCATCAGCATCGCCGCAGGCGGGACAGACCCCGACTTGTTAACCTGTGGACAGTGTCAGATGAACTTCCCGCTGGGAGACATCTTGGTTTTTATAGAGCACAAGAGAAAACAGTGCAATGGCACTGGTGGTGCCTGCTATGAAAAGAGCATGGATAAGAGCAGCCCTCCCCCCTCCTCACGCGCCGAGCTCAGGAAAGTGTCAGAGCCAGTGGAAATCGGGATCCAAGTCACACCCGATGAAGAAGACCGTCTTCTCACGCCTACAAAAGGAATTTGCCCCAAGCAGGAGAACATTGCAGGTACAGCATGTTTTACACTCAATCAACTGCCTAGGTAATCTTTTAACGAGAGCCCTCTAGAAAGTGCCATGAAACAAAAGCTTCAGTAACAGGTATTTATAGGAGCCATGGTCTGGAGGATCCTCACGGCTACGCAGGACTCAGCAGGGCTGCCCAGCCCATGTTTAATTCAGTGCAGCAATCTGTGCAGGGCCAGCTCCTGGAGAGAGGGGACTCTCCGTCCCTCAGGAGAGCCCAGTGGCAGCCCGTACACATAGGAAAAAGCATAAGGCTGGGGTCAGAAATGATTTCAGGAGCGTCTTTAAGCAGGTAGCAGTGGTGTTGGTATAGGGGACTTTGGTGAGATGCTCAATTCAGTCCAGATTAGACAGTCTTTGCAACACGCAGACCCTCTGGAAAGGCCCAAATCCTGACTCCACTGAAGAGAGTGGAAAAATCCTCTTCCCACTGGAAAGAGGATTTGGTTGTGAGGGCTAAAGCAGGGCTTCATTAAGTCCTTGCTTTTTCCTTCTGCTGGGGTAGATGTCAACTTCCTGGTCTGCATTGCCGCCTGTGCCGCCTGTCCTGGGGCTCTGCAGGTGGCTGGAGTTGGGTGGGCGACACCTCCATTGGCATGTACCCCCCCAAAGGGGGCTTTGGAAAGAGGAGACAAGAGCACAGGCTAGCCCAGGCGAACACATCGCAGGCGTTTCTTTTTCTAAAACTCTGGGACGTGGTGCAGTTAACTCAGTGGACCCCCCCCCAGCTCCGAGGCGGGCAGGCGGGCGATGGCATCCCCCTGGGCGAGCTGCCGCGCAGCGGTTTCTGCAGAGCACCCGGTGTGGGGCCGCTTCCGTCGTGCAGGGCGTCCCTCCCCTCTGCAGCGGTGTGCTCAAGGGAGGCTCTGCTCCCTGCTAGCGAGAGGGGGTTTTATGTTACACAGCAGGATCTCCCCTCAAACAGGCCTTTTTTGTTCAAATCAATCGTATCCCATATAGAAGACCAGTGGCGATTTGTCTTTGCTGCTGCTATCCTAATTTCTCTAGGAATTTTCCTATGGGATTAGATCTGACAGTCCGGGATTCTGCCTGTAGTAGAGATGTTCCTTGAGGGGATCCCCAGAAGACTTGTGAGAGGGTCCTCTTTTTACAGTTGAAGCTTAGGAGATTCCCTCTTTTAGCACTGGAGGTCTCTGAGTCAGTTCCCAGCATCTCAGATGGGCTTGGCCACCAAATAGATGAGGATGTGAGCTTTGAACTGCTGCGGTCTTCAGATCTCCAGATGATCGGCCTCTTAGGAGGGGGCACATGCCACCCATTGACTACCTTGTTGTCTTCTAGGAATCTTTGGGGCTTTGGGGGCATTAGCAGTGGCAGCCTGTGCTGTAGTGTTGTAAGCAACCCTATTGTAAGACCTGACCCCATCCTTCCCTCATCCTTTTTCCGCTTTCCCCATCCTTTTGCAGTTGTGAGCATGTTTCTTGGCAGAGATGACCACCTCATGGTGTAGCAGCTTTGAAGGCTGGACTTCTTTCCCATTTGGTGGGAGCAGAAGAGAAGTATTCAGGACCTTCTCCCCCAGATGCTGAAGGCCTTCTGAATGGCGCTGAGCACTCTCAAGAGCTGTTGATCTCTGTGCGAGCCGATGGCACTCAGCGCCTTGCAGAGGGTGGCCAGTGCTTAGTGAGGGTGGTCCAGGAGACCTATGCTGTAGATGCAGTCCAGATCTCATCTCTTACTAACCTCTGCCCAAATTCCATCCGTAGTGAAATACCTCAATGGCTATACCCAGCACAGAGGGTGCCATCCCATCCCAGCTTCTGGGCGTCAGCATCAATATAGCACTTTTGCCATGGAGAAAATTTGCTGGGGAAGGGGGCGAAGGGGGTGTTCACATGTGGAAAAGGCATAAAAAAAATATTTAAAAGCCAATCTGGAGCACCTAATCTCTTCCAGACTAAACTGAATATCAAATGAAAGTATGTAGGAAAGATTTTGAATTGAGAAAAATAAAAGGGTTTATCGTTTGATTGGCATTTTCTCAGCAGTGCACAGAGATAGGGACATCCACTAAATAGTGCAGTAATAATGCTTTCTCAATTAGGAGCCCAGCTCCGAGATAAAAAGGTGCAGTGTCCTTCCATATTTTTTTTAATAGCAGCGGATAGTTTTCAATAGTAGGATAAAAGCCTCACATTACAGCCATGGAGGGTAGCCATGAAAAACCCACAGAAGTCATTCACTGGAAAGGCTTTAGTGGGATATACCAAACCCCTTATTTATATTTCAATAGAAAGGCTTTCTGCATTAGCCAAGAAAATCAGAATCTGCATTTAACATTAAAGGTATTTCCCAGTGAGCGGCTGTAGAGCATTGTTGTTAGATTTGTTAAAAAAAGAGACTAAATACGATTTCATAAAAGGGAAACTTAATCTCTAAGGCAGCTTTCTCCCACCCCACCACCCCCTCCCTTTATTTTTTTATTTTTTTGGTAATAATGCAACAGCCTACAGTATTTTTACTTTATATGTGACGAAAGATATTCTTAGCCTTTCTGTACTGCGACAGGAAGAATGAATTTCTTTATTCCACCAAGAAATATGTAAAATAATCCCTTAGAAGTATGGGGAGATATGTTTGTTCAAAGCATTTAAAATGTTATTTTAATCAAAGGCACAAAACACTCTACATGCTGTGTCAGCTAAAGGAGACCATTACATTTAACAGCAAATCATGCTCTTTTTCCCCCTCCTAGCCAGCCCCCCCTGCTTTGAAACTAACTTTTTTTTTTATTAAATAAAAAGGCGAAAAAGATTAAAGAATGAAAAAACTTCAGTGGCTCAAATGTATAAAGTAATTTAATATGGTGGAAGCATTAATTATTTTAGCTTAATTGAATTCTGAGGACTGCAGTAGTTGCATTTTTGTAGACAAGCTCTGTTTATTATTTCTTTGTGTAGATTAACAGTAAAGGAAACATAGATAACTTTCAGTTATTTATTGTAAAATAAATGTGTCAATTCATGTGTAAAGCAAGCTGTTCAAAGATAATTGAGTCTTTATATTTGAAGAGGGAAACCAGAAATCACCCACTCGCCACTCTGGCTCCCTGAAATATGCTGCCACTGCTGCTGCCCTCAAATAGGTTTCAGCTCCTCTCCTTGATCTTGTGTTATTTTTGTAGGCCACCTTATTTGGTGAAAATGATTTGTGCGGCCTTTTTCAGGTGTGCCCAAGCTACCAAACCTCAGAGCTTCCCATGGCTGAGTGTAGTGAGGGTACGTCAAGCACTGAGCTTGGCTCTGCCGTCGCACCTCTCTTCCCTCTGGGCGTGAGGATGTTGGGATGCAGCACCGCGCTAAGCGTTCACCCTGACGCGGGGTGCTCCGGATTCCTGAGGTCTTCCCTCCTCTCTTTCTTTTTGCCTTTTTTTCCTTTATTTTTGCCTTTCTTTCTGTCTTTCTTTCTTGGTAACTCTGCCTGCTCTGGTCACTGAATGTCTCTTGACCACAAACCAGACCTTGTGTTGCTTTGAGGGAGGCAGACTGAGCTCAGGAGTCTGCAAGAATTTGCAGGCACGTAACGCAAATCTCCGACTGACATTTCTAGATATCAGCAAAGACAAAGGCAACTTTATCTCCGCAAGCAGCTTTTAAAAACCTTCTGATAATGAAGTCTGTCATCTTTTCCTGACTCGTAACTTGCAAATCCATGCTTTTCAAGGTGCTTTCATTTAGTTACCACTGTCCGTAAGGTGTTTGGTAGTGTGTTAGCTGGCACTGGGAGGACTTGACTTGCTTAGGAGCGGTCTGTCCTGTAAAGTGTTTTTTTCTTTTTTCAAATTGGCTGACCTGTTTGAAAATCAGTTCTGGTACAGAGGGTGTGATAGCATCAAACTGATGTAGCAGATTGTTGTATAGCAAAACACAGCCAGGCCAATGAGTTGCCTAGGAGTTATCAGTCACTGCTTCTTTTGCTTCACCGCTGGCAGGTATTTTGGAAACAATTAGGCCACCGTTGTATTTTATGCCTCTTTTTATCTTTCATATTTATCAGATCTTGGGCGTAACCAGGTGGCCTGTCCTGACTGAAGAAGGCCCTGGGAAGGTGGCTCCTGCTGTCCTTTGACTGATGGTATCTCCTCACTGACCCTGCTGGGCTCACAGGCCACCAGGCTGTTTGTTAGCGGGGCTCTCTGAAATGATCCAGAGTAAAGAAAAAGTACTGGTCAGCTCGTTCTTAACGCTGGATGGTTTCAGAGAACCGTGGCAGAGAGGAGGGAGCCTTGGTGGGGCAGACATCACGTGAACTAGACCTTCTCCAGCTTCACTGGCTGGTCTGTGTACCCTCATGGCCAGATAACCGCACCAGCAGCAGAGGTTCATTAAGGCAGTGTAGTTAATTTCTGCAAAGATGGTGCTAGGAAAGGGGAGGGAGTTGATTGGAATTCCTTGTTCATCCTGTCCCGGTCACCAGTGCTGGGCTCCATACATTATGGACTTGAACTAGATGTGCATCGTGAAAAAAGGCTCCCTGTCAGAGGCAGGATTTAACTGCAACCTCTGCTCCATGAATGTTCATTTCAGGCTTTTGAATGGTAAAACTGCCAGTGAGAGAAACTAAATAACTTGCATGTGCTGGAAGCCAGAGATAAACACCGCCGCAGGTTGCCATGAAATAGGCTATTTGATATATTTAGAATTGTTATTTTTCTCCAAATTAAGATTAGTTAAATCCATGTGTGTTGTGTGAGTGATTGTTAACTCAATGGCACGGATTATCCTTTTTTCAAATCATGACAGCTAATTATTATTGCTGTCTACCCTGAGACATTCACTTACAATGTACCATTATGGACCCGCGCACCCATATTAGCTGTAGGACTCAGGCAGCCATCGTGATGCCTTCACACGTGACGGGAGGAAAACACAAGCTGAAATAACCCGAGGCTGGTGGTGGTGGTATTGGGCAGGTTGGGAAGAGGTGTCCTGAGTGGCAGCGATGTCAGGCGGGTTGGGAAGAGGTGTCCTGAGGAACGTTGGGCTGGCATGGAGTATGGTGGCCATCCATTCCCGAGGCTGCCATGGCACCAGATCCTGCTGCCAGCATCTCCCCAGGGCGGTGGGTCATGCGGGAGTGACTTGTCAAAGCTGGCCTAGGAAAAATGCTACGTGAGGACGAAGAGGCTTCCAGAAGTGTGTGGTAACACGGCCTGAGAAACGCGAGTTGCAGCTGAAATAGTTTTCTTGAGGCTTTTCCAGGCTTGTTTCTTCCCTCGGCGCCTGCCAGGCTTTCCCTGAGTGCAGAGGAGTTACCTGGCCTCCTCCTCCTCCTCCTCCTCCTCTGCTGCTTCACCAGGTATTTAGCAATGTGTTTTGCTAATTGGGGCGGCTGAGCAGCATGGGGCGGGGGTGTGTGTGTGTGTGGGTCATACACACAGGGAAGGTGTCAGCCCAGCTACCCTGAGAGCAGTGTTAATGAGCAAAACCTCCTGCCCCCGGGGACCTCAGCTGAGGGCCTGACTTGGGTCCTGGGGAGAAAAACAAGCCGGGTGATCTCACCCAGAGCCCTGCTTGTGCCGGGGGAGCCTGGCTCTCCTCCGGGGACAGGCCACCCCCAGCCCATGGCAGGGGTCTGCGGTGGCAGCTGCCCTCCCCTGGCTCGCAGCAGCTTCAAGCACGAGGAGGGGCTGCGGAAAGATCACGGTTTAAAAGTTTTAAAGGTGTTGTTGAGGTCAGGCGGAGGGGATGTGATCCCCCCTTTTGGGGATCCTCAGAGAGGCTGATGTGAAGGGCGTCCTGTGGCAGCTCGGTGGCCCCCCATCCCCGGCCTGCCCCCCTAGCCGGCAGTGAGGACAGCAGGGCCATGGCTGCTGGGCGCTGCCAAGGCCGCGGTGAGCACCCTGCTAATCCCAGCAAGAGTTAAAGGTGAGAAACCTGCCGATTACAAAACTCTTTCTTCCCCTTGCTTGAACTCCACCGCACCCATGTGGCTCAGCTCCAGCACTCCCTGCTCCAGCCCCGGCCCGGGGGCCACCGGTCGCCCTCTCCCCGCCGCCATCTCAGCTTGCCCCCAGCTGTGTCCTGCCCAGGGTCCGGCCAGCTTTCCTGGCATCCCCAAGAGTCTAGTGTGAAATTAATCACGTCTAGTTTTAAACAGGCTAAAAAACCTCACCGAGGAATATTATGTCCTCGGTTCTCCCTGCTAGTTTTAGCTTTTTGGTTTTTTCCTCTCACCACCCTGTTTTTCAAAGCCATTTTCCATGCCCTGTGTGCCATTAGCTGGACCCCCACTCACCAGGCCAGTGCTGCAGGAGTGATGAGGGGTCCTACAAACGAACAGGGTGCCAGACGGCTAAACAGGAGCTCGCTGCTGTTATTTTGCTTTTGCTCTAATCTCTCTTAGTTATAGTCATCTTCGGTTTTACGTGTGTCAACGCTAGGTGAAACCTTTTCGACAGAATTGCCATTTTGCAGGCTGATGAGAGGGGATTTAAGAAGGTCATTCAGTACACGTGGCCAGAGTCATCTCCCTCCGGGGTGGATGCCTATCGGGAGTCACTCTTTTAAGAGCAAAACTTGCTCGTTTGCACCAGCTTGGCACTGCTGTTACTTTCTTTTAATTCAGTGGAAGGACTCTGGACTTACTCAGAGGTAGAGCCCAGTCAAAACGTCAGCCAACAAAGTGGTTTTTGCCTTTATTTGTGCTCTTGTGAAATTACTTGGCCACGTGTGGGAGACCAGAAACCGTGTATATATATCTGATTACTATTAGCATGGAAAGACTGGTAGATTTTTTAGACAACACTAATGGTAAATGATAAAAAGGCACTGGTCAGCCAGTCATTACTCATTTTTCTTTACAACTTTGTGGGCAACCGTTAGGAGCAAATTAAAACTAGTGCCCAACCATCCTATAGACTGCTGGAGTATTGATTGCAAGAAAGGAGTTTGTGTAGTTTGCAGGGGAATTTTGCACTGGGATGGAGCCTAAGGAAAGATGGTTACATGGAAATACTATAAAACAGAAAAGCGCCTGTATAGATAGAAAAAGCTGCTGTTCCTCTCCGATGGTGAATAAATACATAGAGGCACGGAAATGGTTCCTTTGCTTCAGCAGGACAGAAGTGCTGCTATAGCATGAGGCTGCCTCCCTTCATGTCTTTTCCATATATTATTTTTCTTTCTCAGCCTGTGTTTGAACTGCACTGCCTAGACACACAGTGACCAAATCGGCTGTGACATAAAGGTTGAACCTTTCTAGGGTTTTTTGGAGATTGGAACATTTTTCTATCATAACTGGCGAAAAAAAACCCTGTGAAGTAATCATACTTTTTGTACAAGAAAGGCTTGGATTTCTATGTCATGTCACATAACTTCAAAGGGCATAGTTTTGGGGCTGAGTTTTAGTGCTGCCTTCGGTGGCTGAGTGGGAAGATGGGAACCCAGAGGGTGAGAAATAGAGGAGAGAGGACAGGTACAGCAATAAAACCGTGTTTCTCAGCTGACAACCCTAGAAGCCCAGAGAAACTGTGTATCTCTCGGTTTGGGAGACGCGCGTGCTCGCTCCGAGGAGAGCATCCTTTTCAGCACGGTTCCTTCTCCCCATTCCCTCCCACCCTCCAAATGGTAATTGGTGGGCCGTGCAGTAGAAATGTTATTAAAAAAAAAAAAAAAAGGGAGGAAGAAAAAGTGGGTGGGTGGGGTATCTAGGGATTTGGTGTCTAAGCTCAGGAGTTAAGCCGGAAATCCCAGAGATGTAATGAAAACAAAACGGACTTTTCACTCGCGCTGTGGCATTCTGGCAGTGAGAACGCTTTCGTGAGCCAATGTTTTCATTGTAGGTTTTCTCGAGAGAAGTAGTGGAAACGAATCGTTAACCCCTTAACAGGAACGAATGTGGTTGCTGCAGCCGGGAGAGGAGAGCCGTCTTGGCTTCCAGTTGCCACGTTGGAGAGCTTGGGGGTGTGTGTATGTTTGTGTGTAGTGGGGAAGGTGGGGTAGATACCGCTTGTAAGGAGTTTAATAATCTTAATGGCAGATGTGAAGTGGTTACTTAGTGGTTGTTGCTTTTTCCTCTTTGCATGTATGCCTTTGCAGAAAGATTTGAGCGTGATCAGCGCAAACCACTGTTAAGCCCAACAGCTCTTAAACTCACTCTTTCTTCTGGCATTTGGTAGAATATTTCTTGAGCGAGAAAAGGGGGACACTGCTCGCTCGTCCCTCGGCAGGGTCGTAAAAGCTGCAGATGGAAAAGACCTACCAAGTAGCAGATCCCAGTTTTCTTGGAAAGTGGAAGTACAGGATGCGTGTCTGTCACAGGCGTGTTACGTATATAGCTTTAAATGTCCAGCAGCCTTGGACAGCGTTCAGCCTTAGAGGAGTAAGCCCCTTCATTAAAAGCAAGGGAGTTTGGGGAAGAAGAGAGGTGGGAGTGATTAATCTAATTTACCTTACCAGCCACTTTTGGTGAAGAGATTGTGTATCCCTGTCCTCCATGCTCTGATTAGGCTGCATTTTATTTCGATATTTTATTTCACCTTTTGATCACGGCTGGCACTTACCGTATTTCTCTCTCCACTCTCTCATTAGGGTATTTTATCTGCACGTATTCTTGCAAGAGGTATAGACCATCAGCCCCCCCCCGGCTCTAGCTAAAGAGCATCTCATCTACCCTTTAGCATCTCAGAAGAGCAATTAAAATCATTGTACACCTTCTTCCAGCTGCCCTAGATCCTCCGGTCCAGCCCTTGCATGCAGGTTGTGGGACTCTCGGTGCTGTGCAGACTTCGGACATAATTGAGTAGCTGCTGCAAGGGGCTGCGTCTCTGCAGCTGACCTTGCTCGGCGCCTCTGGCCCCTGAATAGATGTTTGCCTTCTTTCTTCCCACTTTGACAGCTACTCCCCCCTCTGCACTCCAGCCCCTCACCCTGCCCCAGCCCACTCCTTGTCTGCTCACGCTGAGAAAGCACCGCGGTGGCAAGGTATTTGTGGCTGAAACTGCCTTGGCAATGAGCAGAGGATGAGGAGAACGTTGGTTCTCCTGCACACCCCTGTTTGAAGAGGGGAAAAATAAGAAAGGAAAGAGATACTGCTGAATAAATGACGGTTCTACATGTTTTTTATACCACGCTGCTTTCGTGATGGCCATTTAAACAAGGTGGAGTGGTGGGGGAGGAGAGAACAAGACAAGACTGCAGACAGGGATTAAACAGCCCTCTTCTTAACACATTTATTATTTTCAGAGTCAAACCTGTAGCCAGCTAATGTAACTGTAAAAGTCTCCTTTGAATTATTGGTGAGGCACTCTGAAGTCTTCTTTATAGCTGATGTACTTGCGTGCAGGCAAAATCCAGTTTTGAATTTAGCACCTACTTGTTTTATTTTCTTTATTAAACCAACTCCCGGCTCATTTTTTCCTTTCAATACTGGCTTTTCGTTTCCCGTTTTTCTAGAGTGCCCTATTACTAGGTCATAAAAAGAGTTAGAAACTGAAGGGAAGTTTCCTGAGCAAGAAGGAATTTTTTTTGGCTTTTTTTTTTTTTTCTTCCCCCTATGGCTTGGCCCAAAGCCAACCTGTCTTTCAACAAGTAGAGAGCCATTCCAAGTTGAAATTTATAGAGCAGAGTCCAGGTTCAAGGGCTGAAGCCCGCCAACAGCTCCAGCCTCTTTGTTACTGATTAATTCTGCAAGCGGTTCAGCTGGTTTGCTCACTTCTGCCTGCTCTTCACAGCACTGCAGCGCTTCCGAGCCGGCTGCCACTGCTTCCCCCTCCCGTGATTTTCAGCAGCCCTTTCCCCCCTTCACTGTAGAGCAAGCCCCCAAATTCATTTTAACCCCATGCGGTCCAAGCTGCATCACGTTGGTTTTACAATAAAATTACAAAAAAATCCTTTCCCTTCGCTTTTTCACTTTTTTTTTTTTCTTTTTTCTTTTACCTACAACTAATTTTAAGTCTGGAGCTTCCCATTTAACTTCAGCTCGTATTAACAATTGCTTCTTGGCATCGTTTGGAACCCAAGTTCCCAGGTTTTAATTAGTTTACTCAAACGCACGCAGCGGGGCAAAATAGTTTCTTTCAGCTTTACCTGCAAAGGATGTTTCCCGTCTCAGCGAGGGGGTTTCCCTCGCGGAGGGGTTTGAAAGGCAGAAGTTTTCAAGTGGTCTCGATATGGGGCCCCACAAGAGTGAGTGTGGGAGGTGAGGGGGAGAAAGAGCAGGAAGAAAAAAGAACTAAAAAAAAACCCAAACCCAACAAGTTCGGGAAAGTACCTTGAAATGAGGATGGTCCCAATCCTGTAACAAACTGGATGTGAAATCATAACCTTATTGACGTCAATGGGGGTTTTGCCATTGGCTTTGGCAAAGGCAGGATTTCATCCTTAGCCCGCGCCGAGCTGTAGGTATGCCAAGGGTCCTCTCGCAGTCAGCGGGATTACTGATGTGCAGAAAGTTAAGCATGTCTGTAAGCGTTGGCAGGATTAAGATCTGTGCTGGTATTTTCAGACCAAGTGAAATGCATGTGGGAGGTTTTTAAAGAAGAAAGTGCATGGGAGTTTTAAAAAAAGAAGAGTATAGCAGAGCCTGCCATTTTTAAGTGCCTTGGGGAAAAACCTGGGTTGCTATTAAAAATATCGGAGGGCTAATGTGTTACTAATTGTGACACAATTAACTTCTTAAAAGTATTCGATTGCGAGTCCCAAGAAAATAAAAAGATGGGGATGAATAGCTAGAAATTCAGATCTGTGTTTCTGTTTAAACATTTTTTTTAAGTAGAAATAAAAACAAGCCTAAAGGTTCACTTTACCGTGCATCTTGATTACTTTGCTCCTAGAAGTCTACTTTTGAGTAGGTTATTTAAAGAATTAAAAAAAGGACAAGAACAAAGAAAAGAAGTTCAAACCCAGTAGCTGTCTGAGACCCCTATATGTGGCTTTACCACAAAGCTCTTAAATTCTTGTTTAAACATTTCTCCAGAGCTGTTACTCAGGAAATAAAAATGTGTGCTGTTTGTCTATAGCAGATTAAAAGTTTACCTTTAACGTGACAGCTTCTCAAATCTAGTGTCGGAAACATACCTCTATTTTATGGTATTATGAAGCAGGTCTGGAGCAGAAACAATATATTTAACTAAGAGGGAACGAGAGAGAATTTGTGGGTTTCTTTCTTTAATGGTTTATTACCAGAGACCTTTCCTGTGTCTGTCTCTGAAACTTTTGTGCATACAAGTGGCTAGCACATGTAAACCACACTTTGAAATTTAACAGTTAACCTTAAAAAATCTTAAGTTCAGCAAAATGGAACTTTTTTTTTTTAGCCTATGGACAGCTCTTTGTAATGATCTGGCAGAGGATTCTAAGGTTGTTTTTTTTTCTGCAAAACATTCATAATTTCAGCAGTAGAATACTGAAGCACACCCGAGCTCTGAGAAGGCTCTCTCTCACATCTGCCTCCGCCTGTGTGCTGATTCCCTGGGGTCCCATTTATAACAATCTAACAAGATAGAATCTGCCTTTGAGTATCAGTAAATATGGCTAAAGATCACAAAACTGTACTCATAATTGTTCAAGACTAAAAGGCAGAATATAGTGTTTGATTAATGCTTATGGTACAGGGCCTTCTTGCAGAAAGAAGTTAAAACAGTAACC
>JAHREE010000118.1:6132717-6155878 GCA_033628505.1 Tringa tobata
GAATAAGGATCTAAGGAAATTTGACTTTAGAGAATATGATAGAGCCCTTCCCCGCGTGGGGAGATGGGAGCCCCGGAGCCGCGTGCCTCGGGCGAGATTCTGTCCGAGTTTGGCTGGATTGGGAGCAGGCTGGGTGCCCTCACCTCCCCTGTCGGTGCTGGTCTCAAGAGGCACTGGGGACTTCTCCATGCTGCATCCTTATAAGTGGGTGCTGAGGAAGAGGAGGAGGCAGGGGGGAGGTGGGGGGGTGGGGGGGGAGAAAAGAAAAGATCTGTGACAAAATCATGCGACACCCACGTAAATATTGTTTGTATGAATTGGGTCCTTCATCTTTTGTTAGCGGCAGCTTGTTAATTAACAGCAGATTAGTGCTGCTTTCTTCTGACACATGAATATATTTTGGGCTAGAAAATACTTGTACTCAATAAAACTGTGTGACTGAACAATTCAGAAAGTACCAGCGGAGCGCCGTAATGGATTCCCTTTTCATCCCCTCCCCCCTGCCTCCTCCTCCTCCTGCTCTAAATGCAAGCAGATTTCTGCAGTCTAGTGCAGAAGAGACATGTTAAACACAGCTAAATAAATCATGTTTACTCTTGGCGTTCTTAGTAGTGAAAAATCTGTTGGCTGTTTTTACTTCCTTATTTCTCAGCATTTGCTTCCTACCTGTTTTTGAGCCTGTGCCCAGAAATAGTAGTTTTGTCAAACGAGTGGATTATGCCAACCAGCAGTTCCCTCTGCCAAGGAAGCTGCTGGATCGCAAAACCTGGTGACTTCTTTCTTACAGTGACACTGAGATTCTCCCCCTTCCTCCACCCCCCCCATATTAGTATATAAAATTAAAGTATTAAAATCTGGAGAAGGAGAAAACATAACCAGATCCTGGCAGTTTAAGAGCCTAGATTAAGGAAAGTTTAACTTCTGTTCCAGAAGCCCTCCTTTAAGCTGTTTGTGGAGGTGAAAGTGCTGGAGATAGCAATAATAGGAACCAGACATTTTCTCTTTCTCGTTATCATTCCATGTCCCATTCCCTCCACAAATGGGTGTGGGTTTTGTTTCAGCTGTTGGTTTTTTTTTTTCTCTACTGAGAGCTTTACAGCTGGGAGGGAGACATAACTAAGCCTTTATTTTAACCAAGTCTGCTCGCAAGCTCTGCTGGCAAGTGGGTGAACTCAGGTTTTAGGGCTGAATTCTGCTCCATACCCTGCACTCCTGAGTGGCCCCATGAACCTCTTGCTTGACTGAGGGCTGTTGGTGAATGCAGATGTGACAAAGCTGTGCAAAGCTATATCTGCATGTACATTTTTTTTTATATATATATGTGGCACATCTTCTGTCATCAGCAGAGCTATGTTGTGTAGAGGGAAGTGTAGCCCAAAAGGTAACTAGCACTGTTTTGATGCAATCTTGGGTATTAAGTGCCCCTCTTTGACCTCAAGTGGCAACTTTTTAGCCTGGACCATCCTCCTTGCTGCTGCTATCCCAGATGTCAGTGATCCCAGATGTGACTGTAACATGGATTATGAGCCTAGTGGACTCTCCCTGTTTGGTTTTAAAATTAGAAAAAAGATCCTTTTTCCCATCAGAGCTTTGCATGTATTTACTCTTTGATCACATTGGAAGGGCCTTATCCTGTCTCCAGAGGAGCTTTAGTTCTGCTTTCAGTGGTAACAGGGATCTGGCCCGTGCTGAATATTAGCATTTTAATGGCTTACTTAAAACCCCGTTGCTGGTACACTCACAGGGCTCCCGGCACGACGAAAGTCCAGCTCTGGGGTTTTGCAAAGCGATGTTGCAGGCTGCAACGCCTGCTGAAAGAGAGGAGCGGGGATGGCCCGTTTGTCACAGCCTATTAGTATTGTCAATAATAACATGTCTACAGAAGCCAAATTAATTCCTTCTTCCCCTTTACTAAGTCCAAGAAATGCCAGATCAGTTTCAGAACAGGGGAAAAAATAAACAGAATCAAAGTTTGTATGTTATGATTCCTCTGAATTTCTGGTGGGAATACTCTGCGATAGAAATGATATTTCCACAGAGGCTTTGGCTGCCAGTTTGCTTAATTACATTAAATAGTGGTATAAACCTCGGCAGAACATAAACCTCTCTTACAGCCAGTCATTAGAATATTGAATCATAAGGAATAATGATACCAGTGCTAACGTGTTATAACAGTCTTTATTATATTAGTGATTGAAGTGTTATTTAAAAAATAAGGTTTGTTGTAGCGGTTTAGGTGTGCATGCATATTTTCTCTGATCACCTATTAAGAGACTGAAGACTGGATTTGAATTTATTACAGGGAAATAAAAAGCTTGCTTAGAGGAAGAGCTACTAGATCGCTGCTTATGGTTTTACAATTTGATTCTGCTTGTCCTTAAGGAAGGTTCATAACGCTTACTTCAGAAATGCCATTTACATCTAGAAAATTAGGGTTAAAAGGACTACTTTGTTGAAACTAATTACAGGCTAGTTCAATTTTTTAGTTGGTGACATTTTAGAGATTTTGCTTGTAATGCAAGAGGTTATAGAAAGATTTGGTTAGGCTGTGATATACAGCAAAAAGCTGCCGTTTGAGTGTATTGACATTTTCATCAGAAACAAAACAAAAACCTACTAGCCTTTATTTTACCGGGGTGATACGTATAAATTTAATATCACTTCCTTATCCTGACCATGGATGTTTGAAGGAATTCTTTTGCTTTACCTCAGTTTGTACAGTATTTCTGTTTTGTAATTTTTTTTTGGTTGTGTGCTTTTTTTGCTGTGTTTTGTTTTTTGAATACACTTTCCTGGGTAATCAACTTCAGCTTCCATTTTAAACAGATTTGATAATAAAAAGCCTTTTAGAGCTTTACACTTTTATGGAGAAAGATGCTATTCCATACAAATAAGTGGGTGAATGAGTTATGGGGGAATCTGGTCTAGAAAAATATACCTCACAAAAAATGTCATGTATGCAGAATGGTTCTTGGTTTCTTGGAGTTGGTTTGTTTGCAGTTTTGTGTCATACTGAAAGGAGTAAAGGGTTGTTTTTATGCTGTACTTATGTTTTACCTCTCCTGGTGGAGGGTTCACTTATCCTTTTTAATTAGCAGTTGTGACTGGCCAAATTCTGCTCGGATCCAAGTCTTTGGGTGAAACTTTTCATTGTGCTATTTAGCAGCAGGATGGGGCACAGGTTCGCAACATGCTTCCTTGTGCAAATGAAACATCGGTTTATTATTTCCCTTTTTAACTTACATTATATTCTGAATTAGATTCCTAGTTGCTGTTTTATTTGTCTGCTTTCTTCCATTATTTAAAAGGTAGTTAATTTTCTAGCCTCTTTTCCATTCGAAGAGCATTATTTACTCAGTTGTGCTGGTGTCCAGTAAATTGAGGACTGAAGCTTTAGATTCTCAGGGTTCCTCTTGTTTGGTGGATTGTTTTACCATCTCCAGTTGATTTCTCCACTCATTTAATTTGACCGATTCAATTATCAGACTTGGGCCCGATTGTACATGCGCAGCTGGATTGGTTTTCCCCTGAGAGATCCAAAACACAAAGGGAATCCTCATTTTAAAAATCTTTGTTGGTTCCTTCCCCGTCGGCCCCAGTCACTCTCCTCGCTTTGCTTCTTTAAGTTTGCTTGGTGTTAGTGAAATGCTCTGCTGAGTGTGAACATGCTCTGTGCACCAGGAGAAATTTGTGAATTATGAACATGCACATTAATGGGACCCCCTCCTCTCCCCAAGCCCTGTTACTTGGAGTGTAATGCATGTATTCACACTAGGCAGGTAGACTATTTTTCACATTGAAATTCAGCACTTACGAAATGCCTCCACTTACATCGCTTTTTTGGCAAAGGGTGAGCCAAAAAAACAGGAGCTGTGATTCTCTCCCAAAGCTAATTGTGCCTGTATATTAAGTTTGTCCATCTGTGCTTTGCAGGGACATTGTCATCACCTGATGGTCTTCCTTCGCATTTCCAGCACTGAAAGAGTTAACAGTGCTGCTGCTTAATATATTGCTGTTACAGACTCTTTTTAGTTTCCAGGACATTTAACGAAATCAGGTGGATGTCATTAGCTGATTTTCACAGATGGGGAGACTGAGGCACAGAGGGGCAGCGTGACTTCATCTGCCTCTCTTTCCCCAGGTTCCCTCCCCTTCCAGGAATTGTTTTTGCTACCAAACAGCTGAAGAGCTGCTAAAGCCTTGTCCTGCCTCATTCCAACAGTGATTTATTATTATTTTTTTTTTTTTTAGCGTGGGCTAGGGATAAAATTCAAAAATACTAATAGAAGGCAAATTTTGGAGCAGTGAAGAGATACTTAGCCGAGCCACAAATCCTGCTGTTGTCTTTTCCAGAGGCCGTATTCTGCCCGAGGATAGGTGTGTGCAGCGCAGTGTCTGCAGGTGGAAGCAGGGCTCACTCCCAAGAGGCCAAGGCACAGGAGAAGCTCTTACTGACTCCTTCTTATCTGGGGCTTTTCCCTGGCCACTTCACTTCCTTGGTTTTAGCCTCTTGACCATGCTCTTGTGGTCAAGCCCTCAGATTTATTTATATTGGTATTTCTTTCTCTAGCTGCCTGTATATATTATTTTGTCCTTTGGAAACAGCTCTTTGCATCCACTGAGTTCCTTTATTAATTCCAGGGCCTGTTAAATCATTGCAATTGTCTGTTGGGGTGGTTGTATGTTTCAATTGCATCAGGAATATTTGCTGGTATATGGAAATATTCACGGTATAATCATGACTAAAAATTTTAATCCCCATAAGGATTTTTACAGCCATTGAAACTTCCCAGGACTTAATTACAAGAGTTGGGGAACAAACTTGGGAAAATTGATGAACTGTTTATTGTCAACCCTTTATGCTTTTTTGGGAAACAAACTCCACAAATCAGGGTGATTATTGTTATTTGTTAGTTTATTGCGGTAGCTTCTGGACACTGCAACTCAGATCAGGGCACCATTGTGTGAGGCGCTCTGCACCCCGGGGCTCTGCTTGGAAGTGTTTTGGGGCTGAACAGACCAGGCAGGCGAAGGGTGGGAAGGGGGAACACCGAGCTCTGGGAAGGCACTGCGCCCTTGGGTGTGCGCCCCCCGCACCCTTCCCAGCCCAGAGCCCTGCCTGAAAGACCACCCTCCTGAGATGAGAAAACGCCCTGGTTTCTTATGTTACATCACATTTGTTGACATGCTGTTTTAGATCCTACCCTTGTTTCTGCTGCTTTTGCTCCTGGTTGCTCTCATAGCAGAGGGATATGGTCCTCCTTGCATTGGTGGGGTGGGCAGAAGGCATGGCGGGAGGAAGTGATGAATGCAGCCTTGGGGTGGGCGAGAGTCCTTTTTCTTGTGTGGTTATTTGAGGTGAGCCAGGATATTTTCGTAATTTTTTGCTTAGCTTCATATTCAAAGTACAGACAAGGGAGCAGGTTTGGATGAGCATCAGGTGGGAAGGGGGGACGGGTGGTCCTGCAGGAATCCCACAGGATCCTGGCTCGTAGGGATGCTGCCGTGTGGCACCTGTCCCACCCTCACCCCAGAGCTGGTCCAGCGACAGCCCACACCCCCATTTCCTAAAATTCGGGTCTTGGCACTGCATAAGCAATCTTGCAGGCATAGCGTGGGCTATGTCTGGGAATCCACTTGGTCTCTTTACTTTAGGTAAGTAAAAATCTCCACAGCCTGCCCTTGATGTCTTGAGCCTCCAAAATGCCATGCACAAATATGTGGACGACCTAAAATGTGGATTTTTATGCAGTGAGAAGAGTTGCATTCTCAAAACAGGATATTTAGATATTTAGATATTTATTAACCACACGGGGTGTTCCAAGTTCAGTTTATTTATCTTTGTAAAGTGCTTCCAGATCTTTGCGTGGAAGGCACTAGAGAAATGAAAGGCGTATTATTATTATTATTGTTATTATTGTTGTTGTTGTTGTTATTATTATTATTACAGCATCTAACTACTGACAGGCAACCACAGCTGCACGCTCAATTCAAGCCACTTAAATTTAGGGGCTGATTTTTACAATATTGACTCTTAATACTTTTTCCCATTGACTCCATATGCTGAAATGTGTGTTCACCTGCCCTGCTGAAGTATCATTATTCTCCAGAAATATGTAAATGGGGTGCTTTTAAAGAAAGGAAGAAAATGTGGCATAAATATTAAGCATTCACATTTATATGGTAGAACTCAACTGCCATTTAAGAAGGGCTTCAAAGCAACCAACTGTATGAGATGGTAGTCATTAAAAAAGAAAATGCATTGATTAAAATAAAGCCAAGGAATCTCATAGACAAAGGATAACATTTATGGTGTTCAAGGGTCTGACACGAGCTACGACCAGCCCAGGAAATGGAGAGCTGGGTTTCACAGTCAAGCGCTGTGATCAGCACGGTTGTGCACGGCCGCTGCCGCCTGTGTGTTGTGTAATATCACACTTCACCCGCCTACGCACACCTAGAGACAACAGGCATCTTCAAAAGGTCTCGGCATTATTCAGAGGAAAGACTCCCAGCAATACCCCTGCATGGTGTTTAACCTTATCTTTACTTACGTTTAGGTGTTTCTCTTTTTTTTTCCTCCTTCCTTTTTTTTCCCCCTCTCCCTCCTTTTCTTTCCTGTCGTACGTCGATAGTGGGTGTTTTTGTATCTCCAAAAATGGAGCAGATATAGGGGGAAAAATCCCATTAGCTCCATGATGTATTTTCACGGCAGCTCCGAAGGTTCCAGTCATGGGCATTTTGTGCATTTTGTAGCATTGTCCTCATGCTGTTATTATTATTACTATTACTTTGTTTTTTAAAGTAGAGTTGAAATGTTACATTCTGAAGACACCAGCTAATTATTAAATGGTACCTAGACTATGCTTTCTTTAGATTTTTAAATAGGAAATAATTAACCAGAGGTTTTAAAGATCTGCAGAAAAGCCAAACAGGCCTGTGAAACTCCAGGATCTAATAACAAAGAAGGTGAGTCGGTTTTCCAATGCCCTAAGAGTTTGAAAACATCCTTACTCTGTTTTTTGAGTAACAGAAAGAGCACAACCAGATTTCATCCTGGTATAAGGTAGCCCTGAAGTTAACTGGTTTTCCAAAAAAGAAAAAAAAAAAAGGATGTCACTGGCTGCTAATTAGATGTATTTTAACTGCAAAGTCGTTTTAGCAGCTAATATTGTTATTATGTGTTTCAGTGTGAATCCTTAGTGAAGCTATTAAAATGTGAGAGCCTGAACTTATCAGACATTTTGTAATGTGGCTGAATTTTGTATCTGTGTTCAGAAACCTGGGGGGAGTGGAGGACCTTTGTGGCTCAGACACAGAAAACACATTTCTTACCAACTGATTACCCGGGTGGGCAGCTGAGACCTCCTTGCACCCTCCTTTGGCACTTTTTTGATTTTACCTTTTCTTTTTCCCCCTGGCAATAATATTTCTTCTTTATGCTGCCCTCCCTCACTCCTCTCCCAGACAGCAGTCAGGACCCGCAGTGCACCCTCTAGGCAAGGAAAGGGGTTTAGTGGTGGTGACTGGTCTCGGTTATTTCAGGATACTTTTGGCTCCTGCCTGTCGTATACAACAAGTTGGTGGTTCTCAGTAGCCGGTAGGCTCTCAGCATCAGGCAGGCTCCTGCTTTTGAAAAGCAATAGCCCACAGCAGACAGTGGACTTAGCCATCATTTTCCTATCGGTTTCTCACCCAGGATTCTTACTTTGTAATTGCTGGGTTGGGTTTCTCAGGGTTTGGATTTCTCCCCCCGTCTTATTGCATCAGTTGCTTTTATTCTCCTTTGCACTCTAAAACAAAGTGTCTGATACAATATCCAAACTGATGAAAAAGAAGGGGATTTTTCCCCCCTTTATTTGCTCAGATTTGAATTGGGTTATCTGCCTATCTTGTTTATGAAATTTTGTGCTGTCTTTTCTGCACAGACTGTGACTCCCAAATCTTCCACAGCTCCATTTCCATATTCCTGCGTGCTTGTTCTTTGTTAATCACTTGGCAAGCGCTTATTTGAATATTAAAAATTTCTTTAATCATCAAAGGCAGGAGCACAGCTTCATGAATATTCATATTTTTTTCCTCCTCAGACTGGATTCTAGTTCATTACCCTGCAGTAAAGCCAAACAGTCATCAATCGCGCTCATTACAGCCGCTGGCGTTTTGATTGGCTGCCTGCTGCTGGTAGCCCGCGTCCCCCATCCTCCCGCTCTCCTCCATGAGCTGTCGTGTACCTGCCAACAACAACAAAAAAAAATATATCAACAATGCAAGAATAAATTTCTCCAGTTGAAAAACAACTTTGCAAACTTGTCAAACAGTCCTCGTCACTTTTTTTTTTTTTTGGGGGGGGGGTTTACATCAAAAAATTTAAAAAAAAAAATTAGAAGGGAGAAACTTGAGCTTTAGAGATGAATATTTGTCAAGAGAGTTGACGTAAGTTTCATTTGCATAATGACTTTGTACTTCTGCATTAATAAAATTTGCATATGAAGCCATGTTAATTACTCCTGATCATGCTTTTTGCATTCATGCATAGTAATTTTCTCCGACTTGTGAGAATTAATGTCTTGGCATGGGGGGAGGAAGGGGGGGAGTTGGGGTACTGTCAAATTTCTGTGCCAGTGCCCCTCACTCACACTCTTTCTCCTTCTTGCTCACCACGTCGCTGTTCTTGATCTATGACTCATTTATGCATTATCATTTGAAATTCTTGGGAGAAGGAAATGTATCAATTCAAAGGGAATCCTTGCCTGCCAAAAAAAAAAATAAAATAAACCCCTGAGCAAAATATAACAAAAAATCCTTTCCCTGCCCTCCTTCTTCTTTCCCCAGTGCAGTCTTTCCATTTCCAGCTTGAGCAAAGTTTTAATCTTAGCATCGTAACTCGGTGCAGGGGAACTGCTCCAAAACCGCTGTGTGTGTGCTGGGGGAAGAGGTAAAGGCTGGTGTGCAGATGTGTCTGGCTGAGCGCTGGACTCCGGGCACGAGGGTGTATAACACCGTGTCTGCCTGTACCACTGAGTCCTCCTGCCTTTCCTGGGGGATGCTGTGTGTGGCTGCCGGTTGCAGGGTGTGCATGCATTGATCTGCTCACTGCTGTTGGAAATGTTTGTGCTTCTGTGCGCTCTGTGTGTGTATGTATTTGTGCTTGTGCAAATTCGCTTCATCCATGCTTTTGGTGTCTGTGTAAAAAGATATGGTAGAAAGATAATAATGTCAGGTAGGAAAAGTCTGTGTAGTGTAATACAGATGAGATAACTTGTTTTAGGAAAAGCTTGGAAAAAAAAATCTGCTGGAAAGATTAGTGAATAGATCTGTCTTTCACTTTTGGATGTGTCTGTTCAAGGCTGCTGCAATGTTAAATGTAAAACCCATCTCAAAACATCTGCAATGCTCTCCCTGAACATGACGGGCACAGGGCAGGGAGGAGGCTGCAGCCTGCGCTCTGAATTTGTAGCCATACACTGTTTGAACAGATGTTTTTTCTTTTTATTGAAAGAGAGTTTTTTAATAATGGAACTGAGCTTTAGTCTCTAACCAGCTATTGATTGATTTTCCATCACCAGACAGGCACAGAGAGACACTCGGAAGAACTTGGTTTGTGCCCTGTTAAGTGGCTTAGATGTCTGCCTGTGTACCTGCCGGTCTGCCCGTGCGCAGACACGCGCCACAGCACCCACCCAGGCAAGCACACAACACCCCAGGGTACCACCAGGTGACATGAGATGTAAAGCAAGATCTCTTAAATTAAGATCAGGTCCCCTGCTCTGAACCAGGCTGAGGTGGGACATTGTGAATGCTGCTTGCAGCTCCAGCTTTGTGCTTTGCTCAGGGACTTTTCTGCAGATGTGCCAGAGGAGTGTGGTGTTTTACATATACCATATCATATGGCCAGTCATGCCTAGGCTCAGGGAGAGGGACAACAAAAGGATGCAATTTATGCCTTGATTGTGGCTTTTGTCATGTTCATCTAGGCTCTCATGCTCATTTCCATCTTCTGGGGTCATGTCCAATTTACCTTATTTTCTTCTTTGCAAGTTTTTTTAAGTAAAAAAATTACTCTTAGTGGTGCCTGGGAGTCAACATAACCTGTGAGCTACTGCCGTGTACAGGCACGGAGTATATGCCGAGCCTACATGAGGACAAAATCCTCCTTTACCACCAGCAATGCAGATCTTTTACTTACATGGTGACAGTCCCTGTTCATGTTTCACACTCATGCTATGTGCAAAACTCCCCTTCACATCCATACAGAATGAATGCAGAATATATAATTGAGATCTGCAGTGCAGGTGAGTGATTCCCCAGTGCTAACCCAAGAGGAAAATCGAGCCTCACACATCATGTCAGTGATGTCCGAGAGACACAGAGCTGCATGTGTGTGTCCGCTCACCCCAAGTCTGATCATATTTTTGCCTCTAAGATTGCAGTGTAGTTCTCGTGGTCTGCTTTCCGTCAGTGCCAAATGTGGCCATGCTCCTTGTGACAGTCAGGGGCTTGCAGGAGTGTTTTCTTTTTGAAACCTGTGTGCAACATGATGTGGTTGATCGGCTGTAGAATTCCAGACACTGGCTCCCCTCCCTCACCTGGTGCTGTGTAGGTTGAACAGAAAACTCTCAGCACCACCTTAGGATACCATCTGTCTATCTACCTATATCTGTTTATCTTTTAATCTGTTTGTTCATTTTGTGTTTGTCCGTCACCTGTAGCAGTTAAGTTGAAGAATGATAGAGCCCCTGTCTTAATTTTCTACTTTAAATAGAGCCTTTATGGGGAAAAAATCCCACAGAAGAAGAGCTGGAAAGGTAAAACATGGGCATGTTCCTAAAGCTGAGGGTTTCTGAGCAATGCTCTTATTCTTTCCATAGCTATGAAGAGATATCACATACCTAATGGTGCAGCACTCCTTTTCTCCATGCCTTTGCTTGGCAATCATATCCACTTGCATATCAGTGGATATGATTTCCCTCTTTGTTATTTGCCACTCAATCTGATTCTATAGGACTGTCCTGGTTTGTGACAAAGAAGCAAACCCTAAAGTGGCAGCAAAGAGGAGGAGGAATCACCTGTTTTGACTTTGCTTGTAGGGGCGGATGCAGCCTCCTGGCCTGGCAGCCCTAGGAGCTTTGTCTCTTAGCACTGGACTTAGGAGTGGTGGTGGGACTCCCTGAGGATCTGCCAGAGTCTCTCTTTGTCCATTCTTCTTCTTCCTCCTTACCAACCCTTTCCTTTCTGGCACTAGGTTAGCAATTATTAGATTTCCTCATACATACATCAAAGGACGGAAAAGGATCTTCTGAATGATATATTCAGTTCCATCCCTTCACTGTCAACTGGTTTAGGTAGTCGTTCCCATAAATTTGTTAGGCACCTTGTTAAAGCGGATTGCTGGCTTGCCCACAGTACCTTTGTTGGAAGGCTCTTACAGGATCCCTTTGCCCGGATGGTTAGAAACCTCCTATCTGAAACCTTAATTCCCTTTCCACACTAGAGGAGGCATATTGTACAGGAGCAGGGAGGACCTCCATGTACCTTCTTGGTGAACTCTTAGCATGTTCTCAGATGTTTCAGAGCTGTGCAGATTTTATCAAATTCATTGCCAGTGGAAAGATGGGACCCACCAGGACACAGGACCATTGCTCTCCCGTTGCTCTCAGGGTAGTGTTGGACCTGTGCACCTCCCATTAAAACACCATGCAGTTGTGGTTGATGGTGCACGTGGTGGGTATCATACAGTTTCTTTGTGTGATAAACTCCCTCAAGACCTGTAGTACGTCACCATGGTGTGCAGAGGGCCACGCGACTGCAGGACCTGTGCCCATAGTCGTGACCACAGGCGTCCAGGTGTAACCTGTGGCCCTACTCTAAATCCTGATTTCAAGCTCACAACTTTCCCAGCAAGGACAACTGCCCAGGTGGCTCAACTTAGCCTATGCTAGCCTAGTTATTGTTATAATATTAGGAATATAAGATACAATTCTTAAATCATTGGAGGAAATCTTTGTTACTTTTTGCTTGTTCTGTGAAAAAAACCAAACTTGTTATTCGTGTATGTTACAGTGGCAGTAGACACACATAGAAATCCATTCTGACATCAGTTTCCACATACCTAGGGCACAGTTCTGTCCAAAATGCAATGTAAGTATGATCTGGATGGTAGTTTTCATTACCTGCTTGTGTAGTACTTCCAGGGAGATCAAACAGTTACAAAAGCCAAGCAACTGAGCCCCCAAAATAAAAAATGCTTCCTCGTCCCACGAGCCACAGAGATGGCTTCTATTTAAAACCAGTCCTCACAAAAGAGCACAAATTTTATCCTTGATGCTTGAAGCTCAAGTATTTACACAGGGAATTTAGACTCTTCACTTGTGGTTTTGGCAAAAGCTTCACACAAATGTTTTGCACTGGTGGTCTCTTAGCCATTTAAGATAAACGACAAAATCAAATGCAGTCCTTGCAGACTGGAGCGCTGGATGCTGTGCCAAGGATGAAGTATCCCCGTTTGCCTCACATGTGTAGCTGTCAGATCAACATGCAGGCCTAGTTTCCGAATTGGGACTCTTGAGGTGGAGAGGCTCCCTTAGAAAATGTTGTTTTTCTAGGGTTGGAAGGAGCGTGGATAAATACTTCTCCTTGCTGCCACAGTGTAAGCTCCCTTAGAAAATGTTGCTTTTCTAGGGTTGTATTTCTGCTTGCTGCCAGGGTGTTTGCGTGTATCTGCAAGGCACTCACGTATGCACAGACAGAATTGCTACCATTAAAAGAAAAAAGAGCATTTGCCAGAAGATACCCCACAATTAACACACATATTTCCTGATCTCAATACAGGGGGAAACTGTGGTTTCTGATCTACCACTGTGCGGTAACTGTTGGCAAATGCCAGCTTTTTAATGGCCACCACTCCACCACATATCTTCATTTAGAAACTGCCCTTGATTAGTAGCTACCCTTTATTTAACAATTAAGTGGCAGGCATAGTTTTAAATGAAGGGGGTGGGATTCTCGGTGGATGTAAAGTGGTGCCGTTTGCTCAACTTCCCTTTAAACTCTGCTAATTTGTGCCAGCCAAAAATGCAGCTCCTACCTGATTCTGTGTGTGTGTGTGTTTGTGCATATCTGTGTGCATATCGATATCGAAGACTTGTATCTTAGTTTTTCAAAACCATGGAGCTCAGTCTGGACTAGGGCCAGGAGGAGCGAGTGTTTCCAGCGGAGCAGGAGGAAACTCGTAAATACAGCTTTTAAACGGCAGGTGAATCCTAGAGGGGTTAAAAATGAATAGTACGGTTGGAGGTTACAATATCATCTTTTAGCTACCAGGAAAAAGGTTGCTCCCTTCTTCTCAGGCTCGATAGGGAAGCAGCCTGCGTAATCGGGGCATGCAAAATGCACAACTGGCCGCAGCTCAAGCGGGAAGGCAGCTCAGCGGCCGCCAACGTTTCCTTCTGGGAGCCCAGCTCCTGGCACCTCGCTGAAGCCATTTGAGCTCTAAGTCACCGCGCTTTGTCCGGGCTGGTGTGTGGAGCCCGCTTCAGCGCCGGCTCAGCAGAAAGCCTGCCCAGTTTCGTGTCGGCTCAGTGCATTAACACAGCCGTGAAACAATAATCCCCCTTTTGATTCCATCCCTCACAGCAGGCGCCGGTGGCGACGTCCGCCGCCTCCGGCGCTGCTCCATGCCAGGGCCAGCCGTCCCTCCTACTTTGCCCCTCTCTCTGCCCCGCCAGACCCCTGCCCAAGTTCACGGGTCCCCCAGGTCTCTTCTTGCTCTTCCCCTCCCCAACGTGAGCCCACCAGCCTCAGCCGGGCCTGGAGAGGGCTTCAGACCCAGCATGTCGTGCGTTAGGCAGCCAGCCCCCACCTCGCCTGTTTGCCCTGATGATGCCTCCTCTGTCCCTTCAAACTTAGATCCGACTGACAGTTTTTTCTATTGTTTTTTCTCCAGGGCCGTCCAGGCCTGCAAACCTGCCGGGGGCTCCCATAGCTGCCTCCTCCCACCCTCACACATCCGTGATCACGTCACCTCTCCGCGCACTGGCCTCCCTCCCGCCCTGCCTTAGCCTGCCCTGCTGTGGTGCACGTGCAGTCTCAGTTGGCGGGACTCAGACTGAGATTCAGACTGAGACGTCAGGCACATTTGGATGTCATTGTCAGTTGTCAGGTAATAGAAACATCTTTTTTTTTTTTTTTTTTTTTTGTTGCTATCTGAAGGTCAGTAGTGCTGCCAAGTGATGTCGTCTGTGCTGTGGGAGAGCTGCCTTCGCTGGGTCGTGTGGGGAAGGCAGAGAAAATGCCCTAAACCACCCCCCTCCCCTCCCTTTTTCCCCCTCCATGCTGGTGGAGGATGGGGAGATGGAAAGGGCCTGCGGCTCCCTCCGTTTCCCCATCCCTCCTCTCCTGTCTGCCCACCTTCAGTTGTCACCAGCAGCCACTGCCAGGCTGTTAGTGCCATGTTGTGAACAAATGTCTGAGACTCCTGACAGAATATGATACCCCAGTATCAAGATTTCATCTCTTTGGGCTGTTTATTTTAAGCTTAATTGGATAACATTTAACATCTGAGGTATTTTTTTTCCCCCCTCCTTTTTTTCCCCTCCCTCCCCAGTCATTCGTATTAAAAGCTCTCCTCCACATCCATATGCACACAGGATGTATGTGCTCCATGCCATTTTCTCCCTTGCTTTGAGAAAATGCTCCTTGGTAACTTGCCACACATCCCTCGCCTCTCCCCAGCGTCAGCTTTTCTTTTCCTTTTATTCCTTTTGGATGCCTGACTTTTGTCACCGCGAGGAGGGGAAAGTGATGTGGAAATGAGGGCGCACCGAGCTAGCCAAAGAGGACACGGACATATTGTTACCAGACCCCATCATTTCAGGCCCAGCGATCTCTTTGAAATCAGTGGGTGTTTCTAAGCGTGGCTCAGTTGCAAGATTGGGTCTATGGTGAACTGTGGGCTGGAGAGGTGAAAATGGGGAGGGCTTAAAAGAAAATACAGCTGTGGCAAAATCCGCAAGCGTTTATGGAGTCTCACTGTGGTGGGCCAAACCCTGCAGCCCTTGTTTATGCTAACGCGTGTGGAGTTTTAATAAGGAGTTCCCAGAATGATGCTGGATAAGTAATGCGTGAGGCCCAGAGGATTTAGAGAGACAGCAACGACTGTCAGGAATAAAGCCTTTGGGAGATGGCTCCTCATATGCCCCTGAAGCTGGCAAAACTTTGCTGTGTTCAGCTTTTTCTTCCACAGGCAGCGGTACCACCTGGCTGCAGCACACTATATCTCACGAGAATGTCCCTGTACATCTCGCATTGTTGTAATAAAGCCAGAGAAAAAATGTTGTATCTTGGAAACCCTTGGTCTCAAAAGACAAAATGTTCTTGGGAGGAGGCTGAGAGCATTCCACAGGGTCCTGTTTGGACCTTGGGCGAAGCTCAGGGCACGTGAGGAAGGCTCCTTGTGCTGGGGCGCAGGCACTGGGCTTTCAGCAGTGCGCTGTGTGGTGGGGTGCAGTCAGCACATCCAGGACATTTGGTCAGATTTCCTGTCCAAGCTGCCATACACAGCGTTGTGGGGGGATGCTGTTTTAATTAAGCTCTGCTTCATCAGCCCCAGCAGATTGACCAACTGGCCTGAGACGGGTGTAGAAACAGGCTCTTCCAAATGGTGAGCACTGAATCAGAGAGTCAGATAGCTCCCCTGCCTCTCCATTTCCCTCCTCCCTGTAACCAGTAAACCAAACTGGAACTGATCTCATGCTTTGCTGTTCTCTGTCTTCACTGGTGCAGTATGCATGCAGGTGCCTTTGGTAGGCAGGTAGTAACAGTGAACTGGATGCCCTGCTTCCCTGTTGCTTCTGATGCCAGCAGCTAGTGGGGAGGGAAGAAAGCACGACTAAAAATAGAAAAGGAAGGAAGGAATAACTTATTAAAGAACGTGGGAAGGCAAGGCTTTTGTACTTTGCGTACTTTGAGTTCTCACTTTGGAGTTGTGCGCTGTGAGTTTTCAGAACTGCCTGTTTGCTGGGAGAGCGATGCCAGCTCTGTGGAGAGAGAGACCTGTTATCATGGCTTCCTGTAATTACTGCTGCAGTCTGCGGCACTTAGAGAATAGGTTATATCAAAGTGCATGCTACATGTTTATGACAGTAGTTGGTCAAGTTCTGCTTGAAAGAAACATTTTCTTCCCTTGAAAAAGGAGATTATGTCGACTTAACCCTTTCTTAGCTTCCATAGTATTCACTGTATATGAGCCTGGGCATGGTTTAATCCCAGTGGCAAGGGTTATGGGATCGTTCTAGCTCCCAAAATGTTTTGTGGAAGTGAAAGAAAAGTGAGTTCTTTGTGTTGACTAATAATCTAGTGACGATCCCTGCATTGTGCCCTCTTTTTAATATAGACATTTACAGCAGTCACTTGCTCCAGCTTTAGACATCTGCTTGTCTCTCTGACTTGATTGGCCTTTTATTCTGTCAGCCCTGTTCTTGCTTCTGAGGAATTGTTTCCTTCTTTGAACAAAAGCCATCAACAGCTCCCACCTCTCCTCCTCCTTCATCATTTCTTACCTTTCCTGTTTTTCAGCATTCATTTAATTCAAGACCTGGATTTTTTTGTGCAGTTTTCAAGCAGGCTGCGAATCTGAAGGCTTGAAGTTGCAGATCCTCCCAAATCTTTGCTGGGCACTAAGAAATCGGGCCCTCAGGGGTCCCAGCATTTGTGTACTGTGGAGAATCTAAACTTCTGGCTGCTGATGGAATTTGGGGTATGCACATTGAAAACTGCATTTGGAAGTCTCCGATCTAGATAAGAGTGATGGCCCTGGAATGCTGAGTATCGTTCAGTCATGCACAGGGGTAGTGTCCTGCCTCATCCAGAGCTGTGTTCGATCTTTAGAAAATGGTGCTGCTGATAGTTTCAATCACAGTGAACGATGCTGGGAAGTCCACCTGGGGTCCACTGTGTCACTTTGCCAGTGCTGGTTGTGGTCCCCTCTGTCTTTGTGCAATTCTTTGTGTTCAGGGCACCACAGGATAAGGAATTTGCAAGTAAAGGTCTATGTTTTTCCATGTGATTTAAAAAAAACTTCTGCCACTGGAACAATCTCTCCCTCAGTCTCTTTATTTATTTATTTTTTGCCTCAGAGACTTCTGTCTGTTGAATTGGGTTCTCCCGTTTAAACGTTTTTAGTGCCTATTTAATTAGAAGTTGGAATAGAGTCATGAAATTCACAGGGTTGTGTAGCTTGGATCTAAAATATAAATGGGCAAAGCATTCATTTTGCTTTACCCCTTGCCAGATTAGGGTGCCTTTTTGAGCCTGTTTTTTATTTCATTTCAATGAATTGCAACTGCTCAGAGTAACTGTAAAACACACACAGGTTTTTTTGCATAACAGAGACATGCAAATTATTGTTGAGAGACATAATTATGTAAAGAAAAGTATATACCCGTATGCATGCACACATACACTGCGATGCTTTTTGTGGGGCTATTTTTTCACAATACATCTTCATAAGGCTCTTTTTATGATGCTGATTTATTAATATTGTACATTAAGGCTTAAATTGTCAAAGCTGCCTAAGAGATTTGGATGCCCATTTCCCATTAAAGTTAACGAGAAATGAGCTTTGAAAATCTCAGTGCAGAAGTGCATGGCACTTTACAGTGTGCTCTCCAAAGAAAAAAGTCCCTGCCCTGAAGATCCTACAGTGCAAAAGCCCCAGAAATGGAATTATAATCGCGATAAGACAAAGGGAATTTTAATGGCACAGATAATAATTTATCCCCTACACCTCCATTCAGATATATACCTGATCCAAAATCTTTGGACCTCGGCCCACAAGTGAGGGTTTTATGTACCTCTGTAAAGATAATTAAATCTGTCCAATACACATATATTCAGTTAATGGGTGAAACTGCTTCCTTCCCACATGTAGGCTGATGGAAGGAGGTGGAAAACAATTATGGTACTTAGTTGCATATATAAAAACAGCAAGTGGGCATGGACAGCAGTGATTAATGGACAAGGCTGTGAACTTTAAGATCTAAAATAGAGAAAGGCATGGAGCCATAGCTCAGAAGAGAGAAATGGCTTCTGTTAATTCAAGGAATCAGCTGTATTAGTCATTAGGACATTCTGAAAATCACAGTCATCTTGTAAAGTTAATATCAATTTACTTGGCTACTGAAATTCTACTTACTGCATCATTTAACTAGTCTGGTGTTTTCTTGGCAAAGGTTAAGGTGACAGCAAAGATAAAAGAAGTACCTATAAGTAAATAATAGGCTTTAAAAAAATACTTTTCCCTCCTTCAATTATATCACTGTATTAATTCTGTGTTGGTTTTATAACTGAAGTGAGCCAATAAGAAGAGCTAGATTAGACCACCCTGCTGTAAAAAGCTTGATGCCGTTAATACAGTCTGTCTAGAAAGCAGTATTATTTCAAAAACTTTTATGTTAATGATATGGTATGCACTCGGCACATTTCTTACTAGAACAAGAAGCAAGCTTTTGTTCACTCCAGACTGGGTTTTATTAACGTAGAAAGATCAATGGAAAACAAAACAGTAATCAGAGGGGAGAATGCAAACTCATCCAGCAAAAACCTCCTAACTCATCAAGTCCCAGGACGATGGCTCATACTCTACTCTTCATTTTTTGTTAAGCAGCACTGGGTGCTTTTTCAAGAGGAGAAAGAAGAATTGAGTATAGGCGTCTGAGGTCAGACAAAGACCTATAGTTTCCCCAAGACTCTTTGTAAATGTATCTTTTCATTTTTGCTGCGTAAAGAAGAGGTTTGCATAAAGTACTGGCTAACATTCAGGAGAGAAGTCCCTATTAGTCATGGTTACATGTATTTATTTATTTTAGTGAAATATTTAATGCATGCTATAGTAGAATTGACTTTGTGGACAGTACTTACAGAGTGCAGGGATGTGTGAGAGATGTATCCACTAAAACCGGTAATGCATCAGTCTGAGTGTATGCATCCATCTTTTCATCTATCTATCAATCTATGTGTTCATCCATCTATCCAAGTATTAAAATCATATGTGACCTGTCTGTCTATGCAGCTCTCTGTCTCACCAGATATTAAAATCAGATCCAAACTCAAAATAGATGGATCTAATCACAAACTGATTTTTTGACTGAATGGTGTGTTTGTCAAGAGGCAGCAAACAGACCTTAAGACTGCAAAGAGGTGGCTAAAATTAGGGTGATGGCAATTTGAGCATGGCTGAGGCTTTGCTCTAGACAGATGCCCGATCACTATAACTTTGTAAGTCCTAATTATGTCAAGTTAAGAACCAGCAGGAGCAATAGCAATATTTAAAGGTGCTTTAAAGTGGATGCCTGCCATTTCCAGACATCCCAGGAAAAAAAAGGAAAGCCCTTAATTGCAATATTAATGGTGGAACTGAATCTGGCAGTCTTTGGGACAAAAGGGTTCAAGGCAACATTGCCTGCAGTAAAGACAATGGCTCCAACATTGAGAGAGTTAACTTGATCGCATACCACTACGCTGAGCCCGAGAGTCTGAACTCTTCAAACGCTCCAAATGGAGAGCTAAATCAAAGAATCCTGTTTCAAATCCATCCAAGATGTTGCTGTTTTTCTCCTCTGACAGGAGAAGCATTTGGAAGTGCAGTTTCTTTCTTTTTTTATAGCTGTCTTAAAAAGGAGTTTGGATGTTTAGCACAGCTGGTGCTCATTACATTATGCACTATCAATAAAATAGCATGTGTAATTAATTTTTAATGCAGTGCTGTATGCAGCGCTTTAAAGCAGTTACTGTATGGGGAGAGCCGACACCGGTCACTGACATCAGAAATATTGAAATAGAGGGCTAGATTTTGCATTTTTAAAGGGTGTATGTGCGAGTGGGGGAAGGGTACTTCCCAGCCAGCAATTCTCTGGCCACAATCAAATTTAAAAATATAGGAACAAGATGGATGAAGGTGATTTTATAATTTGCTTATTGGAATGAACGAATTTATTTCCTTTTAGAGTTTGCTGAGTGATGGCTGGGTTAGGGGTAGGTGACTTCAGAGTATAGGTAAGCGCCAGGGGACCGCACAGCAACTGATCCATCTTTGTTAAAGCCCAAACGGGCTTTGGTGGTATCAGGTGGGAGATGAGGCAAAAGGGGAGGTTATGGGAAAGCAAGGCAAAGATATCTCTGTTGTATCTCATTAAGCAGTTTTTTTTTTTACAGGGCTCCTTTCTTGTGCCTTGTTCCCATTAGTAAGAAGCCCCATTTTTTTTCCCCTTCATGCAGTAAATATTTAGGAGCATCGGTAGTTTGGAAGGGAGAGAGTAGCTCAGTTACAAAGAGGCACCACTGATGGCAAGTTGCCTGCTGCTCTGACAGAAGACCCAAACAAATCACAGTCTTCCCTTTTCTTGGCATTTGTGCAGTACTTTCCAGAAGACACCGGCATAAATAAAGACTGCGTTAGTGGGGCACTGTAGGCAAGGTTCGGGCACTGCTGTAGCTTTCAGCAGCCGTCCAAAACCACCTCAGTCATCAGAGGAGGAGCAGACCTATTTTTGAAGTTGTAGTATGGTGCGTGTCTGTATTCAGCAAAGGGACGGGAATGGCTTTTGTGTTTCTGCAGCAGAGTAACTGCCTTGGATGGTGTGCAGGATAGGACCAGCCTCTCCCCGCTGCCACCTCCTTCCCACCCTTTTCAGGGAGTTGAATGCTTCTTGGTGAACACTTCCTAAAAAGAGAAGAAATCAACTGCAGGAAGAGAAGGAAGGAAGCAATCACCTACAAAGCAACGAGATTAGGGGTAGCGTTTGTCAGGTGCCTTGCCTTTTGGTTGGGCAATGCACCAGCTTTCTAAGGGCTGATTTATTTTTTTTTATACACACGCACGACGCATGAATGTTTGCAATTATTCTTTGTTTCTTTCTTTCAGTAAATTGCCATTCATTTGTACATAGCATATGCTAAACAGTTCACTTGTACAGCCTCACCTGGCTTATTCAGGATGGAGTTTTCTCCTGCCCCTTCAGCAGTAGCTTTTTGTCATCACTTTCCTTCTCGCTTTCTGTCAGATACGTGCGGATGTGTTTGTGTGCCTGAGCCAGGAAGCGAATCGGGCTGTTCAGTTTGTGAGAACAGAGATAAATCTCTTGTGCACAAATATAATGCTCAGCCTCAAAGGAAGTAGGGCGAGCTATGGTGTATGGTGTAGGTAGTTGTGATGAGAACCGCTCTTTAGTTCATAAGCCAGAGAGGGAAGGGTGGAGGTAACAGTGAGGCATTGTACATTTTGTTGTGAAATAGCTTTCTTTTATTTTATTTTGGAGGACTTCGATCATGTATTTCTAGGGTGGCTCAGGTATAGGCCAGAGAACTGCAAAAAAATGACCCCATGTCCCTCCAGAGCTGCCCAATTCAGGGGACCTGGGTTCCTCTTTCTTTTCTGAGTGCTTCATAAAAATAGGTGAAAGGAAGAGTTCAGTGCTCAGATGGGATGCTTTATGTTCAGAAAGGGATTTGAGTCAAAGAAGCCATGCTGATGCTCCTTGCGTGTGCCCCACTGAGCTCCTGTGTGCTGCATGTTGGTCCTTCTTTCTGCTGAGCAGTAAACAGCTGAGCAACTGTTAGCAGCATACGTTTTTATGCTGTTTGCTTTCTTTTGGACAAGCTTTTTCCAAGCATTTTTGCAGTATGTACAGAAATCTGGTAGGCTAGAGTGTGGTACGTGCCTCTGCTATCTTTATTTCCCTCTTGTTTTCACCTTAGTCAAACCCTTTCCATGGGTCCCTGTTCCAGCTAATGCAACCTGCCGTAGCACAAGTTGGGGAAGGCAGGTTCAGTGAGTCAGTAAAACATGCACTTGGAAGGAAGCAGGCAAAAATCCCACATAGCGAGGGCTTACATTTTTTATGAATTCAGCTGTAAGAGTCAGAGGTCCTGGGACTTCTGGAATGAGGTTAATGCAAGCTCTAAGCAAGGCAGTGGGGAGACACAGGCGCTGGAATAATGCCATGAGATGGTGCTTTCTAAATTGTTGTCTTTGCTATTAACATAAAGAATCTCTGTTTAGAGAAAGGCCAGTTTGCACAACATACCTGCAGCTTTTGTGCTTGTCTGAACGTCACTTGGCTATTTGGAACTGACTGTGAATGTAATATTTTCAGTACATCCCCTGGCAGTGCAAGGGGAGCATCCTATCCTTTCTGTGTGCCAGGCTGTCTCCTTACATGTCCTATATTGACCTAGATTACTTCACGTGAGGCCCAGATCTAAACCCGATCCTGATGTCTCTTCCACAGCTGCATGACAAGCATGGTGCTTCCAGGGCATGCTGTACAGTGCCAACAGCCCACTGAGGGATGGGTTAGGGACTGCCTAAGGATGCTTAGCTGAGCATCTTTCTACGAGGTGTTTTCTGACTTGGGTGGCATGGGGCTGTTATACCAGCTGTGAACACGGTCGATGGAATTCGGGGATGTACAGAGATTTAATTAAGAATCAGGGTATTGTTGGGAAATATGTACTATTTAAAACTGTCCATGGCATTCAAGGTGAAAAAGAAAAATTCATGGAGCATAGTAAGATCTCAACATGGCAGCAGCACCTTTTGCCTGGAGGGGAACTGTTTTTACAGTTTGCATCTTCTAACAGAGATTTGGGTTATTTTCTCCTCTCCTCTAGTTGGGGAGAGAGTAAGTTCATTTATTATGGCACAGACAGGCTTCTAATGCAAAGTCTGTCCAAAAATTAGGTCTGAGTGTTTACGGATTGATTAATCCAAATCCGTTATAAAAATGTGTGAACTGTTGATTAAACTGAGAATAGGATCATTGTGGTTTTGTGTACTGTGAGGACAAGATTACTGAGTAACTTCACCTTTCTGCAAAAACTTATAAAATATAATAATAATAATAATAATAATAATAATAATAATAATAATAGAAAAGATGCTCTTTTTCTTTTTCTTGATTCTCCTTAAACTGAACTAATACCTCCATTGTAAAGTCGAAGTAGAATCTTAAAAACTGCTGAAGCCAAACCCTTTACTCTCATTATCAATAAATATGTAGAATAGTTGTACAAAATCTTGTGAAACTGCTGTAAACTCTCTCGCCATTTCCTTCATAGTTTCTCTGCACATTTTCCACAAGGAGCGGTGTGAAAGCTGCAGTGGTGC
>JAHREE010000118.1:6155969-6177670 GCA_033628505.1 Tringa tobata
AAAATATAATAATAATAATGATAATAATAATAATAGAAAAGATGCTCTTTCTCTTTTTCTCGATTCTCCTTAAACTGAACTAATACCTCCATTGTAAAGTCGAAGTAGAATCTTAAAAACTGCTGAAGCCAAACCCTTTACTCTCATTATCAATAAATATGTAGAATAGTTGTACAAAATCTTGTGAAACTGCTGTAAACTCTCTCGCCATTTCCTTCATAGTTTCTCTGCACATTTTCCACTAGGAGCGGTGTGAAAGCTGCAGTGGTGCTAGCCCCTGTCTCCACCACCAGTTGTCAACGTTCATTAGTGCAGTTGAGCACACTCATAAATGTCTCAGTTCTTCCCATATTTAAAGCCCTTCTGCCCAGCAGATCTTTCCTTGTGCTCTCCCTGTTTTGAGGAAAAAAACTGATGGTCAGGGTTTGACCATCAGTTATCATCCAGATATCATCCAGAGCTGTAAGGGAGAGTAAGGGTGTGTGGAAGACTACCATTGCTGCCTTAAATGATTTGCTCCTTGCCCTTTCTTCTCAAGTTTGCCCGGCCATATCTTGTGATTATAAGCTGGGATTTCTTAAATTTGTTTTTGCCTTAATACGTAAAGATGAGTGAATGCTGTTTCTCACTTTCTCCTCACTCTTTCTTCACAGATGTCTTTATTCTGGGGCCAGCTGGGACTGCCAGGGAGGTATTACCCAGGGGGTCGCACTGCCCCTTTCCATGGCAGCACGGGGCTGTATTGCATGTAGCTCCCTCCCAGCAAGTCCCAGTGAGTCACCATCCTGCTTGCTGGGCTGTCTGATGGGAACAGGCTGCTCTGTCCATGGCCACCTTGGCCATGGAGCTTCTCCCCATCTGTACCTTTCCCTTCATCTACTCTGCCCTAGGCTTTCATACTTCCTTTTTTTTTTTAATATATCATTTCAACTTTGCCATCAGGTAGGTCCTTCATTCATTGCTGTCTCTGTCAGTGGTCCCTGCAGTAATACTTGTGGCATTTTTTTCTAAAAATCAAGCCCAAAGTGAATTTTCTTTCTTTTTTTTAACTTCATTTTTTCTTTTTCTTTTTTTTTTTTTTTTTAATGGAAATGACTGCTGAAAGTAAACACAGCTTGCAACGTGCAGACTTATTGGGCCAGCATGAATTTCCTTAATAAGCTGGGGTATGCAACTGTGTGCTCGCGCGCGCGTGTGGTTTTTTTCCCCTTAAACCTTGGAATAAGGGTGCTGTCTCTTTAAATCCTAACTCAAACTTTACTGGCGATTTTACAGAGCCTGGTTTCATTTATAGTGGAGCCAGACTTGCTGTGTGAGAGCCGTCCGCATGCTGGAATTAGTCTTAAGCTCGCTTCTGTGGCGTTGCCAAATTCCATGTTTGTGTTTTATTTAGAATTCTTTTCACGGCCAGTCGAATCTGTTCAGGCACACATAGGCAGTGTTGCGCCCCATGGAGAAAATAAGCAAGTTTGCGTTTTCTTTGGCATAGGCCATGGCCACAAAAGACTGCGGTCTAAAAAAACATTTTTTAAAAGCTATTTTAACCCATAACAGATGTATAAAGTAGGCACACGCATGCCAGCTTCCTTAGTTTTAATTAAAAAATAATTACGGCTTTAATGGGATGCTAGTGACAAATTTGGATGAATGGTGGGTGACATTATCTCAAGGCTTGCTTCAACTTATAAATTAGTGCATTTCTCTTGGCCAGTGCTACAGATGAAATTAAACGAAGGAGCAGATTAATATTTCTTAAAGTTACATTGAACCAAATGAAAAATCAAATCAAATAAAAACTCAAGACCCTTTCCTCCCTCTCTTGCTCAGATTCCCGTTTGCATGAGATCACAGAACATGGAGGAGAGGTTATTTTCGCTGGCTGATAAACGCTCTGGCCAACGATAAACTGGGCTTAGCTTTGTAGGGTACCTGTCCCTTTCATAATTTCACATCGGTAGCCACATCGCCAAATTATGGTGATTAATGTCAGCAGGCTCTTCTATTTATAACCACTTCTAACTAGCTAACACACTACCTCTGAGCCAGGAAATCTTAAATATAAAACCATCCCTACATGCCACATGTTGCAGTGGTTCTCTCTCCACACCTCAGCTAACTGGTTGCCTTTTGGGCTGCGATGCCGGCCGTGATTCTTCACATCTTTAGGCTATTTTCAATTTGGGGCTTTTAAGGCTCACCAGAAGTGGGCTCGATGAACAGGCTTGCACAGGTAACAACAGTTTATATTTATGAAGAAATAAACAAAGGAGTAATAAACGTCTAATGAGCTAACCCCAGATGGTATCTCTGCTGTTATTACAGTCAGGTGTATGCGGAGCTGGGGAAGGGAAAGGCAAAGATCAGCATGGGAGGCTGTGGATATCAGAGAAGGAAGAGACATCTGATGGTCTCACTGGAAAAAGTGTCTTCCTCCTTCCCATGCAAGCCCCCATCCCACCCATGGACACCCTGAATAGGTACTGAGAGGAGAGGCAATAAAGCAGCACATTTTTCCATAGTGTGCAGCAGAACCACGTTTCCTCTGGACCTGCTCGTCGCACCTTGGCACTTTCCAGCAGCAAAGACAGCCCGGCGTGGGATGGGGCTTTCTGGACAGGAGCAGATGATCAGCTTCATGATCTATGGCACAGGCAGACACGGATCATTTTCTGTGTGGACAGCCAAATCCTGCTTGTCATTCTCAAGACATATTTTTTCATGAAACTTCTCATCTGCTTAACATTTAGCCCCCCTTATAAAAAAACCCTGAAATGCTGCTGATACACGTAATCTAGACGGTGAGAGCTCTTCTTCACTTAGGCATTGCCAGTTTCTGTAACAAACTGTTACATTGTTTCCTCAACAAAAAAAATAAAGCTTTTTTTTTTTTGAAAAAGCAATTGAAGGAAAGATGGAGAAAGCAAGTATCAGGTGTTTGTGGTATAACTGCACACCTTCTTCTCGACCAGTCCAGATTTGTCTTGGGATCTACAGATGTTTTGCTACTGATTTCCATGTGAATGTGGCAGTGTCCCCCACTTTGCTTGCTGAGAGGTCTAGCATGTTAAGCGGGGGAAACCCAACAACAGCAAGCAGCTCCGCTGTGTTCAAGCTACTCTGGAGAATTTGAGCTCTTTAGAGTGATCTGCTTGATCCCTCAGGGAGAGCAGTCTCTCTCCTCCTGTGCAAGATGTCCTTTACCTGAAGCTGAACCAAGCCAGACCCTCCAAAGATACAATTCTTAGGCTTTGTTTAACTGCAGTGAAAGAGGGAGAGATTTTCCTTTGTCAATTGAATGAAGATTTCTGTGGTAACATTTCCCTGAGCTTGAATTCCTCATGAGTGAAAATGAAGTTCCAGCATTAAAAACATGAGTCACGCAGTGCAGATGAGAGTCATTTTTGCATTCCTGGAATTTTTGGAAGGGAAACATTACATTCACGTTAATCCTTTCAATTATAACTTATTGCTAAAATAATCCACGAGGCATTCTGCAGTTGAGCCCTCTGCTATTTGGTTACAGTTGAGGCTTTGAAAATAGCACCTGAAAGCTTTAGACTCCTGTGTGTCAGTATCTTAATTTTCTTTTTCTGTTGCTGCACACAGGATGGTCTGGTGTCTTTGTTATTTACTCCTTAGGATTTTTTTGTTTAATAAATAAGGCTAATTTGATTTGTTCTGATCTGTCTCAAGTATCTAATTGCTGCTGTAGACAATGATTAATGTCCAGTTGAAAGGATTCCACATCTATAAATGAGAATTGAAAGCAGATGTTAGTTTGATGAACGTGTGCTGCCCATTCCTTGTCTGCACTGGCTCAGAGAGCAGGCTGCTGAGATATCGCTATCTATCAAAAGAGAGATGTTCGATGCCAAATACAGTTCAGAGTCACACACCTATCATAAGCTGAGTGAACAGTTAACAAATAATGTATCCCAGGTAGTTTTTTTTCCGTGCTTATGAAATATCTATACACAAGACAGTGTTATCCTCAAATTGTCAGAAATACTTGACAAACTCCAGTTTGGGAGAATGTGCTGTGAATTGATTACAACCAGGAGTTTGTGTCTCTATTTTACTCACGGAGTAGTGTTGGTTTGTTGTCCGAGGGCAGGTAAGTTCAGTTTCCAGTGCTGTTGCAGGTGCAGTGCGATTCTGAAGTTAATTCAACCCATTAAAAAAAATAAATAATGAAGCTGATACTGTTCTCTTTTCTATTTGTGGACTGGCTAGGTACTCAAGCATTTCTGGCAAGCCAGGCGAATTGCTTTTCAGAGTTTGCTAGCGTGAGTTCATGCAGAGCTATGGAGAACAGACAGTAAAAGGAGCAAAAGACTGAATTGCCTGGGCACAAGATCAGTTTTTGTAGCATGCAGCCGACGTTGATGTACACCTGCACACAATAAGCGCAACAGCTTTTTAGATAAAAGCAGGTACAAACAGGATCTTTTTACGTGGGCTCTCCAGTTTACTAATGCATGATGCTTTACAGTCCTTTCACAAGCGCTGCTCTCCTGGCCATTGGAGTACGGCTTCCCAGCCAGTGAGTAACAGCAGGTTAGCAGCCAGTGCCTGTCAGAGTGGAGGAGGAGAAATTTTGGCCAAGGGCAAGCATTTCTGATAATGGCAGTAGGATTGAGAGTGTTTCCAGAAAACATAGAGGGCTTGCTTTTTAAAGCTTCTTTTAAAAATCTTTCCTGGTATCTTTAAATGTTCACCAGTATTCCTGTGAACAAAAGAGAAAAAAGACTTAGCTTAACAGATTTAGTCACTTTGCTTTTTTTTTTTTTTTGTGAAGTGGCCTTTGCATTTTTATTTTTTATGAAATCATCATTCAGATAATACCAGACTAGAAAACTGTTTCACAGATGGGCAGACGGGGATGTAAAGACCAACACAAACCTTCCTTGCTGTCTGTAAATCAGGCTGCTTTAGGATATGTATGTATGGAAGGAGAAAGAGAGAGGAGAGGAAAGTTAAAGTTCCAGTTAAAGTAACTACACTTTACTGGGGTAAAATCTGGCCTTTTAGATTATTTCTGATGATTTTTTTCTGACCTGTATCTACCTGACTGTGCTATAATATCAACAGTTCCCAACCGATATACCTCACAAAGTGACTAGAAATTTGAAAGTGGACCAAAATAAAATAAACAGTAGCTCTCTCCCTATCAGGTTACACTTTCCAGTTGTTAAAAAAACAGAACTTGCTTTTTGTCTTCTTTTACTTCTCTTTCTTTCTCTACTTTTTTCTTACCTTTCTTTTTTCATAGGGAAGAAATGTAATCGATGCAAATACAACTCTCCTAAATTATGCTGTTGAGATACTTGTGTGACTGATACCATTGCTGGTCAGTCTGTAGCACGTGGCAAACTTCCATTTCTGTGGAGGTGAGCCAGGACTTAAATCACGAGATGGGGCACAGCCTACAGTGCAGTCAGCAAAATATGTTGCAGTTTCTCTTGGTGTAGTCTCCTGACTGGTTGTTCCTACATCCTTAACTGGGGTAGGAGAAAACATCCTTGAGAAAATGTATAAAGAAAGCTATCCTTTCTTTGGTAAGGTGGTGGCTTAACATGGTGGCTTTCCTTATTGCAATGAACCCAACCTGCCAAATGAGCTGCGAATGTGTAATTTTTGCAGGACAGGGCTTGTCCCACAGTATTTTATTGTTTCTGGAAGTGGACACTTGAGCAAGTACACATGTGCTATGAGTCAGTATTGGTTTGCTCTGGCTGCTTCTTAGCAGGTTTTCCTATGAATAAAGGTGTGCCTGGCCCTGAGCAAATTGTGGAACTCCCCTGTGTTGGCAGCAGGAAGGGTTTGGGAACTTCACCTGGAGCACATAGCTCAATGTACATCAGAGGCTCAGCATCAGGAATCTCATGTTTGCTCTGTACGGGCAGATACTCTGTTGGCCTTACACAACCGAGGGCATGGCTCTAAATTTTAATCGTTTCTCTAAAATCAAAGGAGAACACCGCACAGGGAGCGTACCTTGGAAAGGGCAGCTTTAGGAGACCAACAACAGGCTGTCTATACAACTGGGAGAAAAGAAAGCATTCCTGGCCAGAGGTCCCCAGTGATATCAATGAAAGGACCTTGAATCTGGCTAAAAAAGGAAAATACGTGTTGAAAAACATTGTGAGTGGATTTGAGAATTTGCTGTATGCTTTTATTGCTATCTCGTGAAAAGTATTATTAAGAGAAAGAGATTCTTGTGTCTCAGGTCTTATTCCCTACAGTTTGAAGAATCTAATCCCAAGCCTTGTTTCTCCATTGAATTTTCCCTGTGATCTTGCAAAAGTCCCTTAATTTCTCCATGGAAATTCTCCCACCAATTCAATAAGGAATTCCAACTCACCACTCTCTGACAAGGGTATTATGAGGATAAAGACATTGAAGTTTCTGAGATGCTCAAATACTAAAATAATAAAAAGCTACAGTGGTATATAAAATGAATGAAAATAATTTAGGCTAATTTTTTGAGTAATTGCTCATTCTGGGTTTTATTGGATGTGATGGAAATGAGTCTGAGGGCCATTGACGGTGATTGATGTTTGTCCAACTGTTACTGTGTTTAAAATACTCACAAATGTATAAGAGGTACTGCTGTTACTCCTCTCTGTGAAAACGGTGGATCAAATTGTGCTCTCAGGTACAGCAGCTCAAGACCATTGCAAATTAAGCCACTGGAAATCAATGGGGTTGCACATTTGTAACTGAGATCAGAATTTGGCTTGGCCTTTCATGGTGCTCTGCGTGTTAATTCTTGCATCTAAACCTGGAAGAAATGGCTTTTTTATTACAGCAGTGCTCGAAGAGACCCCAGGAAAGTAAGGTGTAAATATTAGAGGCTGCCAACAGCTAGTGGCAGTTTCGGCCTAATAAACTGGAAGTAAATAACTTGGTGATTAGCTGGAATTGGCAGGCCACTCAAACACAGCGCTGACTGGATACATGATTTTCCCTGTTCACACCTTAATACTATACAACAGCACGGATAGATGCCTGGAAGATATATGAGCCTCAGCAGAACTTGTTCTGAATCTACCTTGACATTTCTATTTGTGAATAATCTTAATGATAATAACAACAACAGCAATGTATACTTAACTAGAACCTTTCATCCCAAGGAGCCCAGAGCACTTCTAATTTGAAGATGGAACAAACAATAAAAAACAAAACACAAGTCATTACAGCAAGGATAGTTTTGCAGCTCCAGTGCCGAACTGGGAAGCCAGTGGAAATTGAGGTTTCTTGCTGCTGCCCCCATCACACAGTCGATCTATGAAACTGGCAAGCTCCCTTTCCCCCACAGTCTGTCTCTCTAGTGGGGACGTGGAAGGGCTAATAACACGAGGCTTAATCTCAGGCAAACGGGTATGTGGATAAAGCAAGCAGTGCAAGAACCTAAACAGGATTATTGTGAACAGATTTGTATGTTCAGAGAAATGCAACCCTTGGAGATCCAGTCTAAGAAGAAATATGATCAAATAGTGAGGGAACAAATGAACTCTTTCAGGGCAGGACATAGATGAAGTCCATGGGAGTTATCAGAAAAATCAATTACTATTGATTCAGTGAGCATTAGATCAGGCTTCTTACTCCCTGACTGCCATTATGTTGTATTTCAGGAGACAACAGGGCATTTTGGCTAGGATAGTAAGAGAAAGTTTGGCACAGTCCCCTTATTTTTGCCATTGCCATGCTCCCATCTCACTTCTCTCTCTTCTTATGTCTGTGTTCCATAAGTGGCAAGAAAAGATTCTGGTTCAGTTGTCATTTGCTGCCTTTCTGTGTCCCACTTTAAGCTCTAGTATACAGCCTTGCTTTAACATTTTGTTATTCCTCTGGATGACTTGACTTTTTCCTTTGCAGTGATGATGTTCCTGATGCAAGGAGGAATTCCCCTCTCCTATATAATAAAATGACCAGACTGGGTTGACATTGTGTTCCCAAAGAGGAAAGGGTATAAAATACTCAAACAGCGCCAGGCTCCCTGACAGAACTAATACTTTACAGTATTGTGTCATTCCTTCTGCAGTCTCTCCTTTTCAGTTACCCATCCCTCTTAGTCATTCCATTAGTCATTATTTTTGGCAATGGGTGTAGCAATCTGGTCTGATTGGAAAGCACCAGGGTACAGTGGCCAGGTCTGTTACTTATGATTAGAGGCCATCGCATTGACACGTAGATTCCTAAGAATTTAAAATGTGTAGGGGCCAGGGAGTGTAGTGTTTCTTGACTCCTCTGCTCTCTGAAGTGTAGTCTTTTGGTAGTCTAGAAATGGAGTGATAATCCTTAAAAATGCTGCAACTTGCCTAAGATTGTGTAGCATAGCTCATCTTTGTGGTTTCTGCTAATCAGCCCTCACAGGTGAGTATGACCATTTTACAAGCAGGGAAAAAAAAGGCTTTGGGCACAGGCTTGGTTAGTAAGTTCCCAGTGTCTAGAAATCTGGTCTGGTCACGATGCTACATGAACAATAGACGTAAAGTGAATGTTAGGTTGAACATGATTTTCTTTGGGTTTGGATTAAGCCCATAATCCAGGTCAGCAGTTACCAAGTTATCTTGCAGGAGATAAGAGTATTTTGGCCCAACGTAGTCAGAATTGAAATGTATGACAAAAGTACAGTTAAAATTCCTACTTAGGAGGGCTAAAACATATGCATGGAGATACTGGAACATTTCTGGCGAAATCATGGGATCTGCTAAGCTTTTAATTTACACTGTAACTGAGAACAGGCAAAATAAATTAAAAAAAGAAGGGACCTGAAAAATTTAAATGCAACTAATTTTATCTTGTTGAGATTAAGTACTTGATACCTGGAGCCCGCTAGGAAAGCAAACCAGGGTTGGCTCTACAGTGTGAATCTCTGGGTTTTGAAGAAGCCAAGAATCTAGAATGGCTGCTTTATGTGGGATTTCTTCATTTCTTCAGCCTCTTGGGTGAAAGTCAGAGCTGTGTGAAGGTAGGTGTGTGTGGTATTTTGCAAGCAGACACGAGCTTGTTCTGCCCATGCTTCAAGCCAACTGGACACAAGCCAGCCCTGCATCGGAAGCTGTACAGCTGTGTGAGTGAGGATGTTGAACCCCACTCCTGTCTCTCTGCAGGGCTTGTTAGCTCGGGTTTGGGGTTGTACTAACCACAGCTACAAGTCCTTTGCACTGGTGCTGGCTTGCATCTGGCCAGGTTGGAGTGCAGGCAGGGTAAGCCTTTGTCAGCCTGCCAAATACCATGTAGACATACCCTTCCTCACCCTAGGTAGCAGTTTCTCAGGCACTTAATTTTCGTTGAAGTCAGCATGAGCAAACGTTAGTCATCTTGAGTAACGGTTGCCAAAGGAGGTCCTTTGTGTAACGCATAGATTTAGCAATCTAGGCATTGACTTTGCATTACTAATGTTTGGTCTGCTTTCTCCCAGGCCTTTCCACTGTCTTGGTCACTGTCAATCCCCTTTCCTGCTGACTGCTCCAGTCCATAATTGCATCTGACTGCTGTGATACAGTTGTCAGCCCTGGAGAAGTCTCTAGACTTTATCGCTACCCTCCCTCAGGCAATGCAGTTTACCACCAGCCCTGAGAGGCTGGTTTGGAGTCTCTTGAAATCGTCGAGATCTCGATAGTGCATTATGGTGATATTGCCCTTACTCTTCACCTTGAAGAAGGGAGTGGCAATTCAGCCATAAGAGGAGGAGTGACTTTAGCAAGCTGGTGTTTCTTGCCTAGGGAGTATAATAAAGGCTTCACGCTAGAGGGTACAAACTATGCTTCACAGGGTAAAACAAAAAAGTCAAAAAGAAGTTAGCGTTGGGTCGTGTTTCCAAGTGGTCTGAGCTTTGATTGGTTTCTGTAATTCAAAGAATTGTAGCAGTACATTTTATGTTTCCTTTTATTAATGCACCAGTATTCCTTCCTACATGGCTTCTAGCTGAGGAAACTTGAACTTGGTAGTGATATAATAGCTTGAAATTGCCCAGAAAAATTAATCTTCCTTCACTTTTTCAGCTACTAGCACTGGTGTTCGGAAAAAACCCCACATGATATAGGTGTGAAACTGTGGTCTGTTCAGCCCACTAGAAACTTCGTGTTGACTTCTATCAGGTTTCTCATAAGGATTTGTGTCCAAAGAATTGAGAAGAATAACAAATGTTCACTTTGCATCAATTATTAAAGTTTTAAATTGTGTTTTTCTTCCTACTGGAATGAAACCCAAACTTAAAGATTTCTGAGAAAAGGAATTGTGTGTTCAGTTTTTTAGGCAAAGCCACGATATTTTGTTTCAAACCTGGTGGCTTCCAGGTCAGTATCGATGCTGTTTCAGCATCTTTCTCCCAGATCATTTGCAGTCTGACAAAAGGAGTTGAATACGGGTCTTACGACTACCAGGGGAGGTCCCTGACCACTAGGCATCTCCCTTTCTCTCTCTTGCACCATTTTTCGGCTAAAATTTCACTGAAACTCAGCTCTTCACTCAGGTCATCTTAGCTGTCAAGAGTCTTTGGTAAAAGTGTTCTGAGCAGCTCTAGTCCCCAGTCTTCAAACTTGTTGTTAACTTTAACCATGTAAGTCAAATCTGTAAGATAGGATCTGTAGTGTCCTGTGAAAAGGAATGGGCTTTATACATTGATTACATTGCTTGGCTGGTGCAGTTATCATCTGAGAGCTTTTAAAATGTGATAGACATAAGAAAAGCTTTCGAATTGTCTTTTCCACACCCAGTGTCTCCCAGCTAGATTCCAAATAGGATCCAAATAGATCAAAAGTCCAGATATGGGTCATTCATCCCTGGGGTGTTACAGGTGCCCTCTTAGATCTGGGAGGAAAGCGGTGGAATCATACCTTGTAGAGTGGATGCACTTCACAGTCGGCGAGATGTAACCTAATTTGTCAGCTATCACAAAACACTCATTTCATTTCCATTGCTACAGTTTTGGCTAGAACTGTTCAAGCCCTGCAGGGTTCAGTTCACAAGGTTGTATGTGAACTGAACCCTGCTCTCAGGTTGAGGAAGGGTGGGTGGAGAATCAAACCTTTCAAGTTTGCTTAGAGGGATGAGTCTGAGAAGTTCACACCTTCAGAGTTCCTCATCCTCTTCCTCTACTCCCATGTGCACTGAGCCCTTTAGTATTCTTTACTCAGGACTTCACAGTGATCCTGGGTAATACTTTCACTCTATTTGTGTTTCTGGCTTCCTCCGCTGAGTCACCCGAAGTGCTATACAGTGCTTTCCTCTCCTTCAGGGCTCTAGGTGCTGCCACTAATTAGCTCTTGCATTGTTACAAAGTTCAGGATCTGCCCCACACTGTAGGTTACCTCGTTGCAGATTTGATCTTCTCTTGGTAATTCACATTTAGAATCTGTCTCTCCACCCAAGTTCATGAGATGTGTGGTTTATAATTTGTAGAAAATATGATAGGGATTCAGTTCTGCTCAAGCTACTGAGAACAAACACCAATGCAATATTGTGGCTCATTTGCAGCAGGATCCACATCCAAAAAAACCGCAACCCAAAATCCAGTAGGCAAAATCATATTTATTTTCCACAGCCTTGATGTAGCATATGCAAGGAGTCGGTGGCATCTTTAATTCACAGTTGTGTCTCTAGCAGTTTCCTCTTCTTGAACATTCATATTAATCCCAGATCCATTTTGGTGTGTTGGCTATATTCTGTTCTTGCTTACACCCAGTTGATTACAGGAATTAAATACTTGTAGTGGCAAAACATACTAAAGATGAGATAATAAAAGAACAGGATTTTGTGTACGCTTCCAATTACCTTAATGGGTATATATATTTTTACTTTGGCTGTAGAGATATTTTAATGTGGCTCCTCAACTTGGCACAAAGTAACTCTCTTTCTTGCTGCTTCCCATAGGTGTCCTAAAAAGGAATAATCCAAATTTGTGAGCGATTTAGCTGCACGGTCCACCTCACTTCTCCCACAGTGACAGTATCATTTCTCTGTTTAAGTGCAGTACAGAACATGTGGCTTTGAACATGTGGATTTTGGTGGGAGACAACCAGATTCCCTTTCCCCTTGATGCTAGAAATAGCAGTAGCACCGAGCAGTCAAAAGATTTCGGTCTCTCGTTGTAACTGTATTTGAGTGTGCCTGTGTTTTTCTTGTCCTGTTATCATTGCAGGAAAGAATCCTCCATCCTTGATAGCTTTTTTTGGTGCTTTTTGCAAACATGAGAGTGAAGAAGTAAGGGGGAGCTCTTCCACAACAAATATCGCTGCATGCTCTGGGATCTTTTGGAAACAAACCTTCTTTTAAAAATTTCTCTTCCAACAGTTCTTCTTATTAAGATATTCATTCTTATAAAGGGACATTAAATAATTAAGCCTGTGGAAAGGGCAACATCAACAAATGCTGGAATATATTTAAATAATGAAGAACATATTTAATTTGTACATGTAAAATAATTGTGGGCCGATGGCAGGTTAAGCATTTATATTTATTAAAATGTACTTGCCTCTCCTTTAGAGGAAGAAGGTTGTCGTTTCCTATACTCTCCCTCAGCCTGAGCCACTTCAAGGCTTCCTCCTCTTCAGTCAAAAAGAATCAATTATGCGTTGCGGTTGCTTTCCCCCAAAATACTTTGATTGCCTCATTTTGTTTTAGCTGAGAGCGCTCAAGTCATTCCGCTTTATACAGGAGGAAGAGGGGTGTAGAAATTACCCAGTCTGTAACCAAATAACCTGGCCTTTAGTGCGGATTCCTAGTGATTCAGAATATTGACAGCAATCAGGAGTCTCAGGCTGTTGAAACTTCCCCTCTAATTGAACTGGGAAAGGTAAACCAGTTTCAGTGCTCTGCACGCTGTAATTGCAATAATTTAATTTAGCTATTTAACCTGTAATTCAGTGGTATTTATTAAAGAGCATAGGAGAAAATGAGGCCATTAGGAGCCAGAGATGAATACATTGAAATGAAAATGAACACTTCTAACTGCTAGTTGACCTTCGTTTTGTAGCAGTTTTTATTAGGCTGGTCACGGTAATTACTGGGACGTGAATCATGGAGAAAAGTGAATAATTCTGTAATGAACATTTTTATTCATTATCTCACATTTTCAGGAACCAGAAAAGTATCATGTAAAAGTATCTCCAATGTTCTCCTTTTGTTTGTTTTTTGACAAATAATGGTTTGTGGACAATAGCCTGGTGCAAAACATCACTCCACTGTGAAAATTCGAGTCAGGCTGAATTGATGGGCCTGCACTGCTCTGCATGCAGCGTGTTGGGTTGCAGAACATGGTCAGGGAGACTGAGCAGTCTGTCAAACAAGCAGGAATCATAATAGCAGATGTAGGACATGCTGGTCACCTCTGTTCAAACTTAGGAGGGCACATTTTGGGACAAAAGCCGAGGTACTGAAAGTTTCAGGTTCGTCCTGGTGGGCCCTCTGGGCTTAAGACCTTTCACCCTGCCAGGGCATAGTTTGATTGCAAATAGGTCTTCCTGAAGATCAGTAAGTGGCTTTGGGGAGCAAAGTCAGCATCTGTGGAGGCTTCTGAATTGTTTTCCTAAGGGAAGAATGAAGTCTCTCCCAACACCACCGTGCGAGCAGTAGATTGTCCTCTATTCCTCTCCTGCTTCACCTCACATCAGCATTTCCAGTGCCAGCCTAAGTCTGGAGTGCATGAGCTGCATCCCTGGGGTTTGCTCCAGAGGAGAAAGGGTGGAGGGAGCAGGAGTGGGTGAACTTGTGGCTCTGCATGGCTTCTCGGGGACTGCCGTGTGGCTGGGGAGCAGGGGAGGGGATCAGCGCCCTGCGAGGAGGTGGGAGCCCACGTGCTGCCCAGCACCGGTGCTTGCGTGCTGCCGAGCACGGTCTGCTGGGCGTCCTGCCACCGCGACCCTTCTGGCCATGTTGTTTCATTAAATCTGCTCCTTTGCTGCAGCAAATTGTTCAGGGTTAGTTGTCTCGGCAAGGAGGAGAACGGGCAGCGTTTTGGCAGTTGCGCTGTGATTGATATTCTGTTCGCTGCTCTTGAACACTCTGATCGTTCTTTTTACCACTCTTGTTTTCTTACTAGTGTTATTAAACCAGCCAGACTCTACAGGGACCTGGCCTCCTGCACTCCCATAGTTCACAAGATCTGCAGGGGTTTTTCTTTTGGTTTTGTGGTCTTTTTTCTTTTTAAAATAATTTTCTTTAGTCGTTTTGTTTTTTGTTAATTGCTGCCCAATACAATGAGATGTAAATTCAGTGAGAGCAGTGCAATGGGGAGGGTTACTCCCCAAATCCCTCCAGCACATCTCCACTATCCATGGCCACAGTAATTCTAACATGGATGAAGAGGGTGAATTTATTGATTGTAATTATTCACCCTGAAGAGGATGCTAATAGTTCCAGGTTTAAAGCTCTGCATGTTGGAGATGATCTTTGCTAGACATTCTTTTCTCTACTTAAAAGTGGCCAATAAACCTACACTAAGCAGCAGTGATAAAAAAGTCCAGCTGCACTAACCTTTTAATTTCCCGAAGTGTGTGTTTTCTTACTTGAAGCTCTTTGATTTTCAGCCTGACTTTGAAAAGGAACACAGGTCTCATTTAGCTTTAAAGGTTCACAGGGATGCATATTCCCAAGATAGTTTTCCTAATTTCTTTCTCTGTCTTCACTTTGAGGCACATCTCAGTCCCACTGGCAAATCTCTCACTGGGGCTAACATCAACTTGAGGCTTGGTATTCAAATGGCTGAGGCTATATGCTGTGGGTTTAAGGCAGTAAAAAACAAATGGAGCTGTAAGTGGCAAGGTGTGAGTACTTTCAACATTCGCCTGTGGTCAGAAATTGGATGTAACTTAAAAACTGAGACTGGAGAATTGTGCTTATGGAGAGGCATCAGGGAGCTGGGATGAAGAATGGGTATATGATATTTTGCAGTTGACTGATTTTCCTGCCATACCCCTTACCTGCATTCTACCTCTTCCTGTGCAGCCTAGAATGCCAGCCTGGTAAAGATGCCACCGTTTTCACCAGTTTTCTTTACCTGATACTGATTTAACCTCTACCTCACCAAAGAGTGAGAGATTGGAAAGCACTCACCCCTCCTTGGTATTTGGCATGTGGTCTCAGGGTGGCTTGCCAAGTCTTTTGTTGGGGGTTTAGTTACCTATGACTAGTTTTCTTAGGATACTGCCATGTTCTTCTGGGCCCCTGTTGCTAAATGGAGATGTACAAATGCATGTCTGACCACCCCCATTCAGTGATCACTCAGAAAACTTAATCTTTGGTCAACCTAATAGGGTTCAGTTTTATTACTAATAGTTTTCATCGGCTGTGGCGAGTTAACAATTAGGGATGATATGGGAATGCTGACTCAATATTGCCAGGATATCCAAGGATTTGAGAAGGCTTAATACAGCTCAGAATTTAAAAACAATTAGCAGATTCTCGGCTGCATTTCTTTTAAAGACATTTATTCTCCTTGCTTATTCAAATGGGTAGAACTGAATGTCCTTACTATAGATATTCTCTTTGCAATGCAAGAGTTAAAAATCCTTGCTGTATATTTTTCTACATCTATATCAACAGTACTACAGTCATGAGAGTTGCAGACATACATTCAACATACTTCTTTTATATTTGATATATATTTTATAAACACACACGTATCCACACGTATACATGGATAGGCAACAAACATAATTTTGCCATTAAGTTTTTGTTTGGAAACAAGTGCTAGCCTGGGATAATGGTATACTTTTTCTAGCATAGGATCTTTTTAAGCCATAGACTCTGCCACTGGGGACTGTGCTATGAGATAATTGACCTCCACGTGAGTTATGTGTCCTGAGTCTAAAGCAAGGGCGCACGTAGTGGCATCAAAATCAATTATCTCAAAATCCATCCCCTGGTGGAAAGGGCTACTGCATTAGAATAGGCCCACAAAAAAGATTTAGGTATTTTAAAATGTTTTCATTGACTTAATTCTTATAAATAATGTTACTGTATTATGCAACAAAATAGAATAATGGTGGTGGACTAAACTGTGCTAAGTGTACCTACCAATGGGCTCTGTATGAGCAGTCACTGACTGGGGATGAAATCTCATTGGGATATCATTGATGGAGTATCACCAAGAATGTATTAACTGGACTGCCTCCATTGCTGCCATAGAGGTGACTGTCAAGTAGATGCTTCTTCATCTTCTTTTCCTCAGTGGTCATCATCCTCTTGCATGTGTCAGGGAGCAGCAGAAGTAATGGGCAGAGCTGCTAAGCTCCGAGGACAAAATTCTACCTCCGCCAACCCTTGCAAACCCTTGCCAGGATAAAGCTATTTGGAGAGAGAAAAGGTATTTAACTCAGAAAATAGGGATGGCATCTCCAGTCAGAGCCTGATCACCCAAATGATCATAGCTAAACTATCATGTACTGGAACTTTGAAACTCTTCAATTGCCCAGTTGCTTGGTTACAGGATCATTTGTCATCTATTCTGGTAGCAGGGTGAGAGGTGGGGGAACTGGAGGGAAGGGGGGAGAAGATTACATGTGCTGTTGAAAATGCAATGAGCACATTCGATCATATCTAATTCCCATTTATATTACTGTGGACATCCCTACTGCCCAGCTGCCCTCTCAAAGACTCAGAGCTATGGGATTTTTTGATGCATGAATGAAGACTGGGAAGAGGGCCAGCTTGCTGTTCATAGGCTCCTTCATCATTTATTACCTTCTAGTTTTAATTGTTTTCCTGCTTCTCTTGAGATATTTATCTAGGAGGAATTGTACTATGCAATGCAGACACGCGAGGTGGCAACTGCAGATTGCTTGTTAGCTCAGTGCACCGTACAATAGATGGATCTTAATAAAATAGAGAAGACTATTTACATTAATAGAAGAGGCCCATTTGTAAACCTTTTATTACTTAAGTGCACAAGTTTGACTCCTGTTTGTCCATTATAGAGGTGTGGGTTATATAATAATCACCACATAACTGCATTGTTTGTATCCTCATGGTAATGAAAATCAGATCTCTCCATATGCCACTCTGTTGCACCCTATTGTGTCAGCAGGACTACATTTATCTCTGGTAAATGGCTCTGGTAGATTTACGATAGGACAAAATTTGGTCTCCTCAGTTTCCGACTGGTACTTCAGCAGTGGAAAAATTAAACAGAAGCCACCAGAGGAGAGCTTGATGATAGGAGGTAAAACAAAGGGGAAGCTGGCAAAGGAGGGAAGGATAATTAGTGAGGAAAAGATAGGAATGGAGTGTGTGTATCACAGAGTGAGATTTGAAGGGAGGAATTCAGATCTCTAGTTCCCTGTAGCTTCAGTGGAGCTTCACGGTCCTTTTCTATGGGCAGCTTTCAGATGTCACCCTCCCGCCATTTGGCTTTCCTTGTCAGAGCCCAGTGGTTTTGTTGCAGGCAGTACCTCTGGTTACCTTTCATGGTCCCCATGTGCCTTCCCAGCCTTACCCCATCCCACTGCAATTGTGTGTGCCATGGCCACAGCCTTTCCTCCTTGCAGAGCTGGCGATGGCTGTGAGGGGGGCAGCGCATGGCCGAGGTGCAGAGGAACTTGGTCTGCCTACGGCCAGCCTCCGGCTCCAAAGCCTGACACAAACACACTGGTGTACCCCGGGGAGGGAGAGCTGGCAGCGAGGAGCTGTATGAAATACTGCTCCAGCCTTCGCCGGTCAGTGCTTTGTGTTTTTAGAGCACCCCACGCTGTGCAGGAGATGTGACAGATCGCTCTGAATCTCCAAGGAAGGCCAGGCCCATAGGCTGAAACAGGAGTGACCACTTTGATTTAAGTCCTCTTTGATTTGAAGAATAAAAAGATGCAAGTCCCTTTTCATGCTTTGAGGGCCAGAGAATTAGGGGAGCTTTCATGCCCCTGTCCCATTTTAGTCTTCAGGAAGGCAAGGTTTATGCTTTATTCCAATTTCTTTTTTGAAACCCAGGAGTGTACTTGAGAACAATTGTGCATGTATTGGGGTCTGGGAGAACTGAAGGCCGCTAAATGTAGGGGTGGAGGAAGTGGCTCTAGAAACAGGCATTTTTGAATCGATACCTCAAAAATTATTTTATTATTTCTCTCAACAGTTCAACAACCTTGAGGTTTATCTCATCTCTTGGGGGGATTGCTCATTTTGTCATCATGAAAGTTCATGTTATTCACCAAAGCAGTCAGGACACCTCTATATGTCTGGTACCTAGCATTCACTGCTAGTTAATTGGGAGAGTATTTGTTGACTTTGATGGGTCTGCTGAGCAGAGTCCATGTTGCCAAGTTCAGTAGAAGAAGTATATACACCAGATTTATGTGTTCCTCATCCATCTTGACAAAGGGATAAATATTGACTCAAGCGTTCAATCTTCTTTCCTCCTACCCTCCCCCTCCCAGCAAAACCCAAAGAACATGTTTTATGGATAGAGCCAAATGACCAAGCTTAGATAAAAATACCTTGTGCCTGTAGATACGAAAGAGAATCAATTAGGCTGAGTAACAGGTCATCTTGCCTGAGAAAACACACATCATTAGGTCTAAAAAGATGATAATATGCAATTTATAAATATATATCATATGTGTTTCCTACTGAATTAGGAAAAAACCTTTTACCGCCATATATTTTTAATTGTATATTCCAACTTGAAGTATGTGAATCAGCTTGATTTAAAAATACAAAAGAGCTGAAGTACCCTAATAATAAATCTGTAGGTGTGTGATGGGAAAGCGAGGCAGTTCGTGTGACTGATGAGGTATTAACAGTTTTGACCTGATCTCTCAGTGACTGATATTGATAACACTCATTTCTGGAGCACACCGAGGCTCCCACACGGCACAGCCTCCGTTGAGGCTGGAGGGGGTGTGTGCAGCTCACGCTGAGTCCGGTGTTTCTAAACGGGGTACTTGGAGCAACCCGATTCATTTTTTGTGAATCACGGCTGTAAATTTAGAAAGCAGAAAATGCCTGTTTCATAATGCTGCCCTGACTCTGGCAATGCAACGTTATTTTTGTCATGTACTCTCAAGTGCTCCTCCTCGTCTGAGACGCCGCCGGCTTGGGGCTTCTCTTAAGGATTTGCTGGCCTCAGAGTTAGGAAACGTTTTCCTGATAATCAGCCTACACTGTCACTGGCCCAATTAAATCCCATTACTTCTTGCTATACCCCAATGGGATCCCCCAAACAATTCCTTGGCATCCTCACTATCTGTCCCCTGTCAGACACTCCTGGATGCTTATCTGGAGCCTCCCACCAAACTCTGGCTATAAGTCAGCCTGATTGCTGTCTGCCCTGTGTGTGTCCGGGGCCCTTTTTCCTGCTTTGCATCCCATATCCCTCAATTGCATTTTTTTGTAAATCTGGCATGCCATGATGTTTTGGTTAGAAAATAACTTCTCAGTAGAGTTAAGCATCTGCCTGAGATTGATAAAGGCAAAACAGTCCAGGCTGAAGGTTGTCAATTAATCCGTCTGTCACCCAGCTCCATCTGCCGGTCTCAGGGGTCGTAGAGGAGGGAAGGCTCTTGATTACTGCTTGATCCAGGGACAATGACACTAAGTTGAGGAAAATACCCTTACTTCTCAATTTGTACACTTCAGTCAGCCTTTGTTATACAATTGGGCCAAATTCAGTCCTCAGTTTCACCATCCCAGGGCGTTCCCGAAGTCAGAATCTGATCCACAGCAAGACTAAACGGAAAAAGATTTTTCCACAGAACCCAAGACTGGGTATAATTCTACACACCTTGCTAATTGGAGGATCTTGTCAAATTGGAGGTAATTCAGAGAAGAAAAACAAAAGCGATTAAAATGTTGGCAGGGCTGTTTCATAGGGAAAGATGAACTAAAAATATATGAGCCAGTTAAATAAGGAGCAGGTAGAGGGAATATGATTCAAGTAACAGGGAACGCTGGGGGTGATTCAGTAATGTGACACCCTCTCCAACCTCCCTGCCATCCCCCATTTCCAGAAGGTTTGGAGGGAGGATATGAAGTCCATGAAGCCAATGGGGCTTCAGTATCGGCTTGATGCTACGTATCAGGTGCGTTTTCAGAATGAGAGCTACAGACATGAATAATAGGTAAACCGAACTATGTGTGAAATGAGTGTTAGGCAAAACTTCCAGACCATGACTGATTTTCAGGTTGTAGAGTGTTCTTAAGAGGTGGAAAAATACCAAGTTTCAGTGAAGTACTTATAAACCCATCTCCTAGCATTTGGTAAATACATCTCCTTTGTTTGAGACATTTAAACCTAGATTATATGTTAAACCTAGATTATATGTTAAACCTAGAGTGGGAACAGAACAAGAATCTATTCAGTCAATTTGACTGGGCAAAATCAAGAAGATTTGAGGGGTGGTTAATAAAAATGATAATCTGGTCTGGATCAACCCCTGGCACTAATCACTGATTGCTAGGAGCTGGGAGGTCTGGATAGGGTCTAGTTGTGATCTTTTTCTACCTTGATTCACATGCTCTTTCCCAAAGCTTCTGCTGGTGGCCATGGTTGAAAACAAGGTCCTGTCTGTGGCCATGACCCCAGAGGTTTTACATAATTATATGAGCAAGAGCAGTAGTGTCTGGCTGATGGGATCTCATTGATTTCACTCTGTCCTGAAAGAGACCTTGAGGTTCCAGCCCAGGATGCTATAATTTCTCTTAGGGGCTTCCTGTGTGAAGCCAATGCAGCATTTGGGTCTGGCCTGAACACCCTCTTCCACTAGTTTAAAACTCAAGGGGGCTTTTGGACAAATAATCCAGAATTGGAATCAGGGTATAGATTGTTTTAACTGATTGCCACCCGAATTTAGCTGACCTGTTTTAGCATACCTATATAAATTTACAGTGAGAAATTTCCTGATATAGCCAGTTTTAAGCTGACAGAAATAGAGACTACACTGGGGTTTGCACTGGTTAAAGTGAGTCCTTTTGATTAAACTGGTGCCAAATTCTGTGTGGACAAATCCTCATATTGTAACAAACCCGCAGATCCTCCCTTTCCTCTGACAATCATATCAGGCTGGTGAGTCCTATGGACCCAATCTAATAGAAATGGAATTTTTACCATGCAAATCTTATTACCTAAAGTGCCAATGAAACTAATGGGATTTTGGATAGTAAAAAATACTCTGTATGTGATACATAGTTTGGAATATAAATTCATTGCGGGGGGGCAGGGAGAATGTAAGGAAAAGGGGCTGTTATTGCATGTGGTCCTTTGTGACTTGGGAGGACTTGTTCCTCTCAACACTCCTCAGCTCCCCCTTGATTTCCGGGGGACCAGAGTGGTATTCAGCGTCTTGCAGAAAACACTGAGCTCCGTGCAGAATTTGGTTTTCAAAATACACAACTAAGTGTCTGTTCACTTTAGAATTCATTTGAAGGAGGGGAACAGAAATAAAAAATATCCCAAACACTCCACTCCAAGGACAGACATCGAGAGGAGTATACATTTTCCCAAAGGGAACCATTTTTGCTATGGAGCAAAAGAAGACAAGGAGCATTTGGACGTATTTTGACAAACCTTGGGTAAAAAACCAACCAAACAAAAAAGAGGCTGAATTTATTTAAGTAACAATTTATCCCCCCACCCCATATACTCACATATATATAAGCTGTACATTATATATATGCTGGTGTCCTCAGTGTGTCAACTCTCAGGCTGAGGACAATGTCAGCAGATAGATCCATAGTTAATAAGTGAAGTCCTACTAGCACTACGA
>JAHREE010000118.1:6178070-6194270 GCA_033628505.1 Tringa tobata
TTTTTTTTGGTTTTTTTTTTTTTGAATGACAACTTCCCTCGCCCAAATTAATCAACTTACTTAACGAGAAATGAGATGCATGGAGATGCAAATTGCTGTCGATCTCCAAAAGCAGGGTGGCAAAGGCAGCAAGTTGGAATGGCGTGGAGGGGGGCTGAGCCGCAGCTGTCCACTAACAAGTCAGTCCTATTTGTAAAGGGCACGGAGCTGAATAACGGTTTTGTTATTGGCTTTCTCCCTCTCTCAGCCCTAGGTAGAAATGCTGCATTTGTTTCCTGTGACTATTTCAGTGAGATATATGTCCTCCTCTTTCATCTCGCCTGCCCATTCCATTCCCACAGCCGGAGCCCTGTGTGACCCGTGCACCCCAGACTCACCCTGACGGGGCAGAAAATTGGGATGCACGAGGAGCACAGGCTCAGGTGCAGGGTTTCAAACATGCAAGGTAATACCAGGAATTATTAAGTTATCTGCACACCCCTCAGAAGGGGAGAAAAAAATTTAAAAAAAAAAAAAAGAAAAAAAAAAGAAAAAAAATGGTACTTAGGACCCAATTCAGTGACGCTCGGAGCCCAGCCAGCGCAGATCAGATTTGGTGAATCAGCTGAATCAGGCCCCTCTTCTCGGAGATGTTTTTTTCTTTTCCTGGAAAGCTGCTCCTTAAACACAATTCACATTGGTTGTTTTTTTAAAAGGACTATCCTCTGTTTGCAGCGCTGGATTTTGAACGGGCAGAGCCTCCCCCCGCTCCCGTCCTCCGCCCCCACCCCCTTCTGTTGCTGCTTTAAAGAGCTGTGCTTATAGGGATTTTGCAGCTCTCCATGTGTTATTAGAAAACGTGTGGCTGGGACGGTTAAAATGGGAGTGCTACTGTATGCAAGAGCAATGTTCACTGTAAGCAATCCAAGGAGATCCTGCCAAGGCAGTATATGAACAGCAGCCAAACAAAACACAGGCGCCTTTCCAGTGAAAACCAGCACACTTCTGCAAATAGAGGAAAAATTGACTTTCTGATTTGGAGTGTTTCTACAACTAAGAAGAATTACTACAGTGATTGTTCTAAAAATATTTTTCGGCTGTGCATTCTCAAAGGGGTTGGGATGCTTAGCATTGTTTAATTATGCTTCTCTTAGGTGATCAATCTGGACTGTATAGAAATAAAACAGGAAGTTTTTAGGATCTTCTTTCAAGCCAACATTGGTATTATTTTCAGCAGTGTTTTAGTGGCATAAAACACCACCTATTTAAGGAGAAAAAATTGTGTTTTTATCTTTGCATTTCAAGAAGTATGATTTTGAGCTTCATCTTTTGCAGCTTCATAGTAACGGATTGCAATTTAACTGTTTAATCTAGAGCAACCCCCAAGATCCTTGCTTCTGTAACTGATGCATTTTATTTTTCACCTTAAGTATTTTATACCTTCCTTCTTCCCTTGTGCCCCCTTCCCCCCTCCATATTTTGACTTCTAATGTTTCTGCTAGCTTTGCTTCTCTGTTCACCCAATCTGGGATTTTTCCTTTACAGGACTTTTGAGTCCTGTAGGAACCACTTAGCGTACGATGTGTCTGCAGACATTCTGGCATTCAAAAAATTTCCATCATGTTGGAAATTGAATGGGGTTCCACAAATTTGTTTATTGCCAAGAATAAACATGTTATTTAAAAAAAAAATATTTTGGTAGTCTCAGCTACAATTTCTTCAAGTAATTCTTAATAATGGAGTTTAGGAATGCAGTCAGTTTATGTAAAGTGAGCTAAAGAAATAGGATAGATCTACGGAGAATTATTACTATTCTTTTTTACTTCCAAAACCCAACATAATATCAGCATAAGAAAAAGAAATATAATTGTCAAGGATTAATTTCAGTTTATGTATTTCTTATTTCATTTGTTTTTCTTTTAACTAAAGATACTTTACAAGATACATCTCCATTTATTCCTCTAAAATATTTGCATCTGGGTTCTTTAGGCTTATAGCTGCTGTGAACTCAGTTCTTTTCTTTTAATTACACCACCACAAACCAGATTTATCCCTACATTGAAGACAGTGTCTTGAGACTAACAAATCCCAGCGTGGAAGATGACCCTCATCCAGAGACCATTGAAGTTGGTGGAAAGATTCATACTGACTTTGGTGGGCTTTGTACTGGGATATTAAACATTCATTTCCTGTTCTTTTGAATTTAACTACTCGTATTCAGGGTGAGATACTTTCTACTTAGTAAATCTTAAAGTTGGCCTAATTTACGAAATTAACTTGTGCCGTTACTTTCCATTCAGGCAAAACTTCCCATAGGGTGAAACTGCTGTATCCACTTTTACCAAGATTAAGTCGTGTTTTTGAAGGTCTAGTTGGAATAGCTGGGGAAGGATGGACCTCTGTCCTGTCCTCAGCCCCTTCAGCATAGTGCTGTATTCATAGCCAGTCTTACAGAGAGCAAATCATGTATAAATATATATATTTGTACATATACACACACACATACATACATCTAAAAAAATAAAAGAAAGCTTGAAAATGGAAGCATTTCTGCCTCGAATGTAAGGGATATCATCCGCTGTGTTCAAATTAGGACATGGAAGTTGTGGCATATGCCGTGTCAAGGCAAAGCAGCGCAGTTCTGTATCTTTAAATGTTGATGTGTAACAGTGAAACCAGGTGAGATCTGGCCCCAGGTGCTGACTGCTGCATGCATTGCTGAACAATTTTTAAAGGATGCAGATTGGGTGGTTGGAGGAGGAAAAAGTAGGTCTTTTCCTAAATAGATTTTTTTTTTTTTTTGTGAAATATGTTGTAGGTTTAACGCAATGATTAAAAAAAATGATTGATTTAAGCTTTATACATTCCTCTAATAGCAGCGCGGTATAATCCAGCCCTGACCTGGCTCCCCCTGATGTGCAGTGCTAGTTGTCATGGAGCCCCAATTATGCCAAACTGGGGGAAGATTTTGTTGAGACCATCAAACTCATTTCACTGGTGACCATACACGAATGCTGAATTAAGGGTCCTTCACAGAATTACTCTAAAGGGAAAGCTTGCTTGGATGCTGAAGAGGTGCTCCAAGGACTGCTTCTGCTTTCCCTGTCTGCACATCAAGAGCCTACATGGCTTGAAAAGCAGCTCCACAGCAAAGTTTTTTCCTTCGTTCTTTTCAATGTAAATGCAATTTTGAATCATTTTACCTTCAAGTCCGTAGGTCCAAATTCTGTGGTCACCAGAGATGCGGCGTCAAGGTAAATTTGGGGTTAACTTGGACAGTGGCCCACGCCGAAGGTGTGTGGCTTCTTAACCTAATTAGAGGTGGTGTTTGTTGCGGGCAAAAATTATTGATACACAAGGAAGGTTTTATTCAGAGACATCTGTAGGTTGGCAGCTGCGCCAGCCATGTCTGTTCTTCTGAGAAACGGAAGCCATGCAGCCGGGAATAGCGGTGTTTTGGTGACAAGTGTTGAGAATATTGGTTGAATTGCACTATGAAAATATTTTCATTATTTTTATTATTACTGTTCTGCGGGCGGATTTGTGATGCGTGCCTGCCTATGTCTGTGTGCGCGAGCGGATGAGGTAGAGAGGGAGGGCTGTTATTTTTATTTTTTATTCTTTTAATCACACCTCCTTAGCATTTTGTACATATCAGCATTCTAGCTGAGCGATTTGCTAATTGCACTGGAAGACCCACTTTAAATTCAGGAATACTGAAACTTTGAAACTGTAACATTTTGACTGGCGAGAATGACCAGTCTTCTTTTCTCTTTCGCAGTGAGCTAGTTGAAGGAAGCTGGCATTGTCGCAGAGTGAAAGCTCTGCAGAAGTGCCGCAGGTTTTTCATATGGAAATGTGAAATAATGGGGTGATTAAATAGAGCTGTATATTAAAGTACATCTGACATTAGAATTAGCATAATGTGCTCTAGCCCTAGGCTGAGTACTTTATTTGCCATCTGCGTCGGACCAAAATCCCCTGGGGAAGCGCTAAAATATTCTGAATAAACTCAGCCCGAGTTCTTATTGAGAGTAAAATACCATTTGTGGCACGTCGTATTGATTCGTCTTAATTGCGGTGCAGAAAAGAACATTCAGTTGCTGATGACTTTTGTACTCTGTGACAAGTCGGCTGGAGTTATTCTAACACTGCAGTTGGTTAACCTGAACAGACTGTCGTGCTCAGAGAAGGAGAAAACCTTATCTTCAGTAGCATAAACTACAGTATCATCTCCCGGCTTTGCTCCTTTCTATTTCACTGCAGCATCCTTTTTTTTTTATTATTCTTATTATTATTTTTTAATATATATTATTCCCTGAAAACAGCAGCCAACGAACTGAAGGGAAAATGGGGCTTCATTGAATCAGTCCAAGAAAATTCGCATTCTTACCTAGTTATTCTCCCCAGTCTCCCACCCCAGACTTCCACCCCCACATCTTCTTAAAAAAAAAAATCCAGAAACATCTGACCAGCTTTCATCTAAGGGAGTGAAAATCAGTGGAACTTGTCCTTGAGGATCCATCTCCGGAACCATTAGTTCAAGAGATTTATTATGTATATTTTGTAAAAAGCTGTGGCTTCTCCTGTGCATAAGCCCACAGTCTTAGTTGGTTATAATGGTTTGATTTTTGTCAACTCTCCACTCAAATAGGTTGCTGAATACCTTTGAAAAAGTGCTTATAACATGCATAAAAGATAAATATTTCATCTGAAGGAAAATACTTTGATGCTCCATGCAATTCTGTAACATTCATAAGGTCCAGTTTTTACCCTATAATTGCCTATCATTATACACAATTTACATATTCAAACATTCTCTACAAACCTTAGTCTAGCATGTTTTTATTACAAATTCAGATCAAGGGAATAACCTTTAACTTCAGAGACAAATGAGACAAATTTACAAGTGCATGTCTGCTGTTTTCTTGTGTTTTATAAATCCCTGCAGACCCGAACACTTTTGCTATAACGCCACTCAGAACAATATACATATATTACTACTTGTTTGTAGTGCTTCGGTAATGAGTCCCCTTTGTATTAGATAACCTATATAATTCAGCATCTAGGCCCTCCATAACGTCAATTATCTCCTCATAGCTAAATGTACATTCCATTAAAACAAGATTTACAGCCTTTATAATACTTCTTAGGATTGAATGTGGAGATTTTGTGGATTTAAAGAAGCAGAGATGGGAGTTAGCATTTGTTAAAGAAGCAATGAATTAAAACAAAAATGCTATTTCATTTGCTAACTATGAATAGGCACCTAATACCCTTAAGAAATAGTTGTAGTAAAACAGACTGAAGTACTCCTGGGGAAAAAAACAGGAAAATTTGTTTTCACCCTTTGGCTTTTTTTATTGTTTCCTAATTTACTCTTTATTTTTCCATTATATGACATGGACAATTTCCTTTATGCATCCTCCTTTAAGTTCCTCTTCAGATTACTGAGAATTCTTGCTTGTAAGCTGAGAAAATGGCACCTTAGAAAAGTCTGGGGGAAAGAAAAAGAAATCCCAGCCCTTGCCAGTTTTCAAACAAAACTACTTACAGGAAACCGATTTAAAGGGAAGCTGCTGGCATATTTCATATGTTGTAGAAAAGACTGACATTATTTCAAATGCATTTGAATACCTTATGCAAAGAAAAGGCCTAAAAGTGTCCTTGAGCAGTACAAGGGTTTTTCATGAATGCTGTAAATGGGATCCTATATATTAAACCACCGGCCATGGGTAGTCCTATGGTCTTTTCATCTTACCGATGGGTACATTTCCCCCTAGTATTACATCCCCCATTTTCACCGATGGTTTTCACTGTTTTGTACAACAGGTTTGTAAAGCAGCCTTTCAATCTGCTAGCTGATATCTTAGGTTCAGAGAAACTAACTAAAAGACACAAAGCTGTTTAGATGCTAAAGGTGGAGTCAATTGCAACTGTTGTATCACAGAGGGCTAATTTAAAAGTTAACTCATTCACTATTGATCTTTCAATATTGATTTTCCTGTTTGCTCCTTACTTTTCACACTTCTCCCTTTCTCTGCGTTATAAATTGCCTTTGTAGTTTAGAATTTAACACCAATTAGGGGAAGGTGTTCAGAGATGACAAACATGTTCTTTATCTTCCATTTTAATAGTGTTTCTGGGTCAAAATCCCTGTGCTGTGAGTTCCAATTTTTTGCTAAGCATTTTTCTTTCTTTTTCTGCACTAAGTAAAAGCACTTCTTATACTTCTGTAGGCTGAACATTAACTTCCAGTAAGCCACAAACTCTTTTAAGGAATGAGAAATTGGACATCCAGAAGGAAGTTGCCCAAAATGACTATTGACATTTTATACCTAAAAATATAATATTGCCATTTTGTAATGCACTAGAAATTAAACTGAGCTGTGCATTTGGCTCATTTATGTGAATCTGGCAGTACAGATCTGAGGTATGATTAAGTCTCGCAGAAAATGGGACTATTGAACACAAGCTGCATCTTCAGCCAAAGGTCGCCTGTGTCCATTAAGAAGCAGGAAGCATCTGTTTGTGTTATGCATGGCTGTAGTCTGCCTGCAGTCTCCTTCTTTTTCATAAGTATAAATGCCAGAGAGGACATATAAAGTGTTTCTGGGGAAAGTTTAATGAAAAAAAAAAAAAGTAATCACAACTCAGTATATTCATATAAGCCTAGTTAAGATCCTTGTTTGTGATAACCTGGTGTAGCTTAACTGGAAGAATTCAAAGTCTGCAGTGGTCATCAGAGCTAGTTTGAATTCATAGCAGGGTAATTCAAATCAGAGTTTGGCTAAGAGTATGATTTTAAGGTATCAGATTGATATCTCTAAATCTTTCAAGGACTCATGTTCTTTGTTCCTGGAATTATGAAAGGACTGGCTGTAGACAGACAGCATGACAGTCTGACTTCCCAACTGTGTGATTGGTAATTAATCTATTTGGTTTTTCACTCATGATAAAACAGTTCATTTGACAAAAAATATATTTATTATTACAAGAATGATAGGCAATTTGCAGTCCTTCCTAATAGAAAAGAAACACTGCTGAAATGCACAAATGGCTTCAGAAAATAAAATAGAGTCCCAAAAGTGGGGCAGCATTTAATCCACCAAAACCATATTTTGGCAGTTGGCTTTAGTGTAGAAAGAATTAGTAGCATATTACTAATAGTAGTATAATATTAATATATTTTAGTATTGGTGTCAACTAGTGCTATTGTAGATCTGCAACAGGTAGAAAATGCTCTCGAGAATACTCACATCGCTAATTAAAATCAGTGCTGGGAGTGAGAGGGTCTTGTGGGGTTTGTAGGTTTTCTTTGCATAAAGCTTCTTGCATAATCTCTGTAGAGAACTTGCAATCTCACTAGTCAAGGTAGGAACAGAATGGAGAAAGCTGTAAAACAGGCAGGCAGTGTGTGGGAGAAGAACATTGCATGAAGTCGTGATTTTTCTTCTGTTTAAAGATGGCTCTGGAGGAGATAGGCTACTCAAGAGGCAAGGTGGAAAAAGGGAACAGGGCCTAGGATGGGAGGAAACAGGATTCTGTTATTGAGAAGTAACACTTCTTGGTTACTTCTCCTCCTTTCTTCAAACACCCTTATTTTTCCATCCACCTCTTAAAAACATTTCATTTTTGTTTCCTTGTCACTTTCTTTCCTTTCACCGACCTCATCCTGAGATTCCCCTTTTCCAGATGATGACAGGCTCTGTGGCCCCTCATGCTTGGGCTCTTGCACCTAAACCTTCATCTCCTCTTCTTGACTGAGATGCACTTCAGGTCAGCTGAGCTTTACAGGAGAGAGTGGCTGTTTATCTGAGTGAAGAATCAGAGGTGCTTAGGTTGTGAGACTGCAGGCGTCTTCCTAAGTCATAAAACACCAACGTTAGTTGCCAGTTGATGCTTGCTTTATGAATTCTTGGTGATAGTCCTCGTCACCCTCAGCAGGATATCCTGCAAGACTCTCTCAAGCCCTTTCTTCAGACAAGGCAGTGTAGGGATGGATGCTCTGGGGATGCATAGAGCAGTTGTACTTGTTTTACATCTTCAGCTCGTGTTGCCATCAGAACAAAACTAAAATGAAGAGAGATGGTTCCTTTGGGTTTGGTGTTTAAAAGTAGTGACTGGCATTGGATTGGCAGTGGCGATCTTCATCCAGGCTTGGACAGTACTTCACACTTCTGCCTTTCTTATTGAGGCGGTCAGTTCCCCTGAAATGGAGGTAACAGCTCTTCCAAACACCCCAGGGAGTGCAGGGAAGGTAAAACTCTCGATACGGGGTGTGCTCAGCATATGTTTATTCAATCATAAACATATGTAAGTAAATGTTCTTGCTAACTTGGATAATTTAGATGGGTAATATGGTTTATAAAACCTCTTCGGCAGAAATACCTATATTAGAGATACGTTTGCATCCCTGATCAAGCATCGGGTAGGGACCGATATAGTTCATACTGCAGATTCACACTGCAGGCACCTGGAAAGTATTTGGCCCTTGTCTAGGTGACCTGTCAAAAGACCTATAACTGTGTATTTTCTTCACTATGAAACACTAAATCTTTCCAGTATTTAATACCCTTCTCTTTAATGTCAGCTGGTCTTATAAGGAGACTTGTTAAAGTAGTGTTCTCAATTATGGCATTTTAATTTAATAATAATTCAATTAAAGGTGTGTTTTTTATGGAGCATCCACGCTACCTTTATTGGTATTATTAGAGTAACCATCATAATAACAAGGAGTAATTATTTAAATGCTCATTAAAAATTGAGTGGTGGAGAAGAGAGTAACATTGGTGGAGAGATTGCAGGAACCTGATACGTGTCTGTTCCTGAGTGCTACAATAAAAGGTGTCCTTTCTTTAAAGCTTGCAAGTTTCTACTTTTCCTGAACTTCTAAAGGTGCAGTAAAGCAGCATTAAAATTCCTTAACATTTTTATTGCTGCTGTTGTAACTTTGTAAAGGGAACCAGAAACATTATCTGGGAAGTATTGCTAGAGGTAAGGAATGGCAGTGGTTATGTGTACCTGACTGCAGGTCCTCACCGCAATCCTGGCAGGGGTTATGGGTGGGTGATTAAAAAGCGGGGGGGAGAGTTCATTCTCTGTTATAGCTAATGGAATTATTCAGGCATGCTGAGGGAAGGATTCGTAAGGCACTGGATGTCACTGTAACCCAGCAGAAAATAATGAATTCTCAACAGTTCTTATCTCACACTGATTATTGTTTGATGGTATCCAGAATAACTGAGGATATTTTGAGGGAAATTTATCTCCAGGGCAAAGGCACTCAGCATTCAGGGAATACAGAAAGTTGTGTACCAACCAAGCAAGGAAGATCTGCGTCTTGCTAAATGATACAAGTCAGACTGCAGAAGACAGATAAGTCAGAAGATTCAGGCTGCCTGGTGCAGTGGGATGAATGTCCACAGACCCAGGTTATTCTTCTTCTAGGCTGGGCAAACTGACCTGTCTTTTCTCACTGGCCTCTGTAAGGGCAGCGTCTAGGGGGCGGGAGCTGAATTTAGCTTTGTTTTGTGGTGTTCATGAAAGAGAAAAAAGCTCATTATTGCTTTGACATTTTGAACGGAACATAATCGTCAGGCAGTAATGGAGGGAACACATTTTAATATTTCTGGAAAAGACCATCTTTTGTCATAATATGGAGAAAAGGCAAGAGTGTTCAGTAAGTTTCTAGTTTTTAATTATCTGCTTAGGGAGAAGATACTAGATAGATTTTTAATCTACGAGATAAAAACCTAACAAAATCTAATGACAGTGTTGAACTCAGCAATCTGAATCGGAAAGATGTTTTTTTAATACTGAAGATAGTCAACCATTGCCACAGACTACTCTGATACATAGTGAATTCTCTCTCACTTGGCATTACCAAATCAAGTTGGGAGAAGACATGAAGTGGTTCAACTGCAAATCACTGGGCTGGATGATATCTGTATATGAGGTGCAGACTAAATTGTTTCCTATGTTTTTCATGTGTATGTAGGTAGGACAAAATATTATGATCTTAAATTGCAGGAAGAAAGATTTAGATAAGCATTTGAGGAACCTTCACAATGGTAAAGGAGAGAAGGAATGAGGTAGACTTTGGGAAGGTTGTAGACTCTCCGTCTGGCCTTTGGGGTGAGGTAATGGAGCATCTGCTGTAGATATGAGTAGATGCATAGATATGGGCAACCCTTGGGTCAGGAACTGGACAAGGGTAACCTTAAGGATTATCCCAGTCCTCTCATTCTTTGATTTCACTGTCCTTCATAGCCTTCAGATCAATATTTCTGAACCTATAGACCTGTAGCGTCCAGCCCTACAAACCCGTGTCTCATGTCTGAACTCCAGTGGCAGTATTTATTTGGCTTTAGTGCAACTTCGAAGCTACCATTGACTGCCGTATTTATCAACCAATATAAAGATAAAAAATTATTTTTGAACCAGCAGCCCCCAAAATCGTGCCTAGTTACAGACTGTAGGGTTGAATCCATATGCAATTCATTGAACAGTATTAATGAAGTCTTGGCTTGTGCTTAACTCTAAGCACATGAATAATTTCATCACTATCCAACAGAGCACTTCAGCCTATGCTTAAGTTTCACTGATGTTGATTACTCACATGCTCAAAGTCAAGCACATGCTAAAGTGATAAAGACTGCATATGGCAAAGCCTATATAGCTAGTTGTCATAAAGTGGGTATTTAGACAGACTTCAGTGCAGGTGGCAAGGGATTAAGATACCCATATATCAAAAGTAGCCTTATAACAAAGAGTTTTATAGTGTAGGTGCACTGCATTATTAAATATAAGGATCATTCTTGAGCAATACGTGGCTGTTTCTGGGCATGTTTAAAATATTTAGCAAGTTTTTGAATATAAAAATGTTCAGAGTGGATCTTCAAAGACTTTTTGACATTGTTCTGTTCTTAAAAGTGAGCATCTACACTGCTCAGGGCAACTTCTAGGCAAGATAACCATGAAGTGATAATATGGAAATGAACATTTTATTTTATTTTTTTCATTTTTTTAAATGGGGAGTCTGGGGAGAGTATTTGAGGGTTGTGAAAGTTAAAATATATATATACATAGGCACGAACAGACATGAAGCAGTCAGAGACTGGTAGCCAGGTAGCCTGCAGTCAATTTTGCCATTGTATCGGGGTCTCCCGAAGAGGAGTGTTAAGGAGCATAAAAGCTAAACAAAACAAAAAGGAAGAGAAAGCTGTTTTATGACTGCTAGCTTGTAAATCTTAGATCACTAATAGCACTAATTTGCTCTGTTTGAAAGAAAACTAAAAAGGAGGGGGATTTACTTTCCTCACTTGAATTTCACGGAGGTGAAGTTTTGGAGAACAAAACAAAACAAAACATCTCAGTTCCACGTAACATGTAGTAGCAAGCATCCAGCCAGCTGCCATTTTGAGGGTAATTTTTTTAATCAGCCATTTCAGTTTTAGATTGGCCTTGATCCTCAGCCTGCTCAGGAATTTTTCTCCTTACGTATGTGCCTTTGCTGAAGTAAACACGTTGCTGTTGTTGTCGTGGTCGTCATCATCTAATACACAGCTGCCTTCTCCCTCCTGTCAGCTCTTGAGCTAAGCAAGGAGAATGCACACACACACACACACACACACTTTATTTTTTTTAAAGAAAAAAAACTCCACAACAAAAAAGAATGCATGCTGTGACTTTAAAAATGAAAGAATCGAACAGCTGTGGGTAATAAATCGATTAATTAGAGTGGATAAAATGAAGGTGAAGGGTGCAGAGCACTCTTTAATTTGAAGATATATGACCTTGTAAGATGCTGCACTTCATTTGCTATTAGATCACACTTCAGAAGGGGCTTTATTAAAATCTATTCTAGGGTGAGCTGAGGTAAAACATATTGTTAAAAAAAGCTTTTGACAGAGTATGTTATATACTTTAGTCTGCTTCAGTGATTTCTGTCACTTTTTATACTACACATGTTGCCGTTCAAGAAAAGTTAAAGGTCTAGACATTTTCATCATATTTCTGTAAGAAACAGAAATTTAAATATTTGAAGTAATAATGGGAGCATTTACTGTTGCTTTGGCCGCAGAGCTGACATAAAGCTCCCTAACTGCCTCGGTGCTGAGTAGATTTTTAAGGGATAATGTATCAGTTCCTTTCCGCGTTTGTATGTGGCTTTCATTAATGTCAATAGCAGTTATGGGCACTTTTTCCAAGCTGAGTGCAGTTCCCAAACTTGTTGGGTTTTTTTCCAATAGCGGTTGTTAGAGATTAATCAAAGCACCCGGCTCTGTCCCGTACGACAGGGCTGGGGCACTGGGGCCGTGTCAGCCAGGCAGAAACCCTCGCCGTGTTGTGCATGGTTTTTCTTGGCTGTGGAGAGCCGGCTTCTCCAAACCCGGGGTCTGAAGCTGCTCTCCACAGCAGCAGCCCCACTAAATCAATAGGAGCGTGAGGAGCTGCGCCACGTTTATCACCTACTTTTGTAAATAAGTCTCAGCCTGAAAGACGCGCTTTCCCTTCCGCTTTTATGGATGTACATTAGGTGATAAGATTAGATAGACTGACAGGCTGATAGCTAGGCAGATAATCTTCTAGCCTCCTTGTCTAAGGTTTTGTAGGTTTTGTTAGCAGCAGCCGTTCCTGCAACAGCCAGAAGAGGGGAATTCAGTCAGCAGCAATCCCGGTGTGCCGGAGTTAATTTTTTTTCCTATTTTTTTTTCTTTGACTGCTATGAGTCAGGCCTCTTTACAGAGATAGTTTGAATAATACAGTTCTGTTCACCTTGTAAACTCTTTCATTTTCGAGCTCAAGCAACAGGCTTTTGTGGATCGCAGCCGTCCCCGTGTCCCTCGCCCCCCCCAATATAGAACGGGGTTGTGTAGTTCAGCTTTGGATCTGAGCTCCTGCGGAGAGGCTGGGATCTGGCTTCATTAGGGTTATTATGCAGATACAGATCAGGCGGGAAGCTTGGTTCAGCTTTAAACTTTCAGGAAGTTTAGTGCCTTTAGGTGCAGCTATATGTGCTTTCATAAACAAACAAACAAACAAACAACTAAGAAATTAGTTTTAGATTTTCCAAAACGGGTAATTGTTTTTCCGGAAACCTCACCCTCATTTAAAAAAAAACAAACAAAACCCAACCAAATCCTGGATCGTGATTTTCAAGTTGACACATATTTATGAATTTATCAGAGTCTTGCAGAGGCATTGAAAAAAGGGAGGGGGGGGGGAAAGTGCTTTTTGAAGATAGCACATAGTTTATATTGTGCCCAGGACTGGAATTTTCTAGCTAGCAAAATTATGACTGTAGTGCAGACTTGTCCACACCTGTCCTTTATGTAAAGCTGAATCAAGGTTAAAGGAATGCTTTCCACCTTTATGCAGTTGTTCAAAGAGGCTAGAAAGGCAAACAGAACAATGTTTTTGGCTCCGGTGAGCATTTCTGCATTGGAGGACAGGCTCAGGCTCAGAAATTCTTGGGACCCAGTTCAAGCACGGCCCGACATTTGTTACTGTTAATTGCAACTGTGCTGTCGGCTTTGATTACCGGATGTTTCATTTGAGTGGCTTCTTGGTGTTTTGGCAAAAAGAATGTCAAAGTGGTTTATGCAAGGGTATGTTTTCCAAGCTCCTGTTGACTTGAATAGGACTTGTGCAGCTAAATACCTACATAGTATTTTAAAAATGGAAATGCTGGCATGACTGAAGCATGTATAAATTAAATTCATCAAGATCTCAGGGGAATGCTGCATGAATTATATAAAAATATAAAATGAAAGAGTGAAAATGACACTGAAGCTCCTTGCAGGTGCCTTGTAAAACCTACCGCACTGCATTTTCCTTGGTTTTCGGCTGTAGTCATAAATCCCTTGAAACAAATTCCTTTTTGTAGAATAAACACGTGAAAGGGTTTGGATCCTTATGCGTCATAAAGGAAGGTTTTATTTGCAAGTTAGAGGATATAAATGTATATAGCACCAATGCGTATGTGTGATATTTGTCATACATGTTAAGTGAATAAGTGTGGTGAGTAAATGTGCTGTTCAACAATTTATATCAGTCAATACATTGCAATTAAGTCCTCCTTTCAGAAATGCCAAGGAGGAAATGTGTTAGCAAAATAAAGCGCATGCCAACTGTATTTAAATGTTCTCCGCTGTATTATTTTTTGAGTGTTCTTTCTGTTTTTCTTCTATAGGTAAAGATGAGCCTTCAAGCTATATTTGCACAACATGCAAGCAGCCTTTTAATAGCGCTTGGTTCTTGCTTCAGCATGCCCAGAACACACATGGATTCCGCATCTACCTGGAAACAAGCCCTTCAAATAGTTCCCTTACTCCACGCATCACCATCCCTCCTCCTCTGGGACCGGAGACTGTTGCACAGTCCCCGTTGATGAATTTCCTTGGAGACAACAACCCTTTCAATCTTTTGCGGATGACAGGACCCATCTTGCGTGAACACCCTGGCTTTGGTGAGGGTCGGCTCCCAAACACGCCTCCGCTGTTCAGCCCACCGCCTCGTCATCATCTGGATCCACATCGCCTTAGTGCCGAAGAAATGGGGTTAGTTGCCCAGCATCCCAGTGCCTTTGACAGAGTTATGCGTTTAAACCCCATGGCAATTGAGTCCCCAGCGATGGATTTCTCCAGAAGGCTTCGAGAGCTGGCAGGAAACAGTTCCACCCCTCCGCCAGTCTCGCCCAGTCGCACCAACCCTATGCATCGCCTGTTGAATCCTTTCCAGCCGAGTCCTAAATCACCTTTTTTGAGCACCCCACCACTGCCCCCCATGCCCCCCAGCAGCACTACGCCTCCCCAGCCTCAGGCCAAGAGCAAGTCCTGTGAATTTTGTGGGAAAACATTCAAGTTCCAGAGTAACCTTATCGTGCACCGGCGCAGCCACACAGGAGAAAAGCCCTATAAGTGTCAGCTCTGTGACCACGCTTGCTCCCAGGCCAGCAAGCTAAAACGCCACATGAAAACGCATATGCATAAAGCTGGCTCCATGACGGGCAGGTCAGACGATGGACTGTCCACCACTAGTTCCCCCGAGCCAGGCACAAGCGAGCTCACTGGAGAGGGACTGAAATCCAGTGAGGCAGATTTCAGGAACGAGAGCGATCCTTCCCTGGGCCATGACAATGAAGAAGAGGAAGAGGAGGAGGAGGAGGAAGAGGAGCTCGAAAATGAGAGCCGGCCAGAGTCGAGCTTCAGTATGGACTCGGAGCTGAGCCGCAACAGAGAAAACGGCTCCAAGTCGCTGCCGGACGAGAAATCCCTCGTCCTGGGAAAAGTCATCGAGAATGTAAGTCTAGGTGCCATCCAGCAATATAACGACATGCTAGCTGAGAAACAGAAGAGGAGTGGCTTCATGAAAAGGTCTTCCGACCAGCGAGACTTGTGTCCTCGAGACCTCTGCCAGAGAGATCCAGGCGATGAAGACTCAGTGGTAGGAGAGCTGGACCGCACCGAGGAAGGGACGGTCAACGGAAGAAACTTTGGCCCGGGCGAACCCTTCCCAAACTTGTTCCCCCGCAAGCCAACGCCTATCACGAGCCCCAGTTTAAACAATTCCTCTAAAAGAATAAAGGTAGAGAAAGATTTGGACTTGCCACCAGCAACGATAATACCTTCCGAAAACGTTTACTCCCAGTGGCTGGTAGGGTACGCAGCATCGCGGCACTTCATGAAGGATCCGTTCCTCGGATTCACAGACTCCCGACAATCCCCCTTCGCGACCTCTTCCGAGCACTCGTCGGAGAACGGGAGCCTGCGTTTCTCCACCCCGCCGGGGGACATGCTGGACGGGGGGCTCTCAGGGCGCAGCGGCACGGCGAGCGGAGGCAGCACCCCCCACATCAGCGGTCCCGGCCCCGGGCGACCCAGTTCGAAGGAAGGGCGCAGGAGCGATACATGTGAGTACTGTGGCAAGGTCTTTAAGAACTGCAGCAATTTGACGGTGCACCGTCGGAGCCACACTGGAGAGCGGCCTTACAAATGCGAGCTCTGCAACTATGCATGTGCCCAGAGCAGTAAGTTGACGCGCCATATGAAAACGCATGGCCAGATAGGGAAGGAGGTCTACCGCTGCGACATTTGCCAGATGCCCTTCAGTGTTTACAGCACCCTGGAGAAACACATGAAAAAGTGGCATGGAGAACATTTGCTGACAAATGACGTCAAAATTGAGCAGGCAGAAAGAAGCTAAGGCCCCCCCCCT
>JAHREE010000118.1:6194636-6209941 GCA_033628505.1 Tringa tobata
CCCCCTCGCCCCCGCTAGGTTAAATTTCAGGGGTCTAGGTAACATTTTATTTGTACAGTTTAACTATTGCCAACTGAGAAAAGATGACCTAACTTGCCTCCGTAAACATAACTTAGCATAACTATGGTAGGTGCCAGACTTTGGCACTTAAAATATAACCTGTGTCTACAAAGTTCTATTAAACCCGAGGGTTGATTAAGGCAGTAAAAATTGTGGAGCCTTTTAACTGTGCAATAATTTCTGTATTTATTGGGTTTTTGTAATTTTTTGGCATGTGCAGGTACTTTTTTTTATTCTTTCTGTTTAAATTTCTTTTAAAATTTTGTTGGGTATCCCTTTTTAATTTTACCCAGTCGTAGCCTGAGATTACTTGCATTGTAGGGGAGAAACATATCTTTTTAAATTATAATTTTTGGGCCGCTGCTTTGTTGAAATTTAAGCTAAGCATGTGTAATTTCTTGTGAAGAAGCCAGCATTTGAACAGAAATCAATCTTTCTTTTTTTTTCTTCTTTCTTTTCTTTCTTTTTTTATTTCCTTTCCTCTTCTTAAATAACCTTGAAGATTAGGGAAAACAAAATTATACAGCGGATAACAATCTTTGAAATTAGCACTTTCATTTGGAATTGGATCGAATATGTAGCACTGACAATGTCGCTGACGATAGAGGCCTTTTCTAGATGGATTTCATCACTGAAGTTATGGCAACAAAAAAGACATAGGTGCAGAAGGCAGCTACATTCAAAACCCATAAATGTTCTTAATTGTGCATTACGCAATTAGTTTCTTCTTGTTGTTAAAGCTCCGGCAACATTATGGTGCCACTTTGTCACTTTTTGGGGTGTCTTTCCCTCCCTCTTCCCCTCCTGCCGCTCTTCCCAGAGACAGTAAAAGTACATCTTGAGTATTGTAATATTCTTTTCAAACCTTGGGGCAGCCAAGGCTTTTTTTCTTTTTAAACTGCAAAATCATAAATCTGAGTTCAGGACATCAACTTTAGTCCAGATTTGCTATAGTTAAAATAATTACTAGAGGATGAGAAAGTGTGAATTTCTCAATGAAAAGCCTCAGCTCGTAGGCATTTGGTTTATGAATGGGAATATTAGAACTATCGTATATGATGTACAATAATGTTATTACAAGGAAGGGAAAAATAAATTCTAGTCGATTTACCTGTCTTGGCAAGATTCTGCTTCTACTGAAGTCGCTAAAAGCTTTCCCCTTGACTTAATTAGGAACAGAATGGAATTGCATTCAAGAAAAGCATTACGATAGAAAAAAGTAAAGAAAAATGCACCTGCTCTACTTCCAAATTCCAAATTTTTTAAAGCCTTTTATGAATAATATTAACAAACAGTGGACAATTATGGTTAGAGATTTTAATTATGTTGACCCGCACTTTAAAGCTTTTGTTTGTGGTTAAGAGAAAAATGGCTTCTCAACAAGAAATTACATCATATTCTTCTACTTGGCCCAAAGGTGGGTTAAACTTTAAGGGAACAGCTGAGATTAAGTGTCAGTGTTGCTAAGCATGGCATTCACAATACTGGCACTATAAAGAAAAATAAATAAAAATAATTTATTGGACAGTTTTTCTACTGCCATTCAATTTGACGTGAGTGCCTTGAAAACTGATCTTCCTATTTGAGTCTCTTGAGACAAATGCAAAACGTTTTTGTGAAATGAAAAGACTTTTAAAAAAAAAAAAGTAAAACAAGAAAAGTACATTCTTTAGAAAAAAAGAGCCACATTTACTTAAAAAAAAATAATTACTGGTTGAAGATAGTGGACATGAAAATGCCATAAGACCCAATCAAATGAAGATGTATACCCAGCACAACTTCGGACATCCATTAGCTGAATTATTCTCAGCCTTTTTTTTTTTTTCAGGACAACGCTGCTTAGGAAATGGAATGGAAATGATTTACTGCTGAATTAAAACTCAAATGACACAAATTACAAGTTGTTATCATTGAATGAGAAAAAACAATTCAGGAACAACGGCTAATTTTTTTAAAAGTTAAATTTAGTGCACTCTGTCTTAAAATACGTTTACAGTATTGAATACATACAAGGGTAAAAAAGAAATTGTGTGTATGTGTGTTTGAGCAATCTTTTTTTTTTCAAAGTTTGCTTAATAGGTTATTAAAAAAAATGCCATAATGGCCATGTGTATATTGTTTTCTTTTGGTGACGGGGTTTTAGTATATATTATATATATTAAAATTTCTTGATTACTGTAAAAGTGGACCAGTATTTGTAATAATGGAGAATGCCTGGGCATTTTACAAAACCAGAAAGAAAAAAAAAAAAAAAACTTTTCTTTTTTCCTTGAAAATGTTGCAGTAAAATTTAAATGGTGGGTCTATAAATTTGTTCTTGTCACTGTAACTGTAAAGTCTTGAGTTTTAGTAAATTTTTTTCTGCCTTGGGTGTTGAATTTTTATTTCAAAAAATGTATAGAATCCTGTACTGGGGATTAAAAGGTGATTGCTACACCATGTAGAAAAAGTATGTAGAAAAAAGTGCTTAATATTGTTATTGCTTTGCAGAAAAAAAAAAAATCACGTTTCTGACCTGTACCTATTTTTCTCTTTTTTTCTCCCCTTCCCCCCTTTCCTTCCCCTTCTGGAATGGATATTGATATTGGTTGATTCATATGATGTAGGCACTTGCTGTATTTTTACTGAAGCTTGTAATTTTTTAACTGTACGCTTGTCCTTTTAAAGGGATTTAATGTACCTTTTTGTTAGTGAATTTGGAAATAAAAATAAAAACAAACAAACAGGCTGCCATAATATATTTTTTTAATTTGGCAGGATAAAATATTGCAAAAATAAAAAAAAATTTGTATGTGAAGTCCTTATTGTACAGGAAAAAAGGGGGTTGTTAGACGACCTTTGAGTAAAAGAAACAAAACAAAATAATTAAGTGCTTTTTTATTTTTAATTTTTTTGTTGTTGTTGTTCACAAATAATTTTAGTTGTATATATATTTTTTTTGTCAGAAATGGCCTACAAAAAAGTGCTGTTCCCACAGGGCTCTAAATAACTTCAAAGTTGCCTGGACCCCTTGCATCAAGGTTTTACCAGGTATGGTTGAACCAGGCTGGATGGTTATTGCCTATTCGTGTGAAATGGAATTCAGTTCCCATAAAGGTGTCTGGGGTGACATCCCACAGCTTCCCCACAGATTCGAGAGAGAGAGAGGAGATTCCCCCCACCCTTCCCCTTCCAAACGAGAAGCTCTCCAACACATCTCCCCTCTCCCGGCTGTCCCCTACTCACTGCTCCCCTCACCCTGCCACCGCCCTCTAGAAGAAAGACGTTTTACAGCAAACAGCGAGAGCTGTTGCATCCACTTTGATGTAAAATGGCAAAATGGGCTGCTGTTGGTACAGCTGTAACCGGGTTGAAGTAAAATTGGTCCAGGCACAGCCCTCCTCTTCCCTGTCAGAACAGGACCTACTCCGTGTACAGGTCTTGCCAGTCCATGTTATTAGCTGCTTTGCTGCTGTTCACTCCTAATTGTACATTCCATAAATTTCTGAATGTTTGAGGGACTGGGATGAAATCCTGTGCCTTTTGATTTCTCTCTTCTTTGCTGTTCTTTCTCTCTCTCTCTCTCTCATGCTCTCTCCCTTTTGGGTCGAGGGGAAGACAGGTGGCAGAAGAGGCACTGATGCTCTAGTGAAGGGGACAAGGAGAAAATGCTCACCGCTCTTGCAGGAAATGACGGTAAAACTAAAACACAAACAAGAAAAAAAAATATTGCCATGCCAAATTCTTCTGCTGCTTTCATCGGTGCAAAACTGCTGGAGCAATTGGAGAGGCATGGGTGTGACAGCAGGGAGAATTTGGTCCAGCTACCTAACAGATAGATATATGTCTTCCTGGCTTGAACAACGTACCCTTAAGACTTCTGGACAAATTCTGGATCTCAATTAAACTGATATAAATCAGGAATTATTCATCACTCTTAGTCCGGGATTACTCCAGTGTAGCTGAGGCTGGCATGTGTTCCCTTAAAGGCATATTTTAACTTTTTGTTGAAAATTCAGATCTCTGGCATTCATATAAATCCAGAGTCATGTCACAGAACTCAGCATAATTCCTTGGACATGTATCGGTGTAACAAAGATCAGAAGTTAACTGCGTATTTTCAATCCACAATTCATTGATTTAAGAAAGAAGTTTATCTTTCATTTTAGCGTAAGTTGCTTAGGAGCTCTGGTCTCCCTGTTGTTTTTAATTATCCAGGATAGCTAACACCAGCAGTTGTCTAATTTTGTGACTTGAATAACGGAAACTAACAATAAGTCACCCAAAAGCACAAGGGTTGTGTTTCTGCAGACTGTAGTGGCAATGAAATGGCCCCCGTTTTCTTCTTGCTCAGAAGAACTGTAGTTTACTAGGCCATAAGCACAATATTACATAGAGATAAAATAGCTAGAATGCTGCCATAGTTCTCTTCACAATTTAAGTAGTTTTTTATTATTATTTTAAGGTTGGATTTAGTACTTCCATTGTGTCTAGTCCTGCTGCCTTTGAAGTCCAGAGCAAAACTCCAGTCGGCTCCTTTGGCAACAGGACAGGTGTGAGAGCCTGGTTTTAGAAAGAAAAATACTGATTTTTAAGGAAAGGGTCAAAAAATCAGCATTTCATCCCAGTCCTACGTAAAAGACAGTCCAAGGTTTTGTTTATCACAGGCAAACTCATTTTTATGGTGCTCTTTGTATTTTAGAACTGCAAAGCAAAGTAACGTTGATTTAAGTTGTTTGCATTTGTACCGGCAAGGCAAAATATTTTTATTACCTTTTTCTATTACTTATTGTATGAGCTTTTGTTGTTTACTTGGAGGTTTTGTCTTTTACTACAAGTTTGGAACTATTTATTATTGCTTGGTATTTGTGCTCTGTTTAAAAAACGAGAGCACTTTTTTTTTTATTATGGATAAAATGTTGAGATGGCTGGAGGTCATTTCAATATGGCTTAGTGAAATATTTATTGTTCCTTTTATTCTCTGTACAAGATTTTTGGCCTCTTTTTTTTTTTTCCCTTATTGTCACAATGTTGAGTTCAGCATGTGTCTACCATTTCATTTGTACGCTCGTTCAAAACAACGTTTGTTCCAGTTTCAAGTTATAAAAATAAATTGGACATTTGACTTGATCTCCAAATCTTGTCTTTCCTGTTTTTTTGAAAGTGAGGGGTGGGAAGGGGAAAAAAGGAGGGAGCGAGGAGTTGAAGCTTCAGTACAGGTGATAGAGCTCATGCCATACTTTCTGTCAGTTCTCATGGGAATCAAATCAGGAGAGAATTCTTGTCTGGGGAGGACGTGAGCACCTGCATGATGCTAAGCAGATGCTCAAGTCCTGCTTACATTCCTTGGACGTAAATATAATGTAACATATTTTCTGAGTAGGGGTCTTGAGAAAAAAATGGTAGAATAATGCTTGGAATTCACATTTCTTATACGAAATAGTGCGATGTTTGGGGCAATTAGCACAGTTTTCTGAAGAAAGGGAGAACTTTGCTCTTGTGTTTCTTTCCATCCCCATAAACTTGACTGTGTGCTGTACGCACCTAAGTTTGTTAACGTGTTTTGCTTCTTGGATGCCAACGCAAATAGGGAGAACACTTACCAATTTAACCAGGAGCTGAATTTGGGCCACAGACTGTATGTTATTATGTGAGAAGCATCAAAACGTAACTGCAGCTAAATATTTGCTCCTCCTCCTCAGCTAGGGACAAAGGCATGCACGGTTAAAGGCAGAATTTTGAACGACTTGCAGTTTGAGGACAGGAGCCGACGGCTACAGACAGTTCACTGTCCTGATATTCTTTATCAAGCTAACCTCTTAGCAAATGCATGGAAATCTTAAATGAGAGAATTGTTATTCAAGCCATTATTGGAAAGTTCAGGAAAGATTTGGAGTGTTGAAGACCAGATTCTGATTTCCTGGAGGCCCTGGTCCAACAAACCATGTAACAGGCTTGTGATTCAAAGCAGGTGGGTAATTGAAATTCATTTCAAAGGAACTGCTCCTGGACTTTAAAGTACTTGGCTCAACTCAGAAGTCAGGAGGGGAAGCTAAGTGGTTTGTGCTACAGAAGAGCTCCTACAGATGGTCCCTTCCTGATCTCAGGCTCCCTGAATCTACAATCTAAATTTAGGTATGTGTGTAAGCGCTTTGCTGGATCAAGGCTTCAGAGCGATATAAAAGTTACAGGCTTTGAAAAGTTGCACTCATGAAAAACCAGTGAAAATGAAATCAGAACCCGACGCTGACAATTATATTGGGCAATAGTTCACGCTGTAATTCCCAAAATGCCACGTTCGTTTTGAATGCCTTCTGCAGTGAGCTGTAAAGGCTGTTACATTTTACTTCTAAATTTTGTACAGTTTTCATTTGAATGGGGTGTTTTTGACACCCCATAAACATGACTTCACTCTGGTGGGGCTTTACACTGCTGTGTCGTTTAAAGGCGTTGCAAGCCCTGCAGATGTTGGTGTGGTGTTTGAAGATTTAGCAGCAGCATCCTGGCCAGTGGCTGGGAGGGTCTGGAGGCACAAGGGGACTTTCTGTCCACTGCCTCTGCTGGGGAAGGTGGTGTCTGCCCAGCAAGGAGCAGCATGGACCTCCTGCAAGCAGTAATGCCATAACTCATCACTGTTGGATCTGCTAGAGCTTGTCTGTCAGAACCCTGATTACTCACACACGTTGGCATGAGGGAAAAAGCAGGATTAGACCCTTTTGACAGGGGAAATGTGAGAAATCACACAAACAAGGCTGCAAACAACTAAATCCAAATGAGTTTTGTTGCAACACCCTCGGGTTGGATACTCCTGTTTTACACATGCTTGTGTCGCCCAAGAAGAACTCTGTGAAAATCAGTAAAAGAAAAAGGTTTAGAAAAGTCTTTGTGAAATCCAAATGAAACCAATGGAGTTCAAACTTTGGTACGATATGAGAGATACTTTAAGTCAGCACTGTAATTATTAATTATTATAATGAAGAAACATGTTATAAAGGTGATTTAATTTCTAGAGGGCCTTTTTTCTCACAGTGATTCTACATCATATTATTTATCTAGATCCAACAGATTTACTTCTGATTTACATAAGTATTCCATGGGATTGAGTCTGGTTTAGGGGTTTTACATACAAAAAATTTAAATAAATGATAAGAACATATAACAGAATAGCAGTGGCCATTGAACTCTAGCTCCATAACTGAGATGTTTCCACCAGAAATTAGAGTCATAGAGTTACATTTACCCTATCAAAAGACAGAAAGATACCATGTGATCTGTACATCCAATTGAAACAGCTTGAAAACTGAGCACTTGAAAGGCTTGTGAACAGACCAATAATTATACACCAAAATCATTCAGGAAATAATTCTGAATAATGAATATATTTGAGAAAATTGTGATCTATTTGCAGACAACTTGTAAGCAAAAAAGAGGCAACATTTGCCTAATAGTTGATTTGCTCTGAATTATTCTCCTAGCTCAGCTAAACACTGACCTTTAGCCACTCAATGACAACATATATTTCACTGTGTGACAGATGACAGACTGTTCTCTGGGATCACATGTGTTAGAGATGGAAAAGACCTATTCACTCCTTTATCCCATTCACTGCCAGTGCAAGATTATTTCTCTCCATACATTTCCTAAACAGGACGTTATGCAGAACAGAACCAAACATAATTTTACATTTACCCATTGAAAAAAAAAGGCTGGTAAGAAAAGATTCTTCATCCAGTTTTGTCACTGGCCATTTCCCCATGGGTTTAATCATAGGATGTAACAATATGGTACTACATATACTGAGAGTGGACACATGCTCCAGGGCTTGGTTGGAGTGCAGTTTGAGGGTTAGGCTAGTTCCAAAAGATGTTCTACTTCCTCTATTTCCTATACTAATCAGGAGCCTATTGTGTTATACAATGTACTGATTTACAGATTACATTTTCTGCACAAAAGTTAGATGTAGGTTTCCTTTTATGAGTATCTTTTTATTTATTTCTTATTCAGTCTGGATACCTGTGAAATACCTCCTGTGCAAGTGAAGACCACTTACATATTTCAATGCAGAGATGGCAAGTGCCAGTGCTGCTTATGGTAGAAGTCATAGGTATCATCAGACAACACCAAAGCTAATGAAAATGTGAAGGAAAACCAACCACGTTTTAATGATTCCTATACACTGGCTAGAAATTACAGTAATGCAAAAAATACACATTGCTCTTCAAAAAAGTTTTAAGCATACAGAATAGATATCCAATGACTAACAAGTTATAGGCATGTGAGTATGCAAAAACTATGTATACATCTCTGTGTGCACGACTTAGATTCAAATTTCAAGTGTACTGTAGAAAGCTAGACTCTAATATTGATTTTGTTTGAATTCTTCCTAATTAAGAGACAAGTGTGACTGAGCTCATTTTAGTCCACAACACTATAACCTTAAGATTGCCAGTTACTTTAGCAAAGCTGATTTAAAATTGATATTACAGTGATAAATGAAGACCCCTTGTTTCCCCTCTAGAAATCACAATTGGAGTAGCCATTGCATGCGGGCAATGTCCATATAACAACATTCTATCAGACACTATTAAAATACCTAAAATGCCATTTTTTCTAGAAACCAATAGATCATAAAGCAAAGTTCAGTGACTAGCCAGACTTATCTAGGGCACATGAAGTTTCCACAGTACCAAAGTACTACTAGGAGGCATGTTTATAATTCTTTTTCTCACCGTATTTATTAAGTTATATCAAAAGACGGATATAACTCCCTGTGTGTTTGGGGGATGTGAGGCTTCACTTGGCATGGTGCATGGGTCTTCCCACTGGTGTGAGATGTGGAGAAATGAGCAAAACTAAGATAAATTACAAAAGCCTAGCAGACATGAAAACACTCCAGAACAAACTCTCACCATTTAACTCTCTGTGATGTGATGGTGAGAAGAATTTTTGAAGTGAAGAAGTAAAGTCTTCATATGATCTATTTCCAATATGAACCATCAGCAAGAACAGAGAAAATTGATATTGATAGCAATAGTAATTTCTATTCAGGATGTGGTTGCATCAATCTAATCAGAAACCAGGTGCTTATCACAGAATACTTTGAATTCATAGCAAAGATGTAACATAATGCAGCTTCACCAAGAAAAGCACCATTCCTGCAAAATACCCCCAAATGACTGACAGAATGAAATGCTACAGAATTAGAAGAGGAGAGGGAAGGAGATTTTAAGACATATAAACAAGAGACAAAATCATGTTTCACATGGTAATAATGTTCAGATGAAAGGAGTGTGTTGGAGGATCTTTGATGAATCAAGCCTGTTAGACATTTCAAAATACCTAAGTGAAATGGGAGCTTAAATCCCATTTTAGAGGTAACTTGAGTTCTAAGACCCAGTGATTTTTAACAAGCCTTGCATTTCCAAAATTACTTTTGAAAATAAGGCAGTGGCCCAAAGTTATTTTAGAAAAAAATATCCTGTCATAGATATTATTCTGCTTATATGAAATTATTACTTTTAATGTCTGAGTATTTTTGAACACAGAGAAATTGGAATGCCAGGCTCATCTTGTCCCAGTTGTGGCTTAACCTCATCTTTAATATAGAGAGACATAACCCCTAACTCCCTATATTTCAGGTCCCATAATTGTACCCAACAAAGAGTACAAATTCAGGGTAAACAGCAGATGGCCAGGACAGTGGTCTCACCATTTCAGTAGATATGAAAGACCGCAGAGTCATTTCCAGATCAATACATCTCAATACCTAGGTGACCCAGTAGTCTATGGAGAAGCTGTTGGAATTACCCCCTGCTGGAAACCTCTCTACCTGCCAGAGGTTCAGATTTAGATACATAATTTGGCTCATCGCAAAGACTCTTGAAGTAGTAGTATGAAATTGTAGCTATTTAAAATGCCCAAACTACCAGTGAGTAACAACATGAACTTTCTTGTTGAGGAAAACACAATTTGAGTCAAAAATCATGTCTCTGTATGAAAAATGTTCACTGATGAAAATATTTCTATGTATGTGCTAATTTTCAAGTTTGGTATGTGAAGTATTTGCAGTTTACTCCTCTGCCATAGTTTATCCTTTCTATCAAAGAGTTGCAGGATAGCTTGCATGGCTGCTCCTCCTCAACTCTAGTGCAAAGTCAGGTAAATTAATCAGTTCTCCACTGGCAGACCAAACTAATCTGAGAAGAGGAGAGGACCTCAGCAGTATAATTGCAATTGCCACATCTTGCTCTACAATGGATGTTTCACCATGACTGTAGAATGTCTTGTCCATCTGTGACGCTATGATACTCCACAGCAGATGCATGCACAGCAGGGGTAATGACCAATGGAGATGGGGGTATGTCTGCGAAGATGGCTTCTCCTCCCAGCAGATTTTTTTTTTTTTTTAGTAGCAAGTTAGAAAATGCATTTTATTATTCTACTTTGTGAGCAAACCAAAATGGGGCATTGACTGGTATAAATCAGCATTGCTCTGTTGTGCCAATCACCTGAGAGTTATTTTCAAATTTGTGCTATCCACCCCAGCTTGGTAAATGGTTTCAATATCTGCTATATTTTTCAAAAAGACTAAGATGTTCTTCAGATTTTTTTAAAGCTAGAAGTGTTTTAAACCAAATTTCCTTGATTGCTTTGTGATTCTGAGAGTGACTTCCCCGGTAAGTCAATCCTCAAAAAGAGCAGTGGCAAGCAGTAGCTCTTGGTAAATTAAGAAGGCTGTGCATGTCAGTAGGAACTTCTGTGATGTATGTGAATGATCAGCCAGCAGAATTAAGTAACTTTTTTGTCACTTCTTTAGTCTGACGTAATCTTTCAAGCAATTTTTCCCAGAAGTATGTACTTGTCTTGATATGCAGAAACTCTGGCCACAGAGTTCACATGATTTTCCATACTCAGAGACTGTTTCTTTTGTTAGCTGTTACTCAGACGTGATTTCATGTTACCACTTTAATCCTGGTGATGAGTGATTCCTCAATGTAAAACTAGTATGTTTCTCTTAACCATTTTGTTTTCCCACACATGAGGCTTTGGTCATTCCTCCTCTGGCCAGCTTTGGATGTTGACTTCTCCCTAAACTGTTAATGTGATTTTAACCAGTGATTGAGCTTCAAGGACAGTTTCTTGGTTCCTGCAAAACAATTCTGGTCCAGAGGACTGGAGATGTGTTTCTGCAGTTCTCCCACACAATAGCTGCTTAAGCAAAATAGGAGCTTAAGCAAAAATGAATTCAGACCCTCTGAGCTCAAAGGACACTAGAACAAGCTGCACACCTACAAGTAAAATGTTGCTCAGCTTGCCTCTGTGCCTACCAGTCACACATTGTATTTCAGTTTGTTTGAATTCCTACATGCTCCCAATTTTCTCTTCAGGGTGCTTTTTCTGTTCAGGGAAAGAGACGCACAGCCTGAGGGAAACAAAGCCATCTTGGAGAAGCCACTCTCAAAATGGAGCAGGTTTTAAGGGGTCAGTACTGGGAGCAGTTCTGTTCAGTGTTTCATTAAAACCTTAGATATTGGGTTAGAGACAACACTTATTGTATTTGTAGACCAAACCAAGTTGGGACAGATCAAAAGTGTGTTGAAAGTTATTGGTGCTGTTCAAAGTAATTTTAATATCTCACTAAGTTCACTAAACAGCCATTGGTGAGAAAAAAAGGGCATGAAGGATCACAGCTGACCCGGAGACAATGACATGTTATTGCAAAAAAAGGCAGATACCACCATGGGATGTATCAACAAAAAAGTAGCCTGCAAATGACATGATGTACTCTGTCCACTCTGGCCAGCATTGGTAAGGACTTTGGACATGCAGTTGTGGGTTCAGTTCTTACAATTCAAGAAAAATGTAGGCCAGTTGGAAGGTTGTCCTGAAGGGAGCAAAGAAAGTGGTCCACAGTGTATGTTTGATGAGGAAATGTTGAAATCATTTGGATTTCAAAAAGCAGAAGAAGGAGGCAAAGTGAAGGAGGGAGATAACTCTTCTTGAGGAGCGAAAAACGTTTTGTAAAGGTGTTCTCCCCTTCCAATGGTTCATACACCTTCATGGTACTTGGAAGAAGAAACTTATTCAGTGCACTTTCACAAGGAATTTCACCTTATGCAACTCTCAGATCCTTTCCTTGGCAAACCTTTCCTTTCCTCACAAAGCAGTGGTCAGGACCCCATTGATTGGCATCTTAAAAAAGCAAAGATTTTTTAAAAAGTTTACTAAACAAGGGAGTTCAATGGCAATACTTGCCTTCTCCCAGGATTTATCAAACATAAGTAGAGACCTGTGGACCAGATTCAGACCTGGTGTAAATTAGTGCAACATAACCTTTGAAAGAGTTCCTCCTTCTTCTGCCAGACCTGAATTTAGCCCTTAATTTAACTCAGAGAAAAATGCAAATTAGCCTAATTAAACATACAGTTCAAGCAATCAAGATACTGGTTTTATACTATATTGATCTATTTTAAAATATCAACGTAGGACAGTTAAAAGCAAAGGGGGCAATTAATGTCTTTCCCTGGAAAGGTGTGAAAGGTACCTGTCAGGTTTCATTAAGTGTATTTATTCTTTCCTTTCAAATTGTCTCTCATTTGAGCAGACCACTCTTCTGGGTTAATGGTGACAGAAGACAGCAGCACTGCTGTAAGCATCCTACACAGCAAATGTACCCTATTAGTGAAAGATGGGGAATTCTGAAAATGAAATACTCTATTGTTGATGCCTCTGAAATACCCCATATGCCTATAACTATCTCAGAAAAGTAACGCTGGAGCTTGCTGCCTATGGCTTTGTGAGTGACTTAATATCTTTGGGCAGCACTTATAAACAGTAAGAGAAAAAATTGTTATTATAGTAGCTTTATGAATGGGGATCTGAAGCACAGAAAGGTTATTTGTTTAAGGTCACAAAAAAACCCTCTGTGAAGTAACCAGAAGTTTTATGCAGAACTCCTGAGTCCAGCTCTGGTGGGTTTTGATGTTGTTCCTCAGTCCTAAAGAAAAGTCCATCCCTTGGTAGATGTGTTCTTTTGGCAAGTGATATCTGAAGGTGTAAGAAAAGATGTTTTCCCACACAAGCTTCACCCAGAGCTTGTCCAAGCCAGTGAAAAATCTCCCATTGGTTTCAGAGGGTCAGGTAAAAACTGCAAGGAGCAAGGCCATCCTCTGCTTTTGGGGGGAGCACAGCATGATTGTATTGGACCACAAGGCATCAGCCTGACCTCAGCCACCCAACACGCCTGCCCATCACCGGGAGAGCCTGACCTGCCACGGAGAGCAAGCAGGAGCCAGGGGGATTTTTCCTCCTGAGCTTGCAGCAGTGGAAGGGATGGGGCTGGAGACAAAGGAAGGGAGAAGAGGTGATGGGCGAGGAGGAGTGTCTGAGTGTATTTCCTGGCGAAACCTGCCCTGTGCCTTGTGTGTGTGTCTGTGAGTTCCTCTGGAGCGAGCACTGCAGGGCTGTGATCACAGCCGTACAGCTTGCAAATAACCAACAAATGTGAGCAGCCATAAGTCTCTGAGTTGTGACCTTTGATGGTGGAATAGATTTCCCTCGTGATGCTGAGATTCTTTGACAGCTGAGCCTGACTCCGAGTTTACATGTTTTGTCAGGCCAGCGTCTCCCTGGGTTTGTGGTTAGGGTGGCCTTGGTGACAGTCACTGTTTTCAGTTCAGGCTGTGACAGAGATGCTGGGCCGCAGCAGCAATCCTTCGGATATTTCTCCAGCTGCAAATCTGCACATCTCCGAGCCTGACATTTTCTTCTCAGCAGTTTTTAATGTTACATGGATTTTTAAGAAGTATAATTTATGCCAGTGCCATTTAATGATGCACCTTTAACCAAAGATAAAACACTACCCATGTTGCTTCTGATTTAGCCTTTTTGGCCTGGTTGCTGCAGATCATTTTAGCAAGGGAAAGGTTGTCTGCAGTATGAATCCCCCAACCAGCGAAACTACTTTGTCTTAATTACCTCAGGACGAGAGAGTGCCCCTGAAGCAATCATCTTTGTTTGTTAACACACCCTATCTGCTGCACTACTCCCCATAAATAAAACATGACCAAGATTACAATGTCATGTTCCCGTGGACTCCAGACCCTGGTAACTGCTCAAGTAGAATGCACAAAAACATCCCACAGCAACCCGGTGCATATCGGAGGGCATATCGAAGGGATGTTTCTCATTCCTAAGCAACCACATGCATACTGGCTTCTAATATTAAACACGATGTTTGCTCGAATGCTAACAGGACGTATAAGACATACTCTTTCTCGCCTTGGTCGCGGGCAAACAGCAGATTCCAGGCCAGATCTGCAGCTGCTAAAAACCAGCAGAAGCTCCAAGATCTGGCCCAAGTGTTTACCCTCTGCAGATTGCCTAATTGGAGCCCATACGACCAGTGTTAGCAAGTACCGTGGCATTTGTAGGAGAGGGTTGTGGGTGATGTTAAAAAAGACGATTTAAGGATTTGCAAGCATTTTGTCTTTGTTTCCTCTTGTTTTTCTCTGTACGTATTTGTCCATTAGTGCTCTGTCAGTGTTGCTGTGCTCCCCAGGCAGGGTAGCACTTGATTGCTTAGGCTAGGACAAATTAACACTATAAACAAATAGACTGGCCTCTTCAATATCTGTGAGGGGGAGGAATCAGTTGTAAAATAGTTTCCTGGGCTGTGATTTTTAGAGGCAAAAATGGAGGGTAGGGTCACTCCTGCACTGAATAGTGTCTTATCTGGGGTTCATCTCACTAAACTTAAGGGGCACTGTAGGGTTAAAGATTATTTAATTGAGTTAAGATAAGAGCAGTGCAAAGTCACCTCCTCTGAGAATAATTTCGAGTTGGAGTAAAGCGTGGAATGAAGCTGCCCAGAGAACTCAAAAATGCCCTCCTGCTCATTAGGAGGAGTGTGTATTTTGCTGCCATCCTTAAGGGGCTTTGGCTTTTGGTGCTGTGGCAACTTGGACCAGACGAGTAAGACAGTAGAGAAGAGGGGCTGGTCTGAGATCTGGCACCTTCTGCCTGTTCTACTGGTCTGCTTCAGAGCCATGTGACTCCAAAAAGGTCGAGGAAGCCTCTTCTGCCCTCTGGTTGTACAGGCCACTTCTATCACAGAAATGCTATGTTAAACCTGCATTGCATATCTACACATGCTTTGGGCCCAAATTAGTTCATTTCATGTACTATCAACTCTCCCTTGCCTTATTTTTCTGAAAGAAACAATGTTTTCCATTCTGCTCCCTTCTGTCCTTAAATCCACACCCACC
>JAHREE010000118.1:6210022-6232100 GCA_033628505.1 Tringa tobata
CCTCAATCCTGATATAAAACTGCCTTCCATTGGTCCACAGATCAGTTACAAAGACCTTGGTGGTACTTGCTTTTTCAGGTGGTTCAGCTTGGTTCTTACTCAGAGAAGGTTCCCATTGAAGATCCAAGATATGGAAAGAAGACAATTAAGAAAAGGTCTCTTCAGACTGTGAAAGAGGTACCTGAGGTCTGTAAAATCGTGCGGGTGGATAGGGATGGATGAAATGATGCTGGCTGAGGAAGGTTAGAAGTGGTTCTTCACCCCGTGTGCATGTAAGCTGCAGAACTCCTTACTGTATGTTTTGAAAGGTTTACGTGCCTTGAGGGGGAGGCTTTGCAAAGTTCGCAGAAGAGAAACCTTCTGAGGATTCCTGAATACACTGAAACCCTTGCTGGCCTAGGAAATTGCTGAGCCACAAAGGGCTGGAGACCGGAAGGTTATTTAGAGAAATGTTTTACGTGTTGCCTTGATTTTAGGTGCTTCATATGCACCTGTATTTGGGCACTGCTGGAGGAAGAAGATGCAGATGCCATACATTGCTGCTGTGGTCATACTCAGGGGCTGACAGTCAAATCTCTATGGCTGCTGTTACAGGCTGGTGTACACACTTCAGGGCACCTTTTCTAGAATTTTTGCAACTGTGATATTGTATTTGTTCATTTAGAATATCTCTGTTTCTGTGGCCCTTATTACACAAAAATATTTCTCTATGTCCAGTCATCTCTCAGCATCTCTGCTCAGAGAATCAGTCGTGCCAGCTGCCCTGGTGCTTTCTGTGAGAGAGACAAACATCTCCTGCAAGGGGAACCAACAGCTCTTTTTATACAGGACAGCAAACAGACATCAGAAAGGGCACACTGCTGTCTGACAGGCTGTTCCATGGATTATCAAAGGCAACTGCCTGCCAGTGCCTTGACCTACTGTATGCTTTGGTCAGGCCACGCATTTCATTCATTTGTGATTTCAGAGGTGCTTTTTGAAGGCAAAAACTCTTTTCTCGGGTAGTTGCTCTAAACGCAGGACTCTATGTCTCTGTAGAATACTCCAGTCCTTTTAATGATTTGTGCCCTGTCACTTACGGAGTTCTGTCTTTTTCCCAGCACTGCAATAAAGTGATATTTCCCTCTCTTGTGCTTTCTTCCTCCTACTGTACTTTTAAGTTTTGTTTTGTTTGTTCAGTCTTCTCTTGATAAATTCAATATTGTTCTTTCTGGTTTCCTCTCTCATCTTTGTCTTTATATCGTTGTCCTGATTTACAAAAATCTGCTTTATTTCTTGAGCTTAAATCTCTGTATCTGCCTTCTTATCTCTTGCAGTTGCCTTGTTTCCTCAGATACATCCCTGGCTTTTATCTGGCATCTCACAGCCTCTCTTGGCAACTTTCTGCTAAGTGTCTTCTGTTTCTTCATTTGTAGCACCATTATTCTGGCGGGTTTTGCTCTGAGATTTGCTGGCTTTCATCACTCAGGATGGCACACTGGAAGTTATGTAAGCACTGAAACGTTTTATTTAAAAAGCTCTCAGGTTAAAATATGTTTAAAAAAAAAAATAAAAATGAAGGAGGTGAAAAAGAAGGGTGGCCAAAGCAATAATGTAATCCCTAGTCAAAGTTTACCGCAAGAAGAATATGCTGGACAACAGCTTTGGTTTGCAGGGAAATATACGGGGGAGGGAAAAAGAGATCAAATCTCCATATTGCATCAAATCTGTGCGGCTCTAAATCTCCCCAGCTGAGGGTTTGGCCCTGGCTGCTAACTCATTTATCTTGCTCAGAGACCTATCATCTGCAGAACATTTCAGTCACTTTGCGGCTGGGGAGAGAAACCTGTCGGGGCAGATTTCTGTGTCCGTGCAGAGGAGTGAGGACGTTGTGAACCTGCCCGTGCCCAGGTGTGCGGTGGTGCCACGGGTGGAGCTCCTCGGCTGCTTCCCTCTCCCACGGGCAGGCGTGTGGGCAGTGGCTGGGAGGGACGGCTGGGCTGTCACGGGGGGGCTGTAGGCTGCTGCTGGAAGAGGCTGGTGGTAGATAGCGTTTTCTGCCCCGAGGAAGGGGCAGGAGGGGGACTGTGTGCCGCTGCCGGGGCCGTCTATGAGCTGCTGAACCTCCCAGGGCTGCTCCTGGGCTGACTCGTCCTCATCACCTGCTGCTGCCCCGGGGCTGCCCCTGGAGGTCTGATCTGAGACATAATTTGTTGATGAAAGGGTCTCATAATGCGGAAAGTCTGAGTTACTGATCTCTGGGCCCTGTTAATTAAAGGTTGGTAATCCAGGCAGGAGGAGGGCTCCAAAAATCACGTTTTGTCCTACATAAATGCTGGCTATCGGCGGCCGCTGCTTTCACATGGTGACACAAGGGGAGACTCCAGACAGACCAGTGAGTTAACAGACAAACTGGCCTTGTAAATCCGAGCTGCCAGTTTTTGCGACAATGAACAAAAATGTAATTGTTTAACCAAATGTATGTGTCATAACTTGGTGACCTCAGTGAATACACTTAAATTAAGTCCTTTTGTTGCTTTTCACCCCTTTCCCCCCAAGCAATTCCAAGTTTTTGAAAACAGCCAAACAAAGTCTGTTGTGATTATTATGTATCTGACAGAACTGTGAATGACCCGCAACTGTAAAAACACAATATTCCAGCTCCCGTCTTTGGCTTTTGGGCAGGACTAGCCGTAGCCATTACTGGGGTAATGAGAACTTCTCAGCTCCCAGTGTGATGTGCTGCAGTCATCCCCTAGGGCGAAGCTGTGTATGAGCTGCTCTGAGACTGCATCCTTCCCCTGAAATCAGTGGAGCCAAGCTGATGCATATGAGCTCAGGATTCGGCCCAAAGGCATTTGCTTTTGTCTTGAGAAAGGGACAGTCGGTAACTGTATCATTCAAGTTGGAAACCTGGCCTAAAGGCACGAAGCACAGTAGATTACAGGGGCTGCAGGTGGGATGAAGCTATGGAAGCCCTTCAAACAGGTTTGAAGAAAAGGTTTAGAAAGCCTGGGTGATGTGGAAGATGCAAAACAGGGGGTAGACCAAAAGAAGCAAGGAGAGAACAAGGAATGCATGGGAATGGAATCCAGGCCAGGGAAATGGGAACGCAGTGAGAAAGAGCAGGGCTTTGTGGGAGGTGAGGGTCAGCAGTGTGGTTAGGTGGGTTTCAGTGATGGGCACCTCAGAGAGAAGCGGGAGAAGGGGGAAAGGTTTGGAAATTGGAAGTACTTGTTTTCCAGTCGGGGTAAGAGCACCAGGAGGTCCCAGCAAGGCTGGAAATGGTATGATCTGAGGCAAAGGGTTATGAGTGAGGCCGGTGTTTGTGTGTTTGAAGTTTTCATTGCAGAAGCAGGTGGAGAAAGGAGCTCGATTGAACAGGTAATTATGCTTTTGCAGACCTGTGGAGAATTTTCTAAACTCAAAAGAGGATCACAGAGAGGCAGACCATTGAAAATAACTAAGTGGATGATCTCATTCCATTATTTTTAACTCCATATACCATTGATAATTAATTTGTCTGACACCGTATTGATTTTCTGTCTCTTGTTTTATTGTCAGTATTTTGTTTGCAATATATAACCGGTAAAGTTACAATTAACCCGTATTGCCCTGTCCAAACACATCTGTGCATGTTTAGAAGCACAACATGAATATGATGCCTCGAAAGGATGCTTGCAATGTACAGTAAAATGCTCATACTTGTACTAATGAAAAAAAATACGAGAGGGGGGCTCTCATGGATGAAGGTAGAGCTAGAACTGGTGATATACTAAGCCTTGTTTGGGATTACATAGTAGATATCTCATCGTGAAATTATTTCTGTTTCACACATATCTAGGACAAAAGATCTGTACAAAATATTCTTCAGTAGATTTTTACCTCAGTGATTAGCATTTCTAAGGGAATACTTATGTTCAAGCCAAATCAGGATACTTTGCGTTTCTTGAAAGAACTTCCCTTCTGATAACACTAAAAACCTTGATGTGCATATGCTAAACATGATTCTCCATTTTTTCTTGGTGGCCTGACATCATTTTCATTGTCTTAAATGTAAGCTTTCTTGCTTCTAGAACAATTAATTCTGTTTGGAATCTTCAGGATAGCTAATACGCTTATTTACACAAGCACAGACAGACACATTCTCCCTTTTCTTTGACTTAAGTTTTCAGTCCCACACTGTGAACCTCAGCCACCAGGAACAGCAGTTCCTTTGGGTAATTTGCAACAGAACAGCCAAAAAGCCGAACTCAAACAAGTCACTGTCAGTTCTACATGGCAGAATGGCTTTGCTTTGCCATCAAAATGCACAGGGTCAACTGGAGACAGTCCCAGAGAAGCACCTCCTAGCCATGATGAGAGTCCTCACAGTCCCCTTCTCCCCCCAGCTGTTCATTTGCCTGCACTGTGATACCCGGACCCTCCAAAATGTTTAATCCATCTGCAATTTCCCTGACGGCTGCCCAAAACTGTCCTTCCTGGCTGCCAACAGCTCTCAATACATCCTGGGCAAGCTGACTAAACATCCTCCTTCCTCTCATAATATATGCCAGCAATCATGGCCACACGGTGTTGTCACATCTTGCGACTGCTCCTCTTGGATTTTACATAACATTATGGTCTGGAGGGAGCTGAGTCCTTACGTTTGTTCCTATTTGTGAGTTGGTCTGTTGTGAGTGTTGGTGTGATTTGCTTCCATACTGGCATGAGGAAATCAGCCTAATAGCCTGGGCATCTGGGAGGATGATGGGGCTTCTAGCTCTGAACCCCCAGCCTCTGAACACATGGGAGTTCAGTCTTAACTTAGCCACCAAAGCTCTCTCCTGAAGTTAAATGGTGCGAACATTTGTTGCAGAGGTTGCCTCGGGTGTTAAATAAAGCTAGAGTACCTATATTTTGTCTTGTTGTTATGGTTCATAATATGAGGAACATTAGGCTTAGTCATTTCTGATCAGAACTCACAACTCCTCACTTGAATTCTCTAGGAGACACCTTAGATTTATCCACTGAAGTTTGTAGAAAGCTACATAAATGGCATTTTGGTGGTGGACACTGATAGTTTTGCTCTTCTGGCTCAAGAGAGCACTCTTCCATTTGGGTAAAGCTTGTCTGTGAAGGAAACATAGCCTTAGGAATGCTCTCCAGCAATTAAAACAAAAGCCTAAGAAACTAAGGACCATCACAAGCCTCACAGTCTTTCACTCCAAGTGTGAGACATGCTTTGTGACCTTGCTTTATCCAGTATGCAGCAACATGTGCAGACAAAACCAGAAAAAAAAATGCCTAGGAAAACAAGAGGCCTGGCGCCACATACTCCTCCTCCATGGGGAGATGATGAGAGAACAAAGAACATGTGATGGATGTGAGACACATCACATAATGTGATGTCCTCAGATACTCAGATGAGCAAGTATCCAAGTTTCGACAGGACAAAAAGACACCTGAATTTCTGCAACAGATTTCAATGGAAAGTGAAGATGCTGGGGTGAGTGTTTCAGTGCCACAGTGCTCTTCTTGCAGTGAATGTTCATGGATCATCAAATTTAGTGGTTAGTATAGACATGTTTTCTTCTGGACATTTCATGGCATTCCTGACTTTATTAAAATCATGTGTTGTACTGCTGTGCTTTTTTTTTATTTTATTCTTCCTTGTATGTAGAATGTCCTAGTTTGACTGCTGGTCCGGTGGCTATTTTCCAGGAAAACTGTTTTGTAACAGCTGGCGCACGTTCCTTGACTTTAGCTCATAGACTATCAGAGTTGAAAGTCTGCCTGTAATCATGTAATGGAGACAGGGCATGTTTTTAACTTACATAGTTAGGCTGAAGCTGTGACAGCAAATATCACTTTCCCTACAGAGAAAGCTATAGATAGGCAGAGACAAAAAAATAATTGTGACTGAAAGAAGAAATTCTTCAGTTCTGCTCCCACATCGAGTGACTGGAAGTCTGTAGGTGCGTATTGTTGGTACCTGCTGTGATGACTTGCCTGGGGGAGATAATTTTCATGCAGAAGGATTAACAATGACCGACTCCAATACTGCCCAAAAGCAGTAGCAGTTTTCAGTGGGGAAAACCAATTTCTTAGTTGCTTTTTGAAGGGGAGCTTTGAAGAGAAATTTTCTGGAAATTAAACTTCAGATAACCAACAGCCATCATTTAATACAGTATCATGTAAATCACACAGGGAGAAACGAAATGATAAAGCGTTTTTGGAATTTGCTGTCCATAACCATCAGACATATCAGATCCAATCTTCAGCCATTGGAGTGTTGTAGAGATTGTTGAATGTGATGCTTTTTACAAGTTCTGATAATCTGGCTTGGTGATTTTTCTGGGTGTACAGGAGAGAGTGGTTCAATGGGCAAGAGATGTTTGTGACATATTCAGGGGAAAACAATTGATGGATTTCTTTGTCCCTCTGAGTGTTGCCTCGGTGGGGTTTGGGGAGACGTGTAATGGGAAGGCCTCACAGGGTCATTGGTTAGCACAGGAGCTGCCTGTCTCCATTTCCTCAGCTGATCCCTCTCACGTGATTTACATTGTTCTAAAAGGACAGACCAACAATTCAGGACATCTGCAGCAGCTTACTTGCTTGCCTTTCTGAATTTGGGTTGAGACAGGGCAAATTCTGGCCTTGGAAGGCTGAGCCTGCCTCTAGTTGCCCTCCTGTAGCAAGCTGTCCTTGCTGCCTGGGGCTGAGAATCAGAGACTCTGCTCACCAGTACACCACTGGACGGGGATGCCGTGCACATCCAAATCTGCTCACTGTGTTTCCTTGTACTGGGGTCCTCAGCCCCCCAGCTTTGCTCCCTTATGTTTTACCCTCCCCCGTGGAAGGCAGTTGACTTTCTGGGTGACATCTCCAACCAGACACCTTCTGAGAGGAGACATTCTGTTCTAGCATAGATCCAGTCTGCCTAGTGTAAAGATTCAATCTGGAAAGCGGGCTCTAAGGCACATAATTAAAAAGGAAGTCGAAAATTATTTAAACATGAGTCTTAGCAGGGGAAATCTGTAATCTGAATGTGTGTTTTAGCTCACTGCAAATATTTAGTGGCTGTAGATACACGAAATGAATCCACTGGCTTGGCTTCCTCTCGGACGTGGGTGCCTTGATATGGTGCGTGAGCTGCACACTCATTTGACATGTAGGAGGACATAACCCTGCTGAGCTGCAAAAAATGGGACATCATAAGCAGTGGGATAGTTGTCTGCCTTCTTGCAGTCAGCATATTTGGGTTCATTATTGGCTGGGCTTATTATGTCAGGCTTAATGCTTTGCTAACTGCGGCTGAGCGGAGTGTGATTGGCTTAGCACACTGGCAGAGTGTTCATGTCTACCTGCAATACAGCATACAGACGTGCTACGTGATTGTTCCTATGCTGGGAGGAGGTTGGTCTCAACAGAAGAGTTAATTCAAGATATTGGAATTTTCTGTTGTAGATAATAAGAAATGGAAGTGTTAGATTTTGGGTCACAGTGTGCAAAAACACTATGGGAAAACCAGCATGCATTGTTCCTGCAGATAAAAACAAAATAAACAAGAAAACAAAGGCCTGCAGAAGCCAAAGGAGCTGCTAGAGAAACATGTGAAATCCACTTTAAAGAGGAAAAAAGGAATAAGTCAGCACAGCACTAACAGGTAACACAGAAGGTGACAAGTAACATGTCTCTTCAGAACCCCAGACAATGCCTTCTCTTTTACAGCTGCTGTCATTTCATTTGAAGGACATTAGTAGCTTCATCTTTACTGCACTCATGAGAAGAAAGGACAAGAGGCAGCACCTAAAAGTTATACTTCCCTGAAAGGAAGTGTTAAGGGTTATCAGGTAAGCTAAAAAGGTGGACTAAAAGTGAAGTGATGTCCTTGGTGTTTGATGTTCAAGACCAAAAAGAGAGAGATCCAAAGTGGTGCATAGTTCAGGTTTTAGTCCTTCCTACACGTACAGTGTCCTCTCTCATAAAGCACTTCTTGAAAGCAGAGTTTTTGAAGATACCAGGCATAAATGTGTCATATAAGCAGTCTATCGAAATGCAATATCCCTTCTTGGGAACCCACCTTTCCTAATGTGCTTTTTACGGTACTTAAAATAGCAACATTAAATGTGGTTAGCAGAACTTTCTTATACACTTAAAATTCTCATCAATTATATTACTTAACAGTGTTTCACACCAAGTTCTTTCTTTTATAGTTTTTGTGAGCTTCCAACTCACTTGGACAACTACAGTGTTTTCTTCTGGGTTTAAGAGAGTTACTTTTTTTCATGCCAGTATTGTACAAAGTCTTGTGTTTACCTTGCAGGCATCTTGATGTTGGTGCCAATGCAATTTATTCTTGTGATGATAAGAGACTGGCTTGTACTTGGTTCTTCTGTTAGCAGGGTGTTTTGAAAGTCTGTTCTGATGTTTACTGGTTGTTTGTCTGCTATGTTCCTTTCCACATCCTGCTGACTGAGTCTCAGTACTACCTTCATGTTAATGTCCTGAGTTTGTAATAACTGTATATCTATGATATTTGTGAATAATATGCCCAGACACTGCTGTGCTACATGATTGAAGCTTTATCTGATCAGCACACGCATCTTCCTCACAAATATATTATTTCCTCTGAGATTACATTTGATCCCAACAGGGTCTCCTGATGGTAGTTTTGAGATGTCACTAGTACATCAGCTATTGTATGCTTTGAACCTTGGAAGTCTTAGGTTTTGTCTTACCTATCCTTTCACTAAAGGATAGGTGAATATAGCCCTATAAATAGGGCTAATAAAGCCCTAACAACACAGGGACTATTGTTGTGCATCTAGATATCAACCTAGTAAGGTCTTGTGTGGGAGAGATCCTCTCGCTCTACTTTTTTTTTCTCATTGAGGTTTTCTGTAATAGGCTGGAAATTTTTTCCTTTCTCTACTTGACCAGCTTTCACATTTCCTGGTAAATTGCTCAAACTCATTGTGAACAAACTAGTGCCTATTGTCTGAAATTACACAGTGTGGGATAACATTCGTGATGAAATGCTTTACTGCTTTGTTTGGGATGGTCACTGTGGTAGTGTCTGACAGTTTGTCTCGTTTCCAGGAGGAGGGTTTTATATTAAACAGTTTAGCATGAGCGTATCCCTTGTTTTGACCAGATCGCTTTTTCTCAAGATGCTGCTCTCTGCAGTGCCCTGGCCAGACTCCAAGTCAGAGAATAATTTTCTGTCTATAAAAATCCCTCTTGAAGTTACAAACAGTCAAGTCCTAAAGACTCTTGAATTTAATTTGCCAGGTTAAGGAAATGCCAGCTTAAGATAATGAAGAGAAAGCTGGAGATGTTAATTCCTTTTTTCTACTTTTGTAAATTTTGAGGAAATAGAACTTCAGTTTTTATTAAAAATCTGCAAAACATTTTGGAATGTTGAATATGTTTCTCCTATTTTTTTGACATATCCTCTGTTTCAGGCAGCTGTTGGGGTGTGTATCTCACAAATCAATCTGTATTTCTGTCATGAAAAATGATGTTATGGTATTGAACTCTTACATCATCCTGTAAATCATGTTTTCCAGTGTAATGAATTATCGATTTAAAATAGCTTTGTTTATTTGTTTGCTTAATAGACATTTTGATCAAAGGTTAAATTTTTTAAAAAAATGTATTAATCAAAAAAACTCACTTCTCATTTCCTCAGTTTTCACTGACTGAACTGAGATTTTGTTTCCATGTAAATCCTTTCAAAATAAGAATTTATCAGTTTTCTTATTGCGTAACTAAAACTGCCCAATCTTCTCTGATATTCGAGTAAAAGTTTTGCAAAATGTCTGCAATGAAGAAGGAAGTTCCAATATAAGCAACATTTATGATATAAGCAAAATTTCGCTTGTATTTGGGCAAAGATGCCTGTGTATCAAGACTGCATGGAATCCCAAGTCTCTGGAAAAAAACCCCAAACAAATGTGCATTGGCCATTTCATGAGAATGAAAAGGGAAGTAGGAAATTGAAGTATGTATTGTACTGTATGGAACAAAATAGTTAAAGGTTGACATGTTATATTTTGGAACAAGAAAAATGGAATTAGTGACAAGTCCCTTTGAGATCCTTTGGGATGAAAGATGGCACATAGTGGCAGGATGCACAGTATTTGCTGTATTATTATAATCTTTCTAATTGTTCAGAGAAATAAAATGTACTTTGCTTGCCATCCTGTCCCTCAAATTTCCATCCCCTCTTAGAATATGCATTTGAACAGTATAAAATGATGTTTTGGCAAGCCCTGTTGAAGATAATTACACAGACACTTTATTTAGGTCAAAGCAACTGGGACTACAGTTTCTTCTTCCAAGTTCCTAGAGATTGTTATTTTTGCGGAGGGGTCATCTGCATAACTTAGAAATGAAGAGGCCCTTGCATTGTATATGAGGCATAATTTTGTTTTTTTTTCCCTGTTTGCCTTTGATCTGCACAGAATGAGGAAAACCTCCTCCAGTTTGAATTTCAGAATTACACGAATTCTGAGTTTGGAGAATCACAGAGCACTGGGAAGAAAAAGGGAGAGCAGGTTAATTTTCTATAATGCTTTATGTAGGAAAGGAAGGAAATATCTTAATAGCATGTTGCAACAAATGCATCGTGTGTTCGTGTGCACATGTGTGTATGAGTGCACGCATGCTCATGCCTCCAGCTCTGTGGTTGGAGTTGGCACCGAGAGCCCCACTAATAAATAAAGCTCTGACGGGTTGTGTTAATCATTGCTACTCTTGGAAAACCACTTTCGTAGGCTTTAGTTTGTAAATCTCATGCATTACTCAGATGTTTAGCGCTCTCCTTCTGGGGAAACATTTTGTAAACCACGTGTTGTTTCTCTTCTGTAAACAGAGGAGGAGAACCTAATTTTGGGGTTCTCCAGATTTACAAGGTAAATTTGCAAATTTGCAAAAGCCAGTCGCAGGCTATGCACTAAAAGTTGCAATTACTGATACATCCTAAATAGAACATCAGACTTAAAATAAAATTGCCAGTAAGGTATGAACCCTGTGTGATGTGTCAGCATAGGAAAAGCTACAATAATTCACCCGTCATCCAATGCAGTGATGTTCCAGAAGAGGTGAATTTGGCTTACTCTCTTTTCATGCTAACGTAACAGCCTAAGAGTGATGGGATGTCATATATGTTGATAGTTTCCAAATAAGTTAAGAACTATGATCTCTTCATGCTTTTCCACTAGCTGTATATTTGATGTGTACCATATAAAATTATTAAATAACAGAGCATCATAGGCATAGCTCCTTTAATCCCTGACATTGCAGTAGATAATTTCCCTACATTTTTATATAAGCCCTATAGAATACCTATGGACTTATTCATGTCTATAAAAGCATAACCATATATTTTATATTTTATGTGTATATTATTTTATCTATATTTGTAAAATAGTGTGCTTATATGTTTAGAATATATCTTTATAAACATAATAAAATATCAGAAAAGCTCTTGATGTCTTGAGAGTACAAGCGGAAAACAAGGGGGTTTTTTGTATTGTCACAGAACTCCAAAAATCCTTCAGTAAAACTGCAGCTGTGTAGTGCTCTTTGGCTGGTGGCCTGTGCAGTGCAGGGATGGCATCAGGCTCCTGCCATTACTTACCAAATGATTCCCTTCTTGGCTCAGCGCTGGGAAAATATTCTCCTTCAGTTATCTTAGATATTTTATATATATACATATACACATAACATCTTAATTTTTGGAAAAGAATGGAAGCTTTCTTTAATCAGAAGCAGGAGAAATTTAACATATAATTAAGTTAGGGTATCTTGGGGTGCTTTTTATTTGGAAAATACTATGTGCCACAGGGATGCTGAGTTCCATAACATCTTATGTTACTTATTATTCAGAATTGTTTTCCATTCTTGTATTTCCTACTTTATGATAGGTGCAGAAGCAGAGGGATCATCTAAGACCAAAAGCAAAAGAGGAAAAGTGAAAAACTTTGCTAAGATGATGGAAGTTTGTACAGTCCTTTATTTACTCAATCAGAGGACTGTATGGCTGTCCTGTGAAGTGGAATCATCTAATTAGGAGATGGTACAAGTATTCAACCAAAGGACTACAGCTAAATTCTGTAATTGCCACATGGAGCATCAACTGTGTCTTCTTGTATGCTGTCTGCTCCTATAAGATTGCATCAGTATGATCTATTGTGCCATCAATATTATTTCTCATTTTCAGTGGGAACTCCAGTGAGACTTTGCAACCTTGTCAGACTCCTGAATAACTTGGAGTTGAGTTGGTTACAATAGGACCAATTATTATAAAGGAAAATTATTAAAAGTTTCATCCACTAAAACTAACTTTTGACTGGCTTTCATTTAGTAGCTTTGATTGAAGTATGCCATGATCCACATAGACTGTGTTTTAAGATGACAAAAGAAATTCAATGGTACTAACTGCAAAATAGTTGTATAAAGGGAAGAATCTTCCCTAAAATCCTTGCTTGTTCATGCCCATATATTTATGGGCAGGATGGTATAGATACCCAGAGATGTGGAAAAAGTTTTGGAGAGTTGTTCCAAAGGATCAGCTCAAGAAAGGCAAAGGGAACATTAGGAATTACTAAGTAAAGAACAGAGGGAAAAATCAAAAGCTCATTATGTTATTATGCATGTTCATGACATATCTGTATTTTAACTCAATCTTTATCATAACTCAATGCATTTATGTTTAACCTATCTCAAAAAAGGCAAAGGTAACCTGAAGAGGTACAGAGAAATGTGATGTTTTACTAGATGCAGGAATGCCTTCCATACAGCGTGCGTTGGAAAGAATTGGACTTTTTACCTTAGAAAAGAACTTCTGAGGGGATATGACAGAAGTCTATAATAAAATTAATACGGCAGAGAATGTGATTAGGGAATGATTAGGCTCTGTTTTTTTGCAATCCAGTGAAATTATTAGGTTTGAAATAAACAAGATCTTTTTTAGGGCAGTGCAGAATCAAAATGGAGAATAGGATATAGCGGAAGTGAAAAGTCAAAATGAGTTAAAAAAAGAATTAGACATATCCAATGAAGTCCACTGAAACATAAATCATATGTCTCAGAAGTAAACTCTGCTTCATGGGGTCTTTAAAACTGATTGAGGGAAGCTCTGCAGGTAAACTGGAGCTCTGTCTCTGCTGCTTCCCCAGGCATCCATCACTGGCTGCAGGCTGGGCAGATTGTCATCTGATCCAGCATGGACTGTATGTTCTTACGTGTCCTTGTCTTACACTTGGGATATTTTATTATTTTTATTAGCTTTTTTTTATCACTTCGAGACCTGTTCTTTGCTGCTCTTCCCACCCTTTTAGGTCCAATCAAACAAATGAGGGAGACAGGCCCTGTGCTAATGGACTTGAGCGGAAAAACAAGTTGTGGAAGAGACCACAGGTGCTTGGAGAAGTGACTTGCTCTTGCTCGTAGAAGAGCAGAGTGCTAGTCAGGAATAACTTTATCTGTGGTGAATTCTTGACCTTGTTAAAATCAATGGCATAACTACCTTTGGCTCCAAAAAAAGTTAGCTCTTCACCCTTTGTAATGAAAATTCTGTAGACGTTAGTTAGTATACTGTATTCTGAATTATGATATATATTAGAATAGGCTAGTCCAGGCTAGAAAAGTAATTAAAGAGTGCTCTTTCCAATTAATGGAAGCCTATTTACTTTACCTTCAGAAACTCTGAACTGCTTCCATCACTGTGTGTGATACTTATCACAAGCTGCCTTGGTGATTATCCAGTAAGGAGCTGCAACTCTGAACTCACAGAGAGCTCTGAGAACCCAGGACAGGCAACAGACAGCCCTTATGAGACAGTGTTCGTCTAGCAAAATCAGTTTTAAAATAAGTTCATCCATTTTTTCAGGTATATAGATTCCTGCCCTGCATGTTGGTGTTCCGAGCCTCATTCTGTCTAAATTTTCTACCTGCATAAGTTAAATTCAACATGGAAAACCCCTGGGGAATATAGCAGTGCCTGTGAAAGGGGGACCTGGATGTTCTTGATTATGAGATGTATATCTCAAATAGAGTAGGAATGATTTTAATCCAGATTATGACATTTGTATTCTTTTCAAGTTAGTCTGCATAAGGGAAAACTTATTAACATCTCAAATCTATGGTAGAAAAATTATTTTCCATATTAAGATAAAAATCTTCAAGTTAATTTTAAATCTTATATATTTGGTTTTTTTTTTCCCTTGGTTTGCTTTGTCTTTATGAGATTTCTCTTGTCCCACTGCATTTCATGAATAACAATCTTAAATCTTCAAAATAACAATAGCACTTGGATTTTCTTCCACATTAACTGGACTGCATTTTTTGAACACATGCTAGAGGTTTTGAGTCACATCCTTCTGAAAACTGAATCAAAGGAGCTTTGTTGATTTACACAGTCTGAAGACTTTTCTGTGTTCTGGGCTTTGCCACTAGCCCCAGATTTCATGCTACAAGAAACCATGAGAGTTTCCATCATCACTGTATAACTGGCTCTATGCTTCCAAAAGCTAGGAGAAGGAGAAATACAAATGGTCTGGAGAACATTAGTACTGGAAATTGGTTTAAATTTAGTAGTACAAAGTGCAAAGTACTTCACTTAGGAAACAATAACAAGAATTTCTGCTAGAAAAATGAGACTCATTTAGACAGAAGACAAATGTCTGCATCTCAACCATTGCAGACTAATACACAGAGATGTGCCCAAGCCATTGACAATGATGTGGCTGTGAAAAAGGCAAAGGAAATCCCAGGTGAGACATACCTACTAGAAATAGCAAAATATTAATGATGCTGCATATGACATGAGAAGGATCTCCTCTGGAATAGGGTATACAGTGTAATTCTGTTCCCTCTTATTGAGTAAAGATAAACTTAAATGGGGGAAAAATGTCTATGTGAATCTACTGGGAAGAAGACAGGCAAGCAACCTGTCTCAGGAGAACAGGCAGAAAGAACTCAACAAGGGAAGCTAGTGTCCTGCCTCCGCCCTCTTGAATGAGAGCATTATTTGTAGCTTCACAAGCAAAAATGGTGTAAAAATCATCCAGACCGCCATTCTGTGGTCAAACAATGGCTGAGAGCTACATGTAGACCCTAAAAACCAAACATTTCTTATGTCCTTTGAGATTTCACAGCTTGCTTTCTCACAGATGAATTTTAATATATCTGTCAGTCTTCTTTAGGTAGGAAAAGTAGCATACAGTATGCAACACTGACATGATTTCCTATCCACTCTCCATATGGATACCGCCATAAGTAAGCTGCTTCACATAAAGATATTCTTAGTGGGAGCATAACAGCATCCGCGTGAGGATCGAACAGGGGATTAATTCTCCCTAACTGTAGGTGCCTAAGGTGCTTCACACAGAAGCCTAGTCGTATCCAGAGGGCAATCAGATCTTAGGTGGGATGGAACACCCTGGGGAGATGTCTCTTGACTAGGTAGCGTGATTTGGCACTTGGGTTTGATGTCTCAGACGGTGCCTCTTTAACATCTCGTAGGTGAATCCCTCCCCTTCGTGCAGAATTGCTGGTGTGCTGCAAATTCTAACCTCAATCTGAAGTGACTTCAAGATGAAGACGAAGCCAGCATCAAAGAACAAAATCAATGGTTACTTTATCACTGATTTGAAGGCAAGAGGACTGAGTTTAAATTAACATTCCTACCCAGAATATGACTTCTTAAAATGTGTACTTTTCCATGAATCCCTTCCTCTCAGGGCAAGGAGATGGTACTTAACTCATTCTAAGTTTCTTTACTGGTCGCTTCTACATGATTAATTCAAGCCTCTGAGGAAGAATTACTTCCAGGTTGACTTTTCCACCGGTTGGAATCTCTCCTGTCAGGATTATGAAGCTGTCTCCCACACAATTTAAAAATCTCTTTGATGTAGCCTGTATCTTGCTCTAGCTGCACAGTAAATATCTGGGAAATTAAACTCTCTAATGGGGAGGGTATCCTGTGGTTACAAGTATCTTGAGAGTTGGTCCAAGAATTATTATTCTTGCTTTCCTCCAGTCTTGGTGATCTATAGCATTTACCTCCTGTAGATTCCCCTTTGATTTTCATTCCTTTTGTCTTTATCCAAGAATTTCACTACCCTATTCTCCATTTTCATATTGTCGTCTGCTGGCATTGGAGATGTTTTTCACATACAAAACCATCCCTCCTCTGTCTCTTCCCGTTGTATCTCTTCTATATAAATTGAACCTGTCTGTACTGATATTCTGGTTATGAGAATCATTTTACAAGGTTTCACTTGCACTCATACTTTCCATTATTTAGTGATACTTCTAGTTCTTCTTGCTTGTTTCCCATACAGAATTTCCATTCACATAAAGCCACTTTATGACTTTAGTACTTTTATTATTCATCTTCTATTTCAGAGCCTCAACTTCTGTCTTATTTTGTGTGTTAAAAGCACACTCTTGATTCTTTGGATTAAGTAAAAGCTTTCCCTTTCAGCTTATTTTAAAGCCTACATAACAAGCCAATTTTGTACCTGAGAAGTTGTCACTCTCTCTGTTTTAGTGGAGACCATCTAAGCAAAGCAGCCATCTCTCGTCACAGAAGATAGCTGAATGCTCTTTGATTCTAAAATCTTTTTTCCCTGTGCTGAGGGAGCATATAGTGATCGGTGTCTCATATCTGCCTTTGCTTTTCTTCACCAATGCATTGTATTGGAAGGCTCTGTGAAAAAAAATCACCTGGGTTGATTTCAGCTTCGTTTCTTTCCCTGTTTCTTTTCCTTGATCTCTGAGGAGGTCTTTCATCTTCCCTAAGCAAAATTATAGCTGTTCCTTAAGTCAGAGATTGCTTATCAGAAAAAACCCTTCCTTCTAAAGAAATAAATAAATAGAACAAAACTAGACGAATATGAAACAAATGTTTCACATTGCTGCAGTTATCAGTATGCTAATGTCCATGCTCTGCAGTATTACTGTGGAAATACTGCGGTATTACTGTGGAAACAGTGATGTGGGTTACTAAAAGAAAGATGATCTACTGTCAAATGGCTGCCAAAAAAAGAGGGGTTAATTTCTTTATGAACCTTCCTATTAAAAAGAACAGCAGAAAACTGAAAGTCCCATCTGATTCATATTGCTGCAGATTTTGAAGGCTGAGCTCAAGGCATCATAGCAAAATTGCAGCCCCAGCACTCTGGGAGATGTTCTTGTGCTGTGCAGGATCACTGAAGGGATAAGCAGAAATATTATTTGTATTTTAACAGATAAATGTCAGTTAGCTGTTTTCCTGTTTTAACAGGGAATTTGAATGATGATTCCTGAGTTTCTCTGAGGTTGGTTCACTTAGCAGCACTCTTTGATATTTGTGAAATGCCAGCTTTCTATGAATATAGGAGTTTGGCAAAGAACGAGAGAACTATTCATTAAAATTCAAAAGTACATAAATGACAAATAAGGAAGTAATTTAGAGGATGTATTTGGCATGTGGGGTGTGGAAACCAACCAAGTAGCCTACTGCAACTTTGACTATATTTGAAGTTATGCATTTAACTCATCCTTCTGATCCCAGGCTGGCTGGAGTCTGCAGAGGAAGCGTTTTCAGTGCTGTGAGAGGCACCAGGTGTGCTTTGTACTGAGGTCAAGGGATGGCCTCTAGACACAGTGAGGCCAGGGTAAAGGCTGAAGAGCTGAGCCATCTGCTGCCCGTGCTCCGTGGGGTTGATGGAAAGTGACAACACTGACGTAACCAAATGACAAATAAGGTAAATACAGTGATGTACCCAAGAGCTTAGTTTTTTTATATCTATTGCCACATGAAGCCAGGAATGGGCGTTCTCCAACCAATGGCAATTTTTTTCTCAGGAAAGGAACAGGGAACGTGTTGTTATCTTTCCACAAGGATTAGGGGAGCTTGCTTTGTCTCTGCTGTCCTTAGAGCTGGCCTGCCTTTGGATATCATCTTAAGCATCCTGGGATGCTGAATATTCATTTCTATTTGTGCTTGGAATAGATAGATGAAAGCTACATCCTGGGATCACCTGTACATGTGAACTGCACCATCGGCACGTGGAAACAAAGCGGTTTCTACTCAAGCTCACGTTGTCTAGCAGGCAAAAAACATCTCAGAGATGTCAAAGCTTCCTTTGCACGAGCATGCCACAACGCTTGTGCAGACTGCATTACAGATCTGTGTTGCTGCCTGGAGTTTGCAAACATGCCTCAGCTCCCTTTTCACAGGCAGTCGCTTGCACGGGAAAAAGCTAATGAGTTCAGAGGCAAGGTTTGCAAATACGCGGCACCATGAAAAAATATTGCAGAAGCGATCAACCCTATTCAAAGAGAAAGAGAAATATCAATCTATTATTCCTTCTAATAAGCTCATTGGTACTCGCTAAAGCCCGGAATTACCTTTATGGGCTTGCGTGCCATTTTAAGGTACACAAACTGCACGGTAACTTCATTGTTCACAATGGTAATTAAGTCACTACATTATCTCATCACAGTGAGTCACTTAACTGGCATCACTATTGCAAGATGGGAAAATTTACCAAGCTGGAAAATTATGGGTCAGATTAACTCCTAGTGTAGCATTCAGAAGTGTTATGCCCTGAATACATTTGGCCCACCCTTTATAAATTAGATTGTGTTTAATGTGCTTCGGAGAGGAGATGAATCAGACTTGCTGTTTGGAAGGGAAAAAAAAAAAAAAAAGAAGAAAAAAACCTGTCTCATGCTTTTAGTTTGCCCATTCCTTAGGGTAAATGGCTGTTGAAGTTGTGGATTGTGGAAACAATCCCCTGTTTTTCCAGAAAAGGCCTACCTGCAGCTTCAGCAGTAGATCACCAAGAGAGTGTATCTTCTGTACCAGGTCATGGGAGTTCAGCCCAGCGTTGTACAGTAGAAAGAGCATGCCTGCAGTCTCTGAAAGACATCAGACCGCTCTAAGTCAGCCATGCACATGGCCCTGGAGGGATATCTACAAGGTATTTAAAGCTATAACATCACACACAAAGGTCTGGAATCGAGTCTAAAATATACAATTACGTTTGAAACCTGTTTCAAACCAGGCCGTGAATATCCGTTTTTGAAAAGCCCCCGTGGCTGAATTTTCCTTTTGACCATTAATTTATTTTTTTTTTAAAACAGAAGAAAACAGAAACTGTTGATACTGTAATATTTTTTACTGATGACTCGCATGATCCCTGAGTGACAGCTCCTTAATTCAATTGCAGGAAAATACGGACATCATGCCCAGGTAAACACTCATTAACTTTTCTTGACAGCCGTTTTGAAATTAAAGGAAAAAAAAAAAAAAAAAAGGCACTCCAAGTGGCTGCCAAATTTGGCAACTCTGATCTTGTCCTGACTCTAAGCCCAAGGAGCATTTAGCAGTTTGGTTTCTGAGGACACTGGTGTGCTCAAAGCCAAGCGGGTGCCGCTGTCTCCGGCTGGGAAGGGTGTGGAGCAAAAAACCCCTCGGTGGGTGCGGAGCCGTGCTCTGGGATTTCAGTTTTGTGGAAAGAGTTAAGCGTTTGGAGACGAGGGTTCAGGGAAGGAAAGTCTGAGCCTGTTGAACTTGTTTTTCTCTCCCCCAGAGCAGCCCAAGTTTACAGTCTGGCTCTATCTGTAGGGCTTCAGACAGCAATAAAAGGGAGGCAGAGAGGTTCCCTGACAAAAGCCTGAAACCCTGGTATCTCTTTTGTTTTCACCCTAGTCTGTGGCCACTGACATTACTCCCTTACACCATGGATGGATAATAAGCCCCCTTCTCAGGAATAGAAAAGCTCTTATACATTTTAATGTGACCTTAGACAGTGCTTTTCAGAAATCACAGGCACATCTGACTACACTTGAGGTTGAATTGAGCTAATGGCATTCACCTCATCTTTAGATGCAAAATTGGAAGATAAAAAGACCTTGATGTGAAAAGGAAAGGGGGGTTGTGGGGAGCGGGGGTGGGGGGAAGAGAAGCAGATTAGAGATATTGCTTAAAAATCTTATGATTGCTAGTTGATAACGAAATGTCTCCTTCTCTTTCTAAAAACCCTATGGGCTTGCAAGATGTCCTTGCGCTTTTATTTTTAATGATAGAATCTTTTTATTCCCTGGCCAAGGAAATTTCAATGTTGCTGCATATGTGGCCAGGAGATATGTTGACCTTTAGCAAATCTTATTTTTAAAATCAGATGGAACAGTTATTGCAATATTCCAGCCCTGTAAGATTAAAAAAGAGCTTTCTTCCTCTGTAATCAGACGTGGATTAAATTTATTAAAGGTGCAGTATCTCTTTTTTAAATGACACTTGCCAGTCATACTGAATTCTAATAAGCCATTTGAAGATTTTGTATCCTCCTGCTTTTATTTTTTTTTTTTAAAGCTGACACCAAGGCATTATAAAAAGAGTGGGATAACTTATTTGACTAGCAAAGAAACTTGATGTTAACAGGAAAAGGGCAGCAGACAAAAGAAAGCAGCTGAAACATTAATGAATGATAACGCTGAGCAATGAAACATGCAAAGGAACATGCAACGTGGAAATTCAATGAGGAAAATACAATTTAAAGACCAAAGTAAATCTACTCAGTGAAAAGGTGCAACGGGCACAGAAAAAGGCTTAAAATAATCAAGTGGTGAGTTGGTTATAATAATTTCAGTTCTGTTCCTGAGCAGAGCTGTCTGCCTGTTGGATGCATATGCACATTTGAGCATGTGAGACCAGTCAATCCTCTTTGAATGTGTTTGTATTTGCTAAGTATGAAGAGTTGCTTGGGGTTGTCCAAAATGTAAGTAAAGCTATAAACCTTTCTCTTGGGAGTGTACAGACTGACTAGATGGGTTCCTTGTCACTGTTGTTAAAATTTTCAAAGCAAATTTGGAGGGTTATTCAGCAGCTTCTATTAAAATGAATCTATTTTGAGTCTTCCTTGAAAATCTTAACCTCTAAGTATAGGTGCAAACACACTGATGGCACAGGAAATGTGGAATGTACAAGGACACTCAGCAGAAGTTTCTTGTTAAGCATATCCATCCTTTCAAAATAATTAATGGAGTCCTAATTAGGAATCTGATCTATGCTCTCTGATTGTGCCTAGCAAGGGAGTCTTTCTATCTGACCTTCCCAGTCCTACTTAGCCAAAATTTTTGGCAGTTCTGAACCTGCTTTGCAGAACCTGTCCGGATGTGTGATGATCACAGTGGGCATCTTCATGGATGGCTTCCCCCTGAAAAAAAGGAAAAAAAAACAAAACCATTTTTTGCTCCACTGTGTGCAAAGCCCTGGTTTGTGAGCAGTGCTTCAGCCTCAGGGTCTGGCTGGGGGTCTCGGTCAGGACGGTGCTATAGGGGAATGGGGTTACTGCCCCTTCCACACCAGGGTAGGGAGAAGCCATCCAGTGCCAGGAGCTGTCAAAGCACCTTCCCACATCCCACCCTGAACTTCCCCGTTCTCTTTCTGGTTTCTATCTCTTATTCCCCAGGAGATGCCCGTTATTGGAATTATATATGATAGTGTGATACACAGAGCCAAATATATCCCCAGGGTAACTTTGCTGACAGTAGTAGATTAGCATGTGTGATAAATTTGGCCAGTCCTGTGATGCAAAAACTCTTCTTTTTATCCCTAAATAAACATTAATTAAAGTTTTTACATACATAAAATATATGAAAGGAAAAAAAAAGAAACCCAACTGCTCCTGCATTAACATTATAAGAAATATCACTTACAACAGCGAAAGCTAGGAAATTAAGTAATTCAAGCTAGTCTGGAAAATTGAAGCATCGATGCCAGCTAACAGGAGCTGAGAATTAACTACCTGACTGCAATTTGTTAGTCATATTATTCCCTTATGATTTTCATTATACATAGGAAAACAGCCCTACTTCGAATGTGCGATTTTTTAAACCCAGATGCTTTAGGAGCCTTAGCACTTGTAAATCAAAACCAGAAGAGGTTTTTCTCTTCATTCTCTTTCTTTCTCTCTCTTTCTCTTCATTCTCTCTCTCTTTCTTTTCCTTCCTTCCTTCCTTCCTTCCTTCCTTCCTTCCTTCCTTCCTTCCTTCTTTCCTTCTCTATTTCTTTTTTCCTTTCTCTCTTCCTTTCTCTGTTAATTATTTTTTG